>VZRF01014201.1:143717-162155 GCA_013396875.1 Vireo altiloquus | reverse complement strand
GGGCGGGGCAGGAGGCAGCGCGGAGCAGCGGCCGGGCCCGCCCCGCGCCGATCCGCTCCTGGAAATGGACCGAAGGGGATGCCCGGGGCAGGCGGGGGACACCCCCGTCTTCCCTCCACCCTCACTGCTCGGAGGACAGCCCTTCCGAAGGGGAAACCGCCTGCAAAGCCGTCTGCAGCATCCCCTAAGGAAGCGCAGGAAGATGGATGCGCAAGTAGGGAAGGTCACATGGGCAGGATTTTCCCTTTTATATTTATTTGTTTATTTTTTTTGAACCAGTGCTTCCAGAATGAATTTTAGGGACGCTGGCAACATGCACTTAGGGCAGGGAAAAAAAAAAAAATCACCATAAGTCATCCTGAATTGGACCCTGTGGGCATAGATCCTCTGTTGCAAAATGAGTCATAGCAAGAAGGAACAAAGCTTTCGAGTAACTTCTTTTGCCTCCAGATGAGTTCTTTCAATCTCAAGAGAGAACGTTTCTTAATTTTCTTTTTCTAGACAAAATTAGAAAATTGAACCGTTTTTCAGGGTTTTTTGCATTTTCCCTGTGCGAAGCAAGGTCCTTTCTGAAAAGCATTTGATAACAAACAATGGCTTACATCATCAGGAAATGCCTAGTCTGTATCCTACACTGGAGAGGGCTTAGAAGATACGATTGCTGATAGTACATTAGACTCTATCAGCAGCAGCAGGCAGATTTTAGCAAAGTGAAAAAACACATTGAGATTACAGAGTCCAGAATATTGTTCTCTTCATTCTGACTGCTCATAAAGGTGACTACTTCAGGTAAGCCTGATAACTCAGTCCCACACGCCATTTCTGTGTAACAGATGAACCCCACTATTAGTAGCTTAAAGACCCAAACCTAGTATGTTGAGAGCTTTATCCCAAAAACAAGCACATTAAGGGAAATTTTGACTAAGGTGAAGCAAGGGAATGGATTTTACTCACTGAGAAAAGGTAATGGACAAATCTTATAAATGAAAAGGAAAGAAACAAAAAGGCAGTTTCCAGCCCTGTACTAGTCATGGGAGTGGGCACAAGGGCAGCCCCATGCCTTCCTCAGGGACTACTCCCCGGCAGAGTCACAAGCCAAAATAATCTCTTCAGAAGGTCATGCATGATGAGAGACTTCTCACAAATCCCAGCTGATAGCAGTCAGTGTTACTGATGGTAAATCCCACATTTGGGGGAATTTAATTGTTATTCTTCAAAAAGTTGGAGAACGTGCTTAGAACTGACAATAAGAATGCAGTCGATGGCATGGGATAAATACATTATGGCTGGATTTACTTCTCTTTAAGATACATGTCTAAGGTAAGAGTGCTGGAATATCCTCTCATGCACTGGGGCTTTAACCTGTGACTCACCGATACATGGATATTCTCATGGGTCCCTGCCTAGGCTGCTGTACAGCTGTTCCTCACAGCTAGATCTTACAGTAACTCAAGGCAAAGAACTGGGAACTGGTTTTTAAATTTACATGAACTAGGCACTCTTTCAGGTTTCTGTTTTGATTTTTTTCCTCTTAATTTTTCCTTTAAATCAAAATGTTGTCATTTTGTCAATTACCATATAGACCACTACTCCATTTCTCTTGGTTCAGCTCATTAATTTAATATCACACATGGACTTCCATGTTTGAGTTATATTTTGTTACCTGGTTTAGATGTCTAGAAAAGCAAGGAAATGTATCTATATTATAACATCATCAAGAAAGAAGGACCAATGAGAACAGTACTTCCTTCTTCAGACTTGTTCAGAGACAGCAACTGCAATCATATACAGGTGTTTCTTCTTCCTAACCTAGTCATCCATATTGCTATGAAATACAGGAAGGACATTGAATTGTTGGAGCAAGTCCAGAGGACCAGATGATTGGGGGATGGAGCACCTCTCCTATGAGGAAAAGCCAGGAGAATTGGGATGGTTCACCCTGGAAAAAGAAGGCTTACATGTCACTGAATTGTGGCCTTCCAGTACTTGAAGGGAGCCTACAGGAAAGACCTAAGAGGGACTTTTTACAAGAGCATGTAGTGACAGGACAAAGGGAGTGGCTTCAAACTAAAAGAGAGTAGGTTTAGATTAGATGCAGGAAGAAGTTACTGACTGTGAGGCTGGTGAGGCACTGGCACAGGTTGCCTGGAGAAGCTGTGGACTCCCAATCCCTAGGAATATTCGAGGCCAGGTTGGAAGTGGCTCTGAGCAAAATGGTCTAGTGGAAGGTGTCCCTGCCCACAGCAGGGAAGTTGGAACTGGATGATGTTTAAGGTCCCTTCCAACCTAGGTCATTCTATGATTCTATGATCAATTCCACCCCGGTATCCGTGTTTACAGTCCTGGCTCAGCTGAAGGAGGGAGCGCCGCTGGCCTGGATCCCCCCAGCCTGGCAGGACTGTTCCCACGCCTGACCACACGAGGCCTCCCTTTTCCAAAACACGGTGCACAGGACCTTCCTTCTTCCAGAGATTAAGAAAAAGGAACGATTCCTTTTTCTTCAGTACAAGCACCTATCCATCCACCTGCGTTTGTCCCTCTACCGTCTCATACCCACAGAAAAGTAAGCAAAAGGGCCAGACTGTGAAAAAGCTCACCACATCCTGGAAAACCGTGTTCCATATGCATTTACACAAGCCTTTACACAACTGAAATAAAAGTCTCCTTAAAGGCACGTTTAATGTGTAAGTGCCATGAATAAACAAGCAGCACAAATGCAAAGTTGGCTGGCATCTTGGCATATTGTAGCTTCAAGCAGATCCCTAGCCCTGTGTGAGAAATAGTTTTTCCTCCCACACTGATGTTCTTGCCCTGTTTCTCAACATGGCCTCTCGGGCCTTTTATAGCATCCTATCCAGGTTTACAAAAATATATGTATATAAGCATGCCCCTCTACAAGTTTTTTTTAATGCACATATTTTTACATCATGGAGAGAAAATAACATTTACAGCTAATGCTAAAAAATAAAAATCAATTTGATAAACAGTTATATAAAATGGGTCAAAGATCTGGAAATCAGTATTCCAGTAACCAGTTTTCTTCTTTACTTCACCTTTTACTCCATGATATTAACAAGAAACACCTGGGTCAGATGTGTCATTAAAGATTGATGCAAGTTAAAAGAACACCATTTTTTTTTATCAGATCAGTTAATTGTCCATATTGAAACCCAAATTTATTAGACTACAGGGGCAAAAAAAAACCTTTTTTTTTTTTCCCCCTATGCAGCCAGAGACATTATAGCTGAAAATTAGCTGGATTTTGTGAATGCATCACTAACAGATGAATTGGTTCAGTTCCAAGTGCAGAACTGGCCTAATTTATAGTGTTGCAGGAGTTAATACTCGTTGGGAAAGTAAGATGGGTTCTGTTCTGGACCTTCTGTCATCAGAAGTTATTGACTAAATTGCACTGGCATATGCTGCTTTACTGGCGATGATATGAGTTGAAAGAACACAGCATCGAACTCAGGTACACAGCTGAGACTTAATATTGACACAAGAACTTTCTTTAACATGACTGAAAAATTGGATATGCAACTATTTAGAAAGAGTGAGAGCAACGTTATGTCTTGATAGTCACAGCTGAGACTATCTGTGCCCTAATTTAACTGCAGAAAAACCACAAAGTGATGGAAATTCTAGATAGCTGATTCATGTCCTCAGGAAATACAATTAGTCATTACCACTAGGCATCCAACAAAATCAACTTATAATAGAATTTATTTAGTCACTTTCGAAGTTATTTACCATATCATATTAGGTTTTCTTCAGGGATTTCATCGGAAAATTCTGCCAAATTTTCCCTAAATACTATAGTATTCCTGCTCCATGTGGGAGTTTCATATGTAAATACTTCAGATATACTGCTTAATAATTAATTATTGTATAAAATTCTTTGAAGTTTTATAGTAAGCCTATTTCAAAATAGTTATTAGTAATTGCAATGTAACAAAAATATTAATTGTTCTGATGATATATAAAACTCAACAATTCTGATGATTGGAATGAATTTCCCGGAAATATCAGGCTTTTAAATCACACACAGAAAGATATTTAATATATTTACATAAGGTGAAAAAAGTGCAGTTTCTTAGCTGTAAAGTTTAAAATCTAGGTATTAACATTAAAGCTTTATCGAGTCTATCACTCCTCAAGCTTTTATATAAACAGCATCTTTACTATAAAATTTAATATACCAGCTAAATTCAAAAGATTTAAAACTTTTTTTTACACTTGCCCATGTTTGTTGTCTCTGTGCACATGCGTAATATGCTGGCTCACAAACTTGGATGATTACCAAGCTTTTAGGAACAATTCTGTATCATCACTTCACATGCTTCATCTTCCCTCCCATTAACTTAGACGAGTAACCCACGTGAGTGAAAACTCTTTTAAAAAGTTCTCCTGTGCTCTGTACCTCTGTGCATAGCATCCAGGTGCTGATTTTTATACTGGTTTTAATTTAACAGTGATGACATTTTGTTTGCACAGCACTGTCTGGCACACTAGCTTTTGGTTGCCCATTAAAATTCATATATTACCACAACACAAACAATGAACGTTAGAAATAATACCTTTCAGCTATTGCCTGTGGCCAAAACCAGAGTGCACAACTTCGACCTTGTAAAATAGATTGGACAGATGCTGAAACAAAGTCCACCAGCTTTACAGGGTTGATTTGTACTGACTTCAATGGGTACTGTACCAGCTCTTAGGCTGGTGCAAATTCTATTACAATCACACAGGGAAAAAAAAAAAAAATCTAGTAACTGGCGTGACACCCAAACACAGAAAGCTTTAAGAAAATCTAAGGAGTTATATACAATTTTGTAAAATTTCCTTTGAAGTCTCGTACAATATTTTCTTTGACTGGAAAACAGTTTTAGAAATCTTTCCTGAAAAATTATAGAAATGAGATTCTTTCCATCCCTGAAACAAACCCAAAGTTTAATAATTTTCAAAAATTTTTAAAAATCTTGTTGCACTTTCTGTTGGAAATGTGAACACTTTGCTAAGTTAATTTCTAAATAAGTTTAAGCATTTAATCTTTTTCCAGCAAACTGCTCAGAAAAATAGTTTTAAGATGCTTTAAAACATAACTATAACAGGTACTTCCACAGCTTATCCTTGACAAGTAAAAAAATAGGAGCCACTAAGGAAAAGCAATTTCTTTTAACAACATTAATCATTGAGACAGCATAGAAATATAGCTCTCATTTAAATAAGGAAATTCTTGTTTCTTCAGCCTTAATTTTTGCTCCTTGCTCATTACATTTGGGCAAGCTGGACTAAAACTTAAACAGTAAAAGGCAAATTATTTCAATTAGCCTCCTTGAAATCTCACTTCATAATCTCACTTGAGATAATCAGACATCCATGTTAGACAGAAGTAAAAAAAAAAAAAAAAAAAAAGTGTTTTGAAAAGCTTAAGTCATCATCTGTCCCAGAGCACCCTGCACCAACACAGCAGCAGGGATGGAGGCTGTTCTGTCCTGGGCCACCATGGGCTCCACACCACCACAAGAAAATCATGGTTGCTATCAATAACCCAGCTCACAAGTGCTCATGGAGGGGTGGGAGCCATGAGTGTGGGTAGAATATTTTCTCTTGCTAAGATTTTTTTTCCCTCAATCTAAATAATATAATTAATGGATCAATATTGGATTGTCTTTTCAAATTATAGTAAAACAGAAACAAAAGGGAAATTGTAGTGGTCAATTAAGATACAACAATTTACTGTATATTTACTCTTTACTATATTTTTTATATCTAATTCTGAAAACTAATTAATCCTTATTGCTTGAAATAAAAGAACAGCAGACTATAAAACAGCTGATTAAATTCACTATCAAATACCATGCAAACATAACATTCACCTAACTCCTCTCACAAGCAAGACCCTCATTTGTGAAAGTAAAAATAGGACAAGATACAGTTTTGGGCAGCAATAGATCTGGGCACTGAATCACTGTCTATGTTCTTTTGGCACTGACTGAAACATGCTGGCATGATTTTTTCTCAACTGCATAACGTCACTCAGAAATAGAGAACAAATACCAGAACTACTGCTCTGAAAACACACTTCTCCTGCACATTTAAAGAAATCCCAATGAGATTTTCTTAAGAAAAACAGGATATTTGTGCCAGCTGAAGGCAGTAATACTTGCTATTAAGCATTTACCAAGTTATCTGGAGAGAGGGGAGGGGGGAAAAAAGCACTATACAGAGAAAGGGATGAATTTAAATCCTCTCTGTGTAACTGATACAAATGAAAGTATGAAGTTGTCTCTGTGCCCTGTGCGAGTGCAGGGGAGAAGTGAGGGCAGCAGGCAATGGTATGTGTCTGAAATAACAAACCCTTTCCACTAACACCCAAGCTAATGCACTGGTGCGGGGGCAAAGCCAGAGGAGAAAAGCTGCAGAAGCTGAAACGAGCTTTTCAAATTTTACAGAGATGTGCAAACTGGTGGGGGGTGGAAGAAGATGTGGTGCCTTGGTTTAATTCTTCTAGAGTTCTGTCAAGTCCATGGGGCAGAACACAAAGGCAGAATGCGACCTGTCCTCAAAGCAAAGCCCTCAAAGCAAAATACAAACATAAAAGCATAGAAGTTATATTGAGTCAATATGAACAGTGCTTTGGGACAAGGAAGTGAGAACATTGTTTTGGCCCAGGAGGATAATCTATCTTTTCAAGATGAAGAAAATAACAGGGTTTTTTTTCTTGTCCTTGAATAATTAAAATTTCCCCTCTAGCATGCTACATAGGCCACTGCCACAGACCTTCAGGACTATCTTACTTCATTTCAATATATAGCACAAAGTGAGAAGTAACTGAAACTGGAAAAAAGTTTTAATTTCAGCTTGTCTCTGATTTAACTTTACAATATATTTTAATTCCAGTTTTGACTTTGTGTTTGACCCAGGGCAGTTGAACAAATAGCTATTTTTCAGTTCACCTTTCCTCCTCTACAAAAGCTTCATGCTTTAGCCGTTCTAAGTCACTGGAAAACATAAGCTAACATGAAAAAGGAGTCTAACAAGTACAGGGTTCGTATCTTGGAGTAGTGTTTTAATACTGTGATTAAATTTGTATTGCCCATAAACTGCGTTTTGTTTGAACTCCATGGCTTGTGATCCCGTTTCCTCCCATTTTCTTGATGTCAGCTACTTCAGTGCCGGCAGAAGATCCCTCTGAACTGCAGCTGCATTTGTAAATGTTTCATCAAAGCCCTGAATGTCTGGTAAGCAGCAGAGCCGGTGGGTGCTACGAATGTGATCTGGGTCTATCTCGGGGAAGAACAGCATGACCGTATTTACTGCCGATGCTATTCTGGGGGCTGGATGACGTGCTTCTCCCCTCTGGCTGAGCAACACTTGCCCGTTCGTCTTTCAACACTCACTCCCAGCATGACAGGATGAAATAAAACAAAATTTACTGGTAGCAAGCGAACTTGCATATTGAAGACTTCCATTTTAACAACTTCACGCACACACATAGTCTTATTTCAATAATCATGTTATACGTCTTGTACTCTAGGTAGATAAGATTTTAGGTTCCATTTTAAAAAATGAAACTGTAAGAAGATAAAGAAAAGTCTTACCTCATAAAATAACTCAAATTATTATGGGGGCACAAGCTTATTTGTCCCTATAAATGAACTCTTAAGACAGTGGCAAGACAGTAGCTCCAGCTCTGCACAACAAATGTGGACAGCAGCTGTGTCTTCCAAAAACTGTGAAAGAAAGGAGGAAAATACTGTATTTGTTAAAGTAATTGTGCATGTAGGATCACCTCTTCCAAAACCAGGCAAGTAGTTTACAAACTGAAACTTACTCAATAGCCAGCAGAATGAGCCAGGCACTTAGTTATTGATTAAACCCAGCCCAGCGCAAGATCTGTGCTAGACTTTGTAAGAGAAAGGAGAAAAAAAGAAAAAACCCAAACAAATGAAAAACCCAACAAAATTTCAAATTGAAATGCACATTTTTCACACTTCAAGTGATATCATTTTGCTGATATTATTTTTTTTTAATCTAGAAATATGCCACTGATACCAAATGGCACAGAAAAGATCTGATTTTTTTTTTCTTTTCTTAAACCTATACAATTAAATTTTCAGCACTAAAACTGGAGAATCACAAAGTTGCATAGTGCCAGGTTCATTCCCTTTCTGAATACTGAAATTTAAGGTAGGAACATCCTGATATCATCAATTTTCAAAATTGGCTGACATTTTTAAAATATTTCATTTGGCTCAATTTTTCAAATATACAACCAGCTGGTAAATATAAAATCTGATTTAAACTTTCATTAGGTAAAAACTGCAGTCTCCAACTTACATAAAACCAAAACAATATCCCTTTACACGTGAAAACAAAACTGCAACCCCCAGCTTTAGCATGTTGTGTCACAGAAATAGTCCTCCAGCTCTATTAATTTTTGTTTTCATGGCAGAACTTCTTATAAGCAAAAATAGAACATAGATAATTGTCAGTGAATTAACAAAATTTCTGCAATGTTATCACATGAAATAAGGGAATTTCAAAATCAATTTTACTTTTCAAATCAGCTGAAAAAAAACTTTGTACCTAGCATAGCCAAATACTTTGTACCTAACACAACCAAATACCATGCAGGTTAATGACAAATTTTAAAATTGACAACATGAAAAAGAAACTAAGGTGATCTCCACAATGGACTTATATATTAATAGCACAGGTGATTTTAGGCATACCTACAAGTGCAAGATTTAGTGATGAATACATGCCTAACTAAACACAAATTATTATTCTGTAAGTCAATTACATTTATTATACATTCAGACATAAGAGAACATCATATAATAGTTTTTCAAATACACTGTATTATTAGGAAGACACATGATTCCATGAGTAGAGCAGACACTGTCAGAGAGGAGGTATTTTTATATTCTGCAGAAATCTTAGATTAAATTCCACCATTACATACTTAATAGAAAGTATAGGTGGTTTACAAAAACTCAAATAATGAATACTTTTTCATAAAGGACCTTTCGTACAAGATCATAAACTTCTACATAAAAGGATTTTATTTACTATCACAACTGCAGTTACTAAAGGATGATACTTTGATAAAAAGCACTACGAAACCTGGTTTAGACTCCACACCTAGAGGGAAAAAAAAGAAGAAAATATTACTTTTAAACAAAAGTAAGGCTTAAAACTCTCCAAATCATACATGTTTTTAGGAAAAAAATACTGCAAATACAAATTTGTCCAATGTCTATCCTACACTTGCCAGAAACACATAACACAGATATACCTAACTTATTCACATGCAGAGCTACAAACACAAATTCATGTGAGTTACCAAAACAAGAGCATAAAAACTGTACTGCACCTGCACAACACAGAGAGACTCATTCAAAATTCTGCACTGGTGGTTGAATGTTCCAGAGCGCCAAAATGAATCTCTAAGTGAAATTTCAGTGGACAAATAAAAAACTATTTTGCAGCAATGTGATATTACAGTAAGAGCATTTGCTAAAAAAGCCAGTTTTCAAGATGCAGAGGGGACTGATACTGTAATCCACACAGTGAACAGGTTTCTTCATCATATAAAAACATCATGACATTATGTTATGAGCATGCAAAAAGCCAACAGAAGAGAAGCAAATGAAGAAAAAATGAAATCTCATACCAGCTGGGAGGTTTAATTCAATGGTTAGGCTGATTATGATGCACTAACCCTTGCTATATTCTTTCATATAAACTTAAATATCAAAATACATTACGGTGTTTGATTTGCTTGTTAGCTGTGGTGAGAAGAATTTTCTTCCCTGGGACAAATATTCCTGGAGAAGCAGAAGAAACTTATAATAGGGTGCACTTCTCAACTCAGACATAACAAGCATCTGTTTGTCTTTTACTGTTTTATCAAAAATCAGTTACAGTAAGCCGCATTATCCTCACCAAAGTTTAAGCAGATTGAGGGAGTGGCTTTCTATTAATGGTCTTTGCAGTGCAGCCTGCTTAGTCCTGTGGTAATGTCCTCTAAAGCTCAATTCCTCTATTGCAGACTTTGTTAATGGAAACATATCTCAAAAGTGACTATACTGTGCATAAAATATCCATATTACATTCAGTATCAAACAGCAAAACTATCAGCTTTTGCATCCTGGTAGCCTTTATCTTGTTTTCTCCATCATAAACTGAAAAAAAACCCCACCCAAACAAATCCCAAACACTTTTATACTTAGAATTCTGACAATGATTTTCAATTAATTTTGCAAATAGATTCACTCGGAAAAACCAATTATCTGAGGTGTAAGAAACACCAACACTAATTCATTGGTGAAATGCAACATTTGTTCTGATCCAGTACAAAAACAGGAGTGTTACATTAGCCAGGGCCATCAAAATGTCTTTTAAAATTAGAAAGATAATATCTAATTGCTATTTTAACATTAATTTATTATCACTCAATTTAAAAAAATACATTTACATTTTTTGTAAGAAAAAAACTCAAAGAAATTCACATGACAGATCCCATATTAAGATAAAATTAGGTATGAATGCAGACAGACATACGACCTCATCCCTTTGTCTGATAAAATCAAGGCAGATCATAAGGAATTGCAAGCTCCAGGGAACAGAGGGAGAGGTGTGATCCCTACAGAAGTTGGCATGGGTGCCTTCCTTGAGGTGCACTCACCATTGCAAAGGTCTCTGGGCGTGACCTGCAGAGCTCTGGTCCCCTTCACTGGAGTCACATGAGAGAGGAACACTGCAGGGCTGTCTGTCTGATGAAGGAATTCTCTTTACCAGAGCTCTGTGAAGGTCTGTAATCACTGGTGATGAAAATGCTAACTAATAAAGGAGGATTTTCAATTAATAAGTGGCCTAAAGCATGGCAAAAGGCCTAGATTTCTGGGAAGATATAAGTGGTTCTCAATAGAGGTATTCAGAAAAATAGCACCATGCTGAGCAGGAAGGCCGCTGAACTTTTTTTTCCTACAGTATTAAAGCAGCATGCATGAAAATTATTTAATTCACTAGCTAATTTACATGAAATTTACCAGAGGAATTAAGATCTCAAAGGAATGTAATTCATACAACTTAAAAAAGCAAAGCCACAAAGTACACATCCAGGCAGAAGATATTTGCTTTGCACATCACTAACAAATAAATATTAAGCAATCCCAATTCTTACCTGATGTGAGAGTTAATATGAATCCTCCAAACAATTAGAATGGCTTCAAACAGGTTTTGGTCCTCCTCAGGCACCTGGAAAATCTGTAGGACATGACAATGCAGAACTCAAGAGCCTTGGATGCTGCTGCTAGTTCTCCAAAGCACAGAACAGGGTGAACATGGGGCAATTTAACAACCAAGGCACCTGCTGGGAAGGTACTACCGGATCATTACAGTCCAGAATCATAGAATGGCTTGGGTTGGAAGGGTCCTTAAAAGACCACCCAGTTCCAACCTCCCTGCCGTGGGCAGGGACACCTTCCACTAGATCAGTTTGCTCAGAGCTGCTTCCGACCTGGCCTCGAATATTTCTTGGGATGGAGAGTCCACAGCTTCTCCAGGCAACCTGTGCCAGTGCCTCACCAACCTCACAGTCAATAACTTATTCCTGTATCTAATCTAAACCTGCTCTCTTTCAGTTTGAAGTCATTCCTCTTTGTCTTGTGGCTACATATCTTTTAAATAGTCTCCATGTTTCTTGTAGACTTCCCTTAGGTACTGCAAGGCCATTGTACAGGGAAGAATTTTGCTATTGAGCAGGTAAGTGACTACATCAAATCTGGAATATCTCTTCATTTTCAATCAACAGGAGGTAAACTGACTGAAAGTGCAAGACTGAGGGCAACTTGGGTGAAAGATTATGGGGAAAATGTTACTCGTAATTCCTAGAAAAAAAGAGTGGAATTACAAACAAGGTGTACAGTAAAGCTGTCAGCTTTTCTGTATGCTTTCAATTGCATTAGGACAATTGTTTGTATAGATGTTCTGCAAACAGAGCAAAGGATTCAGCCTTAAGAGCAAAATAAAAATAAATCTTTTTGCTGGATTATTTTTAAGCTGGATTGGTTTCCTGATCCAAATCACAGCTCACTGAAGAAACAGTTGTGCTGGCAGTAGAGAGGGGGCATGAGAATATCTCAAGCCACTGTCTGCCAAGACTGCTCTACAAAAACCACAAACTTAAGATTTGCTCTCTGTTAGGCTTTCTTTTATTATAAACTCCAAAGAGAGCAATCTGTAAATATAATGTGATTATAATTTGAAAATAATGTGAAGGGCATAAACACAAACTACCTCTATGTAAAGGGAAAATGAGTGTCATGAGATAAACTTGACTAAATGGAGAGATCCTCAAGGATCCTGAAACACTAGAAGGAACATACGCAAGTAAAAAGTAGGTCAGATTACTACAGGATGAATTTTAGGGAAGAGTGCAAGTATGTAGGGGCAAAATCAGAAAGGCCAAATTACAGAATGAGCCTTCGTTAATATAGAAAAGGAATAGAAAAGGAAACTGAGAAGCCCTAGAGAAGGAGGAGGACAGCAAAGGGAAGGGCTGTGCTGCTGCTCAGTGGGGAGGAAAAGCTTTCAGCCATGCCAGGGAGACAAACCAAAGTGCTAAAAGCTTTTCTGTTGCAGCCTTTGCTAAAAGAGATATTCTGTATTTTGACTTCGGCAAAGCTGATGATGTTTGTTAAACGTGATCTAAGTAAAGCTGTAAGAGACTACACATTGTTTATAGTTACTAAGTAATAGTTATTAATTATTAAGTTCCAAGCCTGAAAGGTGTATGAAATGCCAAATCTGTACCAAATGGTTTAATATTCAATACGTTCATGAATAACTTTGATCTTGGGAGAGTTCAGTTATCACACATGCAAATGTGCAAACTGTTAAAAACTTGCGAGGAACTGCAATGTGGGATTAAAACTCAAAATTAACTTGGGAGCACAATCTTAAAGGGGGGAAAAAAGAGTATGCTAGTGAAAGCCTGCTAAGTGAAACTCAACTTCACTAATACAAAGTGGGAAGCAACTAGTTAAACAATATTCTATGGGTAAGTATTGGGACAACAGCAAATCACAAACTGAAGATGAGTTTTTACACATCATCTTGTTGTGTGGAGGAGAACAGAATCACCATACTGCTGATTCCTGGCACCAGTGTAAAAAGAATAATGTCATTTGGGAGTCACACAGAATGATGCTACTTTAATATGACACAATATTAGCCAAATAGTGTGGTTTGTATTTGAAATCAGACTTTAGCAACTACATAACATATTTAGGTAAAGTTCAGACAATCACAACTGTGACAATCATGAAAATAATGAATCATAGATCCTCCTTAGGCTAAAGAAAAAGCTTCAAGCAGGACTAGACAAGCTACCATCAGAGGTAGTAATTTGCTGCAAAGAGGAAATCCATAAACCTTGCCCATTTTCCCCAAGGAAGCAAGACTTGAACCACAACAGTTGCAGAATTCCTATCACCATTTAGGAAAAATTTACTGGGGATAAATATGATTTTCTAGATATTTTCCACCTATATAATTTGAATGCTGATGTAGGGTAATCACTGATACGACACTTTTCTTCAAATCAAGTGTTCCAAAATGAAACACATTTGGAGCTAGTTATTTCATTCTAAATGGATTAAGATATAGTGATCCACTCATTTTTGTTCTGTAGACATATATAAAAAAACCTAAAACAACCAACAACATAACTCCAAATATTGAGAAGATCCAGATGTATATAATATATCATATTTTTCCACTATTATAAAGTATTGTAATATCTTTATACATTAAAAAAATCATTCCAACACACTGTATCTTATTTTTATAGAGTTCCGTTACTGTTAAAATCACACCAAAGGTATTCAACATAAATGCTGCATTTCCTTAAAAAAAAATAATCTGCAATTTTATTTAACATCTAATTCAGTTGCTTGGAACAATGCTGAAAATAGAAGTCTGGGTACAGAACATACTCATCTCGTTTTCAAGTTAGAAGAGGATCTGTATTTTTGTTTTTTATAAGCTTTATCAGCACTTTTGCAAAGAAAATAATAACTGTATTCACTGAGCAAGCACAATATCTCTGGAATTAAATATACTGTCTCACTGGCTAGGTCCCAGCTTCAGCTGTGAGGTAGAACTGACACTTACTAATGCACCTAGGAGAGCAGATTCACAACACAATGTTGCTCAAATATTATAGCAGATTTTTTGAAAAGAAAAAAATGAATCCTTTAGAATTACTGTTTCAGTACTTACACTAACTTATGTGGATTTACAGTCTGTAAGGAAAAAGTGGTATGTTCCTGTTCTAGAAGTCAGACAAAATAATTGTGTGACAGTTTTACAGAACTATGTTCAAAAGCTTTAACATAGACTTCAGATACTAAAAGTTGCGGCTGTTCCTATGGAGCCAGAAGAGATCTATTTGCCTTTTAAATTTCTATACTGTGGATTTTGTACTACCTTTACTTCTGTATTTCTGCCTCCCACACAGCAGTCCTGTGTGTGAACTCCTCCAATACAACGTGTGAGGCGTGGGGCTCATCAGTAAAACATCCTGCCTCTATTCTGCAAAACACTTGAGAACAGTCTTCGGAGCTTTGCTTTATTTGAGCACAGATATCTTGCAGATGTTTAATTTAAAGCTCGTGTGTAGTCCCACTGAAGTAAATGGGATTACTAAAGTACTTAAAGTAATTCCCTGCTGAATCAGGCTTTTAAGAGTAAGAATAAATGTGCCTAATTTTTATTCATGCATCAGAGATCTATAGACTAATAGTTTAAACTCAGCAGTTTTGTATCCAGTCAATATTAAATCTCTGAAGTTAGTGTATCTTCACCTGCTGCATCTACCATCTCTATAGCAAGGACCTTTTTAAATATAACCCTGCAGCACAGTTTTTGCATACATACTGTGTCATCAGGCACTCATGTTTTGCATACATATAGTGTCATCAGACCTAGTGCTATGATGACTTTTTTGTAAATAATAAATAAACTGCACATGGCCCTTGTATTTTCTGAGTGTTACATGCCTGAAAGACTTAAGAAAAGAACTTGAAGATTTAAAAAGTAGTGGAAGTAATTTCATTTACTTTGGACAAAAGAGAATTGCATTCATATACCTGTAACTGCTTGCTTCCTGCATCTATGGAGTTGTAGAATAATTTTTAACTTAATTCTGAGAAGAAGGAAAGGAAATAAAATCTGTGGATATAAGGTATTTAACACATACATGCTAAAGGTTGAATACAAGCATTACTTACAGCATGGCCAGAAGCAAATATGAGGTGGCATGAACTAAAGTTGAGACTTGTCAAAATCTGTCAGCAAAAAAAGAAAGCCAAACAAAAAAAAAAAAAAAAATCTACAATCTCATCAGCAATGAGACACCTGTGGCTTATTACATCATCAAGACCTGGCTAAGTGATGCTGAGAGTTCTCTGCAAAGCACTTCTATTCTCATATCTATTAAAATTTATCCCCTGCTGAAAATATAATAAGAGAAGGCTGGCAGTGATGAATTCATTTTGTCATTAAGCATCAAGTTCATTTAAATTGATTACCTCATTTAAATGAGTACATCTGGAAATATCAACCACATACAAAATTACCACTGATTTTAGCATCACTTTCAGGTCACTAAAAAAGGACCTACTGACACACATGTGATAACAAAAGAAAAAGAATATGATTCCTTCCTGAAATTTTCACTGTTCATCTCTGCACCATCTGATCTTGTTGGTTCAGCTAATCTAGTATTAAAACCTGGAAAACTTAAATCAAGGGGGTAAAACAAAGGAGCAATAGGTGCCTACTTAATTTATGCAATGGTACAACATCTTCTAATGTACAGATGTAAGAACTTAAGGCAGCCACAATTAGCTATAGGTTTGGGATACTGTAAGAGACATTACATCAACAGCTTAGGGATAAACAATTCATCACTACATAACAGTTCAATAATAAACCAGGAGTGCAATTACCCAGGTCTTTACAACAGCAAATCCAGTTGTTCACCAATACTGAGCCAAAAGTGATATCCAGCTTGGCCAAGGACTTGCACAATTGTGATGAGGCCATCAGGCAGAGGGACACAGCTGGTTCTTCAAAGGAATAGCTCAGATCCACAAAGGAGCTGGGCGAATCTCTCATTCCCTCATCATACACACCTCTTCCACTGCTGAGTCGCAGCAGCACTGTCTGGAATTGCCAACCTATCTTTGCATCCCACCTCTGCTCCCCTCCGTGCTGGTTGTGTCCTGGCCGTGCACAGGGCACACAAGTGTTGTCCAAGGCAATACTGGCTTGACACATCAGTTGTGCACATAGAACCAAGAAACACCATGTAAAGCAACAGTAGCCCCACAACAGACACACCCAATGCTCAGCAGCTCCAGTTCAACCACAACTTGCATGCTTCAAAAAAGTCTCCTCATAGTTATGAACAGGCAACCTCAATGACTAGTTAATTATATACCAGTATCAGCTACTACGTGTGCTGACTTCCAACAGGTAGTTCTCCACAACCATATAAAGTGTTTCAATCTTCTGTAATTCTGTTCAAACATGACAGGGATTTATCTTCTGCCAGAAGAAAGAAAACTGGGAAAAAAAATTAATAGACCGAAGACAGCAAACTCCTCAAAGCACATGTGTTTTCACCACTATTGTTTCCAATCTTTTTCTTGAGGAAGAAATGCAAGACATGTAGGGCATAAAGTCCAGTAAGCTAAAGCAATACTCAGAGAATACTGCACTGCATCTTCTTCATCAATCCCAACCACTGCAACATTTTCAGACTTCCCCTCCATTCTCAATAACAACTTTCCAAAAATATCATATTGAGTGAAGGTCTCAGTCCTTAACTTCAGCACATGTTGTAGCCTTGCCCAGTGATACTTGAAAGACTGCATGTCTGTACTACAGAAACATTTTTTTCTAGTTTTCTACACTCCAAAACTATGGAACAAAATTTTCTGGGCTCAAAGGGGCACTGAAAGCTTCTCCATCTTCTCATGAAAAAGCACAAGTCTTTGACTGCATCTTTTTCTCTTTGTATGTATGTGTCCAAATGTGTGTGCAGAGTCTTCTACCTCCACATGTTCAAGCAGAACTAGAAATTCTCTTACTGGCACAGAAAGAAGGCTTTGAAGCACACACTTTTTATGATGAGAGGAGACAATGGTATCAGTTATGGTGCCCAACTCTCCTCTAGAAAGAGTAGAAATACTTTGGAACAAAACTGTGTAAATGTGGCATAAAAATGCACACAGACGAATGTGCTGTAAAGCACAAAGTTTGAAAATTTATTCAAGTTATATGGGTATGTTTAGTATGTGCAATACTTTAATTTCATTTAGGTTTAAGTCAAAACTGCTTACATTTGGGCTGAATTTTGCAGATTTCTGAAGCTTAACTGCTTCAATTTTCTAATGTTTTGTATTAATATCTTTCATTTGCAATTATATTTCTGCTTTTATTCATCACTGCTAACATAGCCGTTGTTATTTTCCCACTTTTCTAAATCATCTGTGTCCAGACAGTACTACTACCCATGATTAACGAATATGATTTATGCTTCTAACAAAATCCCCTTTGAAGAGGAACATTGTCTTGCATATTTTTTTCCAGTCGTGGTCTGTAACTGTGAAAGAACAAAAAGCTAAGATGCCATGACAGAGCTTTCAATCCCTTCCCTGCCTTCTCTCTGCAGTTTCTACGCTTCCGTGTTTCTCCTGTCATTTGCCCTTCTAATTTTTTATCTGATTATCAAATATCTGGCAAAGGAGTACTTGGCAGGATTTAAAGCTCTTGTGTCACCTGATGACCACGGAGCTGACAGCATAATGAGAGGCTCCTAATGAAGCTCCCAGCAGTGCTGTCCCTGAAACGCCTCGATACCACTCAAGTTCTTTGTGTCCCGTATTTCTCCACCCGTGGAACTTGGTGAGCTCCATACAGGATCTGGAAAAGGGACAAAACGCAACTCGGCTGCACTCTTCAGGCACAATTTCAGCTTAAACCTCGTCTTGAAGCTCGGGGCAAGTGAAAAATAGAAAAAAAACCCACCAAAAACAAAACTAAGAATCACGAGCAGCACTCGGAAGCCCTCTCTTTTTGCCTACTTGTTGCAGGTGCTAGCAGGTGTAGCAGCAACCTGCTCGGGCCCGCGAGGGGCCGGCAGGGCAGGGCAGGGCAGGGCAGGGCAGGGCAGGGCACTGCCTGAAAAATAAAGCTCTGAGCTGCACTTTGTAACAAATAAATGTCAAAAAAGGATGTGGCTTCAGAGCATTTTTTCCCTCTTTCCTCTTCCTTTCTTAACATGCCTTAAATGCATCTATTTCTGCCAGTGCTGGGGACACCTGCACACAGTCAGTGCTTCTCCTTCACCACTGC
>VZRF01014201.1:97595-143095 GCA_013396875.1 Vireo altiloquus | reverse complement strand
CCCCCCGCGCCCTCATCGCCGCCCTCGCGCCGGGGTCTCTTCTCCTTGCCCTGCCCGCGGCCGTGCGCCTTTCCCGGCGCCGTTCGCTCGGCGCCCCCGAGGCCCCGCTGGCGGCCGGGGAGCGCCACAGGTGCCTGGCGCCCGCCCCGCCCCGCTCCGTGAGGAGCCGCCTGGCCCCGGCTGCGCTCCGAGCGCGCTGAGCTGTCCGGGCTCGGCGCTTTCTCCCGGCCAGCTGGTAGAAATCCGCATTACGGCCGCCTGCAGACGGCTTTCCTTTCTCCCCGCCGAGGCGGCTGCGGGGCTCCCTACCCGAGGTGGCGGTGGCCGGGCGGCCGCGGTGGCTCGGGGAGCGAGGGAGGCGGGCGAGCACCGGCACCTCGCCCCCTGAGCACCGCTGTCGTGCGGGAACGGCAAGAACTTGTTACAACGAAGCCCTTGTGTCGCGCTGATGTGCAGGCAGGGGTGGCTTTGTGCGCTCGATGCGCTCGGCTTGTAAACAGGAGGCTGGAGCTAATGGAGTGGGTACGCAGCTTGCGTAAAATCAATGAAACTTGGGTCCACCCTCATATAATAACTCCTGTTATTGCCAAAATACGGGATCGCTTTAAGCATCCTGCTCAAAGCATGAGGTGTGCGGTGCAGTCACACAGACCTGCCTTTGACACCCTTCCCCACGACAAAGGCAGTGTCCCAGGGCTGAGCCCGCGGTGGGCGTGCGGAGGGAGCGCGGCATCCGCCCTCCTGCTGCATCGGGAGCGGTCAACAAGTCAGGGTTCAGTGAGGTCACTGAGGGCTGGAGCTTACTTGAGTGCTCACTTACAGTTCTTGTACCTCCGTCACTTCACGCTCTGGACGATAAATAAGCCTGATACTCTTTAAATTCAGCCTTTGCTGCTGTAATGTTATTGGCCTCAGTGGAAGTGCCACCTGCAACTTCTGCAGAGTTGCTCCTCAGCTAGAAGCAAGGAAACAGGTTTGTTCCACTGTAAGAGGACGAAGAACGGGTCTCAGTTTTAGGACTAGAGAGTTGCTGGGATCTTTTTACAGAAATGCTTCTTGCTTCAGCGTTCAGCAACGTGTTTAGTTAACATGCAAGAAATAGAATTTGCCGAAATCATACTGGACCATACGTGATGAGACTAAAGGAGTAACCCACATATTAGCTCTCAATTGATACGTTTGCTGGTTTCTTCAAGGAATTTTTTTTAGAAGATCTCTGGTCAAACTTTCAGGAGAAAGGGTATTTTTGTATTAAGCAGAAGATGAGATATTTGCAGTTGGTCTCCCATTGTTTCTTTTCTGAAATACAAAACGTAGCAAGTTTGGTAAGATGCGATTCCTTCAGAAAATGAATTGCACATTGGGTTTTGTACTTTCTGTCCCCTTATTTATAGATATTTGAAGTTATCCAGCAATTGTTTCCTGATGTGGAAAGTTCTGATATTCAAAGACAGCTATGTGTTTGTGGATTTAAAAAAAAGAAAAAAAAAGGAAAGCACCACCAAAATCAAAGTATGAAAGAGATCAGAATTTCAGTTTCCCTTTCATCACAAAATGCACTCTTTGATTTTTATTTTATTTGTTTTGGCTAATAAATTACAAGCAGTGCCTTTTTTTATCCCTCCTCCCTTCCCCTCTGGAAGACTAAATTGCCATTCCAGTAAATCTTTTAGAAATTATTTCTCAAAATAAAATTGTTTTCATCCTTTTTTTCTTTAGGCTTCTTGTGGGTTTTTAAAAAATCTTTAAATACAGTACTGGTTATTGGAGGTAAATTCTCTCAATATTTAGACTTGGAGCAACATATGAAGGATCCAGTTCATAGTGTTAGCTGAAATCTGTTGTCATGACTCCAGTCTTTTGCATGTTGCAGTTCATACGAACAGAGAGTGCGAAATCCCATTGATTTTAATGAAAGTACTCATGAATGAAGCAGAGCAATACGTCATGGATGTTTGCAGATGTGTTTTTGTTTTCATGCTCTGGGGACAATAGATGTATTTGCACACCATAAGAACATCTGAAATGGGTTTATAAGGAAACCAGATTTACACACATATCTTTAACATAATTTAAAACAGTTGCAGGAAAGCTCTCTCTTTATAATTACCCGAGAATACCAGCATAGAGAAATAATTCTTCAGACTATGCCAGTTGCCAGTTTGTTTTCGAACTCACTATGATCCAGGCCTCTGCTGCTAGTTTTTTTAGGTTTTTTTAATAGATCCCCAGCACGTTCCTTTAAAGGGTATTGGTGATGTTATGAGACATCATTGAAGGAGGGAAAAGGAAAATACGCATTGACAGTGTTCCTCAGTGTTTTTGCACACAACACTTTTCATGACATGGATAATATACGTCATGCTGTGTTTAGATGCTTAAAATTGTCACTCAGTCAAATCTCTGAGGAAAATACTGTGAATTACAAACCGTGATGCTTCATTCATTGCATGTGATTATAGTGGACCTTCAAGTGGCCCATCAATGTGTCCCCTGCAGCAGTCTGGATTTTTGTGCCTCCTTTAAACTCCCTAGGTGTTTTAGTCTGTGAAGATGCAAAACCTACTAGAGGAGGGACTGTGGATTAATTTGAAACTACAGTATGTCTAAATTGGTTATTTATGGTCCTTCCAACAACAGAAAGAAACAATGGAATGTTGTCGTTCCACAGAGGGAGATCAGTGGCAAAAGCACCCTGAGCGAAGGTCACATATGTTCACTGATTTCTGAGAGGTCTTCCTTCTAGGTTTACGCTTACTTAACATTTGAGTCAGAAAACCATGAAAAAATCTTCGTGTAACAACAAATTTTTCAAACCACAGAATATCTAAGTAAAGGATAAGAGCACATGCAGTAGTTAAATGGCTCCATTGCCTTTCCGTTTTTTTCACAGTGTAGTTTTAAATTTTAGCTGCAAGTAGACAATGACATTTACAGCTGTAAGATGTACCAAGGGTATTTTAGAAGGGATGGCACACTGTAACTAAGGAAACAGGTTATGAAATTATATCTTACAGCAACTTGCCAACAAAAAGAAAAGGAAACAAAATACTTTCCAATAGTTCTCAGGCTCAAAATATGAACACCTTTTCAAGCAAACCAGTTAAACGCCAGACAGATGGTCAGTAGTTGTGGCTGAATGTTTCTTCAGTTACAAAGGATAGTGAGTCTAGCTTTTGGAAAATGAATTCTAAACAATGTTATTGTTTTATGGTGAAATACAGTTTTAAATTAGATTGGTAATTACATTGTTAATTAATATTTTAACAATTGACCCTTAGAGGAACTGCTTTGAACAGTCAACTGTGGTATAAGGTGAAACAGAATATGGTGTGTTTGCTGATACAGCACTCATATTTATCTAGAGAGATAGGTAAATATTGGATATGTTTTCATCCTTATAGATGGGAAGAGCTTTTTCGTCACGTCTTATGCATTGTTGTATTTAATTATATTGCAGTATTGACATACCTTGTCTTGCTTGTTAAAAGATTTCTAAAATTTCTTTTATTAAATAAGGTGATGCAGTTAAAGTCTGATATAGTCAGTCAAATTACCGTACAAAGTTCTTGTGTCTACATTCTGGACACTGCCCTCCAAATGCTATTGAAATATTTTTCCTTTAAAATGTGAGTTGAAAAACCAAGGAAAATTAGTTGGCCTTTTAGCATTAGTATTAGAAGCCTTTCCATTAATGGATTTGTAATGACAGACGATATAATAGTTATGTGCTACACTGCATAAAATTCAACCTAAATATTTCATACGTTTTAAGGATGAAATGAGTATGAATCTTCCATTTCCATTTTGACCGTTTTCTCTTTAGAAGAAGCTGGCATTGATTTTATTTCTGTAGTAGAAAGGAAAATTGGACTAGTGGATAGCAGCACATCAATTGTTCTTGTTTTAGTGCCCTTATGGGCAGCAGCAACCACTTCCAGTCTTTCTAGAATAGTGAAAAATACAATTCCTAAATTAATTAATTATTTTTGACCCTTCCATTAAACATGTTTATTAATTAAAATATTAGTAAGAAAAAAAGGCTGACCTTTTATGCTTACATAAAATTCTGTACTGAAATAAGCTGATTGTGCTTCAAGTCTGAAATTGTAATAGCAGCATGGAGAGCCATAATTATGAGATACTGTTCTAATGTAATATTGTGTTATAATCAAAATTAGCTTTAGATTTATTATTTCAAAATTAAATTAACTGGTGCAGAACATTAGAGGGGTTCTAGTATGTAGCAATAAGTATATGGAGCCAGATTCTTAGTTCCAGCATATCATTACAAATCCCAGAAATAGTTAGGGACAAAATGAAATAATTTATGCTCATAAAATATTAATGTATTTCTGGGAATTTTCTGTTAAAAAAAAAAAAAAATTAGAATATGGCTGTATATTTGCAGTATTTACAGAACACGTCATACCAGTGCTTTGTGCTCATGTTTCTATTTGTTCTTCCCCATATGCTGAGTTTTTTAAAATAATCATGTTCCTAGATTCAGCATCCTTACAACCAGTACAGCAGTAGGTATCCAGGATACAGAGGATGAGAAAGAAACTAAGAAAGTTGTTTGTTTGTGTCAGCAGCCATCTGTTAAAAACCTTCCACTTGGTAGAATTTTCTACCAACAAAAAGCAGTTATGTTTTGGAACCTATCTAGTATTACATTATAAAGAAAGCAGATTTATCAAATTTAATTATGTGTTAACATCGAAATAGAACATTGCAGAAGAGGTAAAGAGTAAAGCAGTACTTGATAGATGATGGACACATACACAACCAAAACAGTATGTTTTGAATGATTGAATCTCAAAGCAAATGAATCTTGGAGCTACATCTACAACTGCAGATACTTGAAAAATATTTTCACAAAGATTTTATCAATCACTGAATTTAACATTCAATATTCAGTTCTCTGAATAGTTAATAGGTGTTCCAGTTGAAGTAGATAAAAATTTTTTTTAAATATTTTAAAGATTGCTTATTCATCCCTCTGTAAAAATATGCAGATTCAAAGCAGCTTCAAAACAAAAAGAAAAAAATAATCAGCACAAGGTGGGTGAGAGACTTCATTTTGAGGAGCTTAAAGCAGTTTAATGGAAATTAGAGTGAAATTATACCAGAAAGCAAGTTATCTGCTATTTTCTAGTTATGGCATTCCTGTCACCTTCCTTTTTAGCCTCTGATAGAAATGGCCTTCAGAGACCAGACACTGGCAAGTGTCAAAAATGCCTTTCAAGAATGCAAGAAAAAAATTGTCTGCTGTAGTAATCTGATAAAGGTGGGGTTTGGCTCCTGTGCAGCTTTGCATGGACATCCGTGACTTTTCATATTGTATACCATGTTCCCCCTTACATTGCTCTTTAAAATTTTTTAGAGGTGTAGTTACGATTAAATGTTTGCTAGAGTGTTGTGCAGTATTGTG
The DNA here is from genome assembly GCA_013396875.1 of Vireo altiloquus. Taxonomy (NCBI): domain Eukaryota; kingdom Metazoa; phylum Chordata; class Aves; order Passeriformes; family Vireonidae; genus Vireo; species Vireo altiloquus. The sequence goes on along the minus strand of VZRF01014201.1, from coordinate 137,661 downwards.
TTCCTGCCTTGCCTTTCTTACGTACTGCGAAACAAATGAAAGGCAAAAAAAAGGGCTAAAGAATTCATGCTTTTGATTCCTCTGTTGCAACATAATGCAGAATGCAGTGCATGTTTATGTACTGGGGGTACCAGAAAGTATTGGCATGAAGAGTTCATAAGGAGAAAGGAATCCTAAGGTTTTGTTCTTTCATTCAAATCCATACAAAAATTTTAAAATATTTAATTTTACAATAGAGGTTTATGACAGTGGATCCAAAGGTCCATCTGAAGACAATCTAGTGTATTGTGAAATACCTCTTGACAAGGAGATTTCTGTAGTCACCTTAAACCCACAATAACAGGATGGTTACTTCTCCTACTTGCTCTTTCTATGAGCAGCTGGGCACAAGAGCTGTAAGTGTTCTGCTCTCTCCCTTCTCTCCAGCCCTGTCTCCCTCCTCAGCTCACTGCATATAATGTGTCTCTGTTTTGCTGGCCACCTGCCCATCAGTCCACCTTAGAAAAATGTTGAGGGAGTCCTGCTTTAGAAAGTTCTCAATTTTTTTTTTTCCCCTGGACAGATCCATTTAACAAATGCTTGTGATTATAGCTACTGTGTCTTAGTTGCCAAAATAAGTTAGTTCAGCTGTGAAAGTGAAGGATTTGCTAAGCGGAAGAATAATTTATAAGAAAAACAAGTAACAAAAGTAGTTTATCTGTCTATGTCATGTGCATCTCTTCTTACCAAAACCAGAGCTGACAATGTAACATTGCCTGTAGCGTATTGGATGGAGAGGGCTTAGGTCTTTTGCAGCTTCCTAAATTTAACTTCTTATTACTTTAAAAGGTACCTACCAGGGGCAGTGGACAGGAGGGATGAGACATGGATATGGTGTACGTCAGAGTGTACCCTATGGCATGGCCACCGTGATCCGTTCACCTCTCCGAACATCTCTGGCGTCACTTCGCAGCGAGCAGAGCAATGGCACTGTTCTGCATGACGTCACTTCAGACAGTCCGGCTGGAACAAGAGGAGGATTTGTGCTCAATTTTCACAGTGATCCAGAAGCCATGGGCATTAAGAAAAAAGGAGGCTTATTCAGAAGAGGATCCCTTCTTGGTAGTATAAAACTTAGAAAATCGGAATCTAGGTCATCGATATCTAGCAAACGGAGCTCCGTCAGGAGTGATGCTGCTATGAGCAGAATTAGTTCTAGTGACGCCAACTCTACGATTAGTTTTGGAGATGGTGACTGTGATTATAGCCCTCTGGAAGACCACGTTGATGCTACCACTACAGAAGCCTATATGGGTGAATGGAAGAATGACAAGCGCAGTGGTTTTGGTATCAGTGAGCGTTCAAATGGTATGAAATATGAAGGAGAGTGGCTGAATAACAGGAGGCATGGATATGGATGTACCATGTTTCCAGATGGCACCAAAGAAGAGGGAAAGTATAAAAATAACATTTTGGTCCGTGGAATAAGAAAGCAACTTATACCAATACGAAACACAAAAACTAGAGAAAAGGTGGATAGAGCAATAGAGGGTGCACAGCGAGCAGCTGCCATGGCAAGAACCAAAGTGGAAATTGCAACCTCAAGGTAAGCTATCAAATGTAAGGTTGTAAAGCTTTGCATTAGTGAGCACTTGCTCACCTTTCATTTTCAGGTGTGTAGCTCCATTGGCTTTAGTGGCATTACACATGTAAAACTTAGAACTTCAGCTCATTTAAGTGAAGAGTTTGTGTATGTTCCATAATGTACTGTAAAAGTAAATTTCAATTCTTGATACATTTTTGCTTTTTCTCAAGAGCTGCTGCATTATGCCTTTGAACCTGTTTGGAAAATAAAACGCGAGGAAATAAGTGAGTGATTTGGGGGATATGAGGTAAAGTTTGAATATTTTCCCATAAGCATGCTCCAGTTATACTTATTATTTTGCTGATTTTTTGGTAGCATCTGAAACTCACTGAAGTTGCCCATTTGACAGTGGGCATCTTAAGATGCATCTGTTTATCTGAGAAACTGTGGTATGAACTGCATAAGAACAATGGTCGAGGATGTTGTGCTTAGAGGCTGTTGATTTGGTTGCCAGGGCAGTATCTGCCTGAAGAGTTCTCTGTGAGGACTCCTGCATTTTGGAGCATGCTTCTCCTCAATTCATCTGATCATAGGACCACCACCTCAGATAGAGGTGGGCATCTTCTCCCCGTGCCTCTGCCACGTGTTTGAGATTGGAGTGTATGGGTATTGCTAGTGGAGAAAAATGTCATTTTCACTTTGGACTCCCAACCAACAACCAAGCAAAGTTGTTTGAAATGGAATTGTTACAAATTAAATCAGTATAGACAATTTTAATAGATTTTATTGTTACGTTTGAGGGCTCCTTAAAAGCTATTTAATTTACATTTCCTTTCAGTAAGTTTCTGTGGCGGTTTCTCTGTTGATGGCTTTAGTTTGTTTCCTCAGGCAGCCTTTTCTTAAAATATGCTTTGAATTAAAAAAAAGAGTCCAGAAATGTGCATGAAAGAAAATCTTGGTGCTATTTTAGAAAGAGGATGTCACATTACTCTTAAAGAGCTGAACAACTGATGCCTAATTTAATGTGGTCACTGGTGTGTCCTCAGTGACTACCCTTTTCCTGACAGTCATAGGGAATACAGAAAATACCAAAAACGGCATAACTGGGAGAACTTGAATTTATAAAATGCTCATAGCAAAATATAGTTGAGACACTAACATGAAGAATGTAGCATACTGGTAAAGGATCTTTCTGAGAACTGGTCACGTGAATAAATGAAGGGTAGCATATACTCAGTTACTTCTATAAATATATGTAAGGCATTATATGACAGCATACCATATTAGTAAAGCAGATCAGTAATACCTAACTTAAGAAAGTACTGGATCCCATTCATGTTGAGTCAATACATAAAAAGCCCTAGTTCTGAAAAAAATGGGGCGGTGGGATGTATGGAAAGAGGGGATCACCACTTAGAGTCTAAATAAAGCTATTAAAAAGCTGTAGTCTTGAGACCATTGCATTCCAAGGCACAGTGTATGCACTTCCTCTTCAAGAAGTGTCTCTGAAGTGTTTTGTTTACTATTCCTTCCCTTTGATTTTTTAGGTGGAGGATAGAGTTCAAATTGCTTCTTTTGGAACAATTCATCAAAACTGTGTTTATTTCTTGAAAATATGTTTTTGAAATTGCAGCAGAAGGAATCAGTTGTAGAGCAGCTGTGACCAGGGGCGATGCTCTCCCTTTGGTTTCTCAGCTAAAAATCTCTCCAAAACACTCCCATGACTACCAGTATAGACACCAAGACTGCAGATTCCGGTTTTCTCTCTTTTTAGTAGCCACTGCACCAACTGTACTGGCGCTGATTCAAAGGCCAAGAGACCTGACACCAAGTCAGGCAATATCAGGCATGAAGATTATATTAACTTCACTTGTGAGTGCATGTTGGACTCACCTAGTAAGAATGACAGGACTCTTCCTGTCTCTCAAGTTTTCAGAGTTGCTTTGAGTATAAACCAGTAGGAGCAAGGCCATGGCACTGTGTGAACTGAGGGACTGTCATACTGGCAGGGTCAGTAGCACTGAGAGATCATCTGGAATAGATTCTAGAGCAGCATTGAGAAACTTCCATTTCGAATAGTTGTTAAAATCTAGGCTGACCAGATTGGTACAGTTTCAGGATGAAAGTACTTGTATCGCACTGAAACTTGATGACCAGTATTGATTTGTGACTGTATTTTTTACCAAACTGATATATTAATAATATAATAATCCGTCAGACAGTAGCATTCTTGAAGTGTCTTTTTAGATGAATATGAGGGTCATAGTCTTGTCTGTTTCCCAACAATTACTACTGCACAGAAAAGTCTAGAAAAGTGCCTTCTATAATTTCTTTAATGTGTAATACAAAGGTGGTTCTGCCCGTGTGGCATAACCTCACTGCACAGTGGCCTTCTGTGTTTCAGCTGCTGGACAGATGTCACCAGCACTGTTTGCTTCCTATAGATTTCCATTCCATTAGTTGAAGAACTCGTTAGGTGGACCTTTTCTCACCCCAAAAACCATCAAACCAAAGATCTAGAAATCCTTACTCTCATCCAGATACCTTCCTTTTCAATGCAGCTTGGAGTTGTATGTTGTTCTTCCTGCATTGTTTATTCCCAAAATGTTTGTTCAGCCAAGTGGAAACAGACCATACTCCTCTTCATAGCTGCCTGCTGGTCATGACAGGTTTGGCTGGTAGTTTGACCTGTGACAGATGTCCCCACAGTCTTCAAAGAGACCAACCACTGTTTTGCTTTATATTCCTGATGTCTTTTTATGTCTGAAAGTCCTTCTTAGTAATCTGTATAATCTTCCCTTGTCTGAAATGGCAGTTTTGCATACACAGAAACATATAAAATTTGGGATGAATTGTGCTTCTCTGAACCTGAATTTACACTGACTCTCCTGACTTAGCTTTTGGGTTTTTGAGGCATTCGTACTGAGGTGTTTTGGAAATGGCAGCAGAATTTCTCTTAAGATAGCAGATTGCAACATTGTGTGATGTGTAAGAAGCTGCTATATCAGGGAAATAATTACTAGTTTCTGCAACACAGATATGTATTCAAAACAGATTATCAATTAGCAAGGAATAAAAACACTTATAAAATTACAGTGCAGCTTAATAGATTTGATTGTGTATTAGAGTTTTACTAACACGTATTTAAAGAAAAATATTTCAGCATAAATATAAAAATGCCAGAATTTGAGAAACTTCGAAAGTATGTTCAATACTTTCCTTTTTCAAAACTTTATAGGGTGCCTTTTTGAAAATATCATTATTATAGGGAGTAATTAATTCAAATTCATCTTTAGCACATTGTGCTAAAAGCAGTCAGGTTTATATGCCTTATTTGGGGAAGCTGCTTTCCAGAAGTGTTTGGTTCTTTTCTACACATGTGAAGTGTTTTAAATGCTGGAAGATGTACATTTGGAAGAGCCTTTTGGAAGATATTAAAAAGCCCCAAATGTTGACTCAACCAAGAGCCAAGTGGAAACTCATTTTGAGGATATCACCTAATTCTCACTGTAGGGATTTTGAACTCCCATTTTCATCACTGTCATATGTCTCATTCAAAGGAGATACTCTGCAGTTCAAGATAAACTGGAATTACGTTAGAGCACTTCTTTCCTAGTATGAAAATTACTTAAGGTCTCATTGTACTGTATTATATTAACTTTGCCTTTATCAGTACTTATGATGGTATAAAACGGTAATGTTTCTGGGCTTCATTTTCAGAGTTTGAACATAAACTTATGTTAATACTCAGTGTTACTGGTTGTTTTAAAAATACATCAGTCCTGTAAGTAAACGTGAAGCACTGGAAGCAGAAGGAATAATATTTATTTATTAACAACACTTCATGTTCCATATTCTTTCAGGAAAGTTAATTTTAGGGGTTCAGAATTGAGTGTTCAGAGCCAGGCCTTTTTTTTTTTTTTCCCCTCCCTTCAAATGTTTTCTAGCTAATTCTCCCCTTAAAAGATCTTCTCCTTTAAGTATTGACTCTCTTCGCAGGGACACAGAGGGACATGATAAAAGTACAGTAAGTGTAAGAAATATGAACCAGAAGATAGTGTGTGGAGGAAAAATAAGAAAGAAGTCAAAAGAAAAAATATTTCCTCATTGATACTTTCCTTACATTTCATTGATCTTTCAGGTCATAAAACAAGCAGATTAAAGAATTTAAACTTCTTTTTTATTCTCTTTTTCACAAAAGCTAAATATTTTGAATTAAAGTTTTGAGTGAGTTTTAAGTGAAGTGTATGTATTGTCATAATATGCCATGAGAACTTGTGACCACCTTAAAAGCAGTGTTGTAATGGGCTCTCATTACATGAGCACCTGAGGTTTGGTGAAGCATAATGATTCCTTTGTGTTAGGCACTGCACAAACAAATTATGCTGTCTGGAGACCTTGCAGTCTGGGAAAATGGCAGTGCCCAACAGATGAAAAGAAGCTGGCAAAAGACTGGATCCGAGAACAAGATAACAGTAAAATCAATATCTTGCTACTAATAATATGGAGCAGTTCCTCCTTGTTAATTAGCTGTCTGTGCTCAGACAGCAGTGACTACCAAGCCTCTAGTGAGGAAGACCTTTTAAGTGGAGCACTGAAGGGGGATTAACTGGCATCTTCTGCAGCGATTTCTTTTTCAGAGCAGCTTTTTTAGACAGCTCAATTTTATTTTTAACATGTTTGTGTCCAAGTCCACAGATGCTACAGCTAAATTTCAGCTTTTACTTTGTCACAGAAACTACTGAAACTCTGGTTGCGATCCTGTCTCACAAGCAGGCTGCTTAGTTCTGCGTGGTGGTGAAGGGATCTTGAGGTGTTAGAAGTGGATGCAGGAGGAAGGTGCCAGGAGGATTGACTTGGTAGTGGAGACAGAATAACAACTTTTTGGGGGAGTGAACTCACCTTCACAACATGGAGTTTCTTGAGTCCCTGCTCTTCGTAGCAGTCATCGTCGCTTGGAGCCAGTAGCTGGCTTGTGTAATGTTCAGTGCTGAGGATGATTCAGAGAACTCCAGTTTACCAAGTCCTGGCCTGGTGCTGCCCCAGCCTGGGCTTGGGCACTTAATGTTGGCTTCAAGTTGCTGGGCAGCACCTCCAGCTCAGTTGTCCACCCCAGAGCACCTGTGTCCACAGTACAGCAGCTACTTAAGAACCCACTGCTTATATTTTTCATAACCTTGATTTGGTGTTAACTTCAGTATGCTGTGCTGCGTGGTGGGGTTTTATGAAGCATGGAAGTCTCAAGGAGTACTAAATTGTTTATTAGCCAGCCCCATTGTTGCATTCATTGCCTTGCCTGACCAGTGTGCTCAGCTTGACCTGAACAAACTGTGATTTCTAGGGAGAGCTGAAATTACATGCATGTGACAGTACAGTTTGTGTCCACACTAGAAGGCAGTTGCCAGTCATTCCAAACGGCATTGAATTATGTGTGCCCCACACAGCTTTCCATGATGGATTTAGCTGACTCTACCACTCTCACTTTACTCAAGAAACTAAACTGGACACTTGAAAGGCTGGTGCCTCACACACCTTGGAGATGCTTTACTTATTATAGCTGAAATATGAACATTGTGTTTAGGAATAGGATCCAACAAATACCAAAGGTATTTATATAAGACTGTTTGCTTCAGTACAAAAAGCTGCCTGAGGTTCAAAACAAAATCACTTTTAATCATTTTGCTACATAATTTGTTAGAAGATAACAAATGAAATGCTGTGGTAAAACTTAAAATAAGTCTTGAGCTACTATGGATAGTAATTTCAAAGTTAATTCTGCATTCTTTATAGAAAACCATATGTTCTTTGAATCCTGTGGGAGTTACACCACTAACTTCAGTGGGGCACATTTTCACTCAGATTTTACAAACAACTCGTTGATAAAAGAATATAATCTTAGACTGCTCCTCAGTTATTTGCTGGGGAATGAATAATACATCTGTTTGAAATATACAAATTATATAAACATCACTACACAGATTTTGTTTTTTTACTTTCTTAGATTTAACGCACCAAGATTGTCTGGCTGAAAATACGCAAATTTAGTCCTGTACCATCCCTCAGCTTGAAATTTTAAAAAGCCTCAAGTATTAAATTTTTTATCGAGTTACCTATATCCAAATATACCTACCTACAGATATAAGCTTGAATAGGGATTTTGGATTTTTTAAAGCAGTTCTGGTGTGTGTCCAGTCTTACCTTGTGTGTTTGTATTAGACACAGAATTGTTACTTGAGAGTTGCTTTTTTAAACTGTTTAAAATCAGGAGATTGCTAGTACAATATTTAGAATATTCAGTGCTTTCAGAACATATATGAAACAATGCTGCACCACTGCTTCTAAAATAACCTTCTAAGAAAGCCTTTTTCTACTGTACAAACATTCTTGAAATGTGTCTTTATTTGAATGGTAAGGATTTTTTTTCCCGATTTCCAGATCACTTAATTCAGGAGCAGAGATTATTTTTGCAGTGGTAGCCCAGCCGATGTATATGACAACATTAAGACTTTTTTTAAATGATATTGGGATATACAAAGAGACTAATATTTTTTTGTAACCACAGAAGATGAGCTGTTATGCAGATTCTCCCCTTAGTTTTTACACAGCATGTCAGTTTTGATCTGTATTACAACAATTGTTCAAAAGCTAAGCTGCAAATAACATGTCTCTACTGACTTTCAGGAGTTTCTGTGGTGGAAATAAATACCCATTTAAAACACTAAATTTGGATCGTTTGTACTGGTTAGTCATGTATGAACTGTAGACTAATTAGATTTATGTTATTGGTTGCTATCAAACTATTCTCAAAAGTAAAAAGATATTTTGTATTTCTGCTGTCTCTAGTACAACTGCATATATATGTCCAGTAGTACTAGTTGGAGTAATTTACTTGATGTTTTGCTCAAAGATTAAATCAACTCATACAGAACTTTCCCAGCTTATTTCTTTAGAGATAGGAAAACTTCCTATCATCTAAATGTAACATTGTCAATCAGTATTCTATGGAGTAGGATGTTTCTCACTGAAAAACTATAGCAGAATAATACTCATTAAAGTGATTAATTCATGTCCCCTACATTTTGATAATTCTGTATTTCCGAAATAATAATTGATTCATTTTCTCAAAACTGATGTAGTTCAATGAGTAATGCTGTTTGTTTGACTACTGATGTATCAGTGATACATATTATGACTTCTCTTCATGTTTCTGGTGATTAACACATTTTTCTGCTTTATGTATTTAACAGATTTCAGTACATACTTGCATACACTGACTTGCATTCTTTTGCCTATCTCACTATGATCTTCCTCTTTCAGTACTCTGTACTTTGTTTTCTGCTTTTTCATTCTTCTGAAGTTCTTTGCTCTCATTGTCTGTGGAGGTAGAGGCACAGTCTCTGTGGCTAGTGTCCAGGAATAAATTTCTCCACACAAGTTTACACTTCTTTTTTATTCTCTTTTTCACAGAAGCTAAATATTTTGAATTACTTCAAAGTAAAGTAAACCTCCCTTAAGCCCATATAAGCGTTTAACATCTGAAACCACCTATTGATTATTCCCGTTGTCCTCTCAAGATTTAGTATTCCCAGATCTGCTGAGTGGAGGCAGTCCCCCAAGAGCTCATTCCCAAGGTCACCCTGAAGCCACTTATAAATAAAGTTAGGGTTGTTCTGCTTTGCAAATCATTCTTACACTTAAATTGAACTTCCTTCACCATTAAGAGTGATCAGTGAGTTTTGTGCAGCCTTTCATTGCAGTTGTCCCTCAGACTTCTCTGACACTGACATTCACAAATTCAGTCACTTAGCTGTTCACAGCTTTTCCTCTGCATTTATGAATGACATGGGTTCTCAGCCCTGAGCCCTGTGTGTAAACCACAGTTGGGAGAACCAGTCATTTAGTCTGTCCCGTTATACTCTGTTTCTGAATTAATTTTTTATTCTCTTAAGCATTTCTGCTCTCTTTTTTTTTTTAAATCTCTATTTCCAGCATTTTCGGTGAGGAATGCTATACTTTGGTCCTACTGCATTAAAAGTAGGGATTGATGAAAAATGATGGTATTACTGTTTCGTATTTAAAAGCCAGAAGTTTCCTTCTAATATCTGACAAAATTGGAATCAGTTAAGTGTGAGTTCTCAGCTATCCTGTTCTAGGAGGTTAAGAAGAAAGGTATCTACATCTTTTTTTCTCTTACCACTCTTAATCTGCTGGCTAAGGCTTGTTTAGCTACCTTACTGCTATAATGCAGCACCTCCACTTAACGCTTGCCTCAGGTGTTACTGGCATATATAAGAAGGAGGAGAGGCAATTTTGCTGCTGCTTTAGCTTTCCTTTCTAGCTTTGAGGTCAATCATTTCAAAGATATTTCTTCTCTGAATTTTTAGACTACTTCATTTATAAGGGCATTGGATCATGTCACTCTTCATTTTGCAAAAGAACTTGAAACCCAACTACGGAAGCAAGCAGGACTCCAAAGATTCTCACTATTGAGGTGGTCTGTTGGCAGATGTGGGCCATGCATCACAACCCTGGTTTGTTCTTACCTGGGGCTAGGATTTCCTACTGGTTAAAAACTTGACTTACATAGGTGTCCCGGTTCGAGACAAATTCAAAGGAGAAATATCTCCTGATGGAAAGGAGGTAATTACCCTTCCCCCACCAGGTTTGGGGGAAAAAAAAAAAGAATAGGAAAAAGGGAGAAGACCGAGAAGACCAAGAAGTCTACATAATCATTAAACTGAAATGACTTCATAGGATCTCGCTCTGTGTGGGTTTGTGTTCAGCCCAAGTTCACTTTTTAAACTCTTTCACTTGCAGGAATTTGTGATGTCAGTTGTATAAGCATCTTAGGAATATCCTAAAAACAAAGAATATAATGCCAAGCACCAAGATACAAAATGTATTTCAGGAAAAATAAAGGAACCATCCCTGAAGGTGCTTCAAAGACATGTAGATGTGGTACTTAGGGTCTTGATTTGTGGTGGATTAACTGTTGGAGTTGATGATCTTGAAGGTCTTTTGCCACCTAAACAATTCTGTGATTTTATAACCTGAAGTTAAGAGTGTAACCCACCAGGTGCCAGTCGTCAGAATGCTAGATAAAGATGCAGTGGTGAACAACCTTAAGCATATGAGTGTCTTTTCCATATGTCTTGTTGGGAGTCCTGCCTTTACTTAATGTATCTTGACCAAGGGCTTATTTTCAGTTTTACTAAAATTCCAATGTTTTTTCACATTTTAGATGTTTCTAAATGTATTACCATTCATAACATCATTTTCTGTTTCAGCGAAGAGTTCAATTTTGAAAGTTGCAGATTAGCTACAAAGGTGAGAATGGCATTTATAATTTCCATAAAAATCAACAGAACAGATAAGTTGGTGACTTTTTCTGATATTCAGAAATGTTTAATTTGTACAGATCTGTTGAAATACTAGTGTTTCTGGTGAAGAGGCTTTTTCTTTCTTCCAGTGGGGTCTAGATTCCTTGTGCAAAACTTAATTCATTTTGGGAGGTCTAACATTGCCAAAGATTCACAATTTCTTAATGGTTCAATATACAGATATAAATACTGTTTTTTTTCTCAGTGGATATTGAATTAAGAGAAAAAAATCATAAGACATGTTACAATCCCAAGCAATGTTTCATAGTATATGCCCAATCAGTAAAGAGTGTAGTTTTATTTCCTATTGCAGAGTTTATACCTGTTCCAGAAATTGATTTTAAGATAGAAATGGGACAGATAAAAATTAGTGTCTATTTTGTACACTCAAAATTTAGGCTGCTTGCAAAAGATCTAGTTATATTGCTCATAATTGAACTTTATATGACTGCTTGTTATCAGGAGAAGACAGTGAGCATTTTCCCCTCAAAGTCTGTATCTGTGTCTGTGAGATACACAGATATGATGCATTTCTGATGGGAAAATTGTGGATGGAGCTCTAAGGATGAATCTTTTCCAGCAGAAGGATTAAAGTACATAGCATTTAGCTTTTAGCTTTGCTGGGTTGCTGAACAATGAATGCAGAGAGCAATTATTCAAAATTACGGTTCTGAATAAATTCACCAAGGGGTTTGTGCTAAATTTGATTTGATGTTTTCTTCAAATTTTAGTTGATTGGAATAGTCTTTAAATGAGTTTTAACAGTTCACTCATTAGTTCCATCTTTGTGATGTAACAGATACTTGGTTTGAATTCACCTACTCCTTACACTTAGGATTAGATCATTATAAAAGTGGTCATGAAGTCTGTATAGCAGTTAAGTTGTGAGTTAACTGCTGAGACATGACATGCTGCATAACATGATGAATTTTGTCTGTGGACCTTCGTGGTGAGTGAGTGGTATGAAAAAGCTGGTGTCTCTTTCAGGAAGGTAGTACAGATAGGTAGACCATCAGAGGTCTCACACACTTGTTTGCACACCCAGGTTTTTGCTGTTTCCAGCAAGGATGAAGCCAGACTGGAATCCTTTCCATATAGAATACTATTAAATTGTGAACTATTATTAAAAGTCCTCAGAAATGTTTAATTGTACCCTGGTATTTGAGTAGGGGTTGCACAAGACTTGGATCTGTAAATGTGTGAGCTCATTTCCTCATAGCGAAAGTTCTCCCATTTATTTGCTATTTCACAACATATTTAATCAGCTGTTTGTAACAATGAAGGCATTTTTGGTTGATAGTTCAAAGAACATACTGACTGTGTCTTCATAAGTCAGCCTGAGAAAACCCAGCTTAAGCTCTCCTCAGAAACCCTGCCTGCTTGTTCAAGGTCCCTGAAAATTTAAGAAATGCTGTTCTGCTTTTAGTGTATCTAATGTGATACTTTAAAAGATACTCTTCTTTGAAAAAGATAAGTAATTTGCCTGGAATTTGCTGGTTCATGAAAATGTGGTTTTGAGCAGATGTATAACCTAGCACTGCTTAATCCACTCAAAAAATAGTTCTGGTTTTGCATAGAAATTCACTTCGCAGAATTAGGGTGATGGTTTCCTCTTGGATTTTCTGCTTTTATGTGCTCACTGTTAAAACCATTTCCTATCATCTGTCTGACTCTGAAACCATTCATTGTCTTTTCATTAGTAAAACTAATTTACACCTTTGAATCTTTTTCTCTGTTATTTGACACTGAGTTGTCTCATTTTGCAAGTAAAAGTTTCAAGGGAGGCAGAAATTGAGCCTGCTGAGGGGCAAGTCAGTTGAGGAAACATTTTGTGCACAACTTTGATACTTCCCTCTGTTAATAAATGAAACTTTAAGGTAGATTGAGACACTTTTAATATTAAGTCCAGCATAGTGTAGTTCATATTACACTAAGGTTTTTTCAAGAATATTTAGTATTTATAAAAATACTTTTTTTGTCTTTTGGTGATCCTATTCCCATACGTTCAGTTTAAATCTGCTTTGTTCCTCTCAAGATTACTATGAAATAGAATGCAAGGGAAAATGAATAGCAAAGTTCTATTCTCTTATCCCAAATAACATGCATTGTAAACCCATGTTTTCTTTGTTTTCATAGTGATATTTTTCTGTGGAAGATTTTAAATATGACTTCAAGAATTTATTACTTAATATAATAAGCATTTAACATTAATGCAGCAACAGTATAGTAAAAAAGGAGCTGAGAGAACAAGTGAAGATCTTGAATTTTAGAGCTATTACAAAATTCTATTGGTATCCTTTTATGGTTTCTTTACTGTCATTTTTGGAAAAAGTACTCTTTTCAGAAAAAGCAGAAGTTGTTTCAGGCTTCCCAGATAGCATAAACTATATGCCACTCAGAAATTGCCTACACACTTAATTTTCTATTTGTTTGATTCTCTTGAGGTGTCACCAGCTTGTTTTGCATTATGAGATTCCTGTTTGAAGTGTTTCTGTGAAAGTTTTCCTTCGTTGTTTTGGTTCTTCTCTTCAATTACTTATAAGTGTCACCCAATCCCTGATACGCCTTGCTTCGGAATGGATGCTGTTAAGAATAATATGAGATAATTTTTTATTTTCTAGAAACTATAAATTCCTTGTCAATATCCTCATGTTTTGACCCTGTTATTGCTATCTGTGTAATGCATTTTCTTCTCTTGGAAAGAAATGCATTAGATGGATTAGCAAAGCACTAAAAATATCTTTGCTTAACCACCAAATTATGTAACCATCCGATTTCTGTTGTCTGCTGGTCTCATACTGTGGTACAGTTTAGAAATCTACATTTTTCAATCTACATCAAGTGAAAAAAGTTTTTGATTAACATCAGATCTTATTTCAAAGTATCAAATGTATCTTTTTTTAGATACCATTCTTTATTCAAAATGTTAAAAGTAGGGTTTACTGAAAGCTTCTGATAACTATGCTCACTTCAAAATTTGACAATGATGCTACTTTTATACCATATAATTCTTCTATTTTTTGATCACTCTGGGGTGGTATGTGTGATACTTGCTTTGGGTCTGTTACTTGTTTTGGCAGACAGGTATTTTTAAATTAATAGTAATTTAAATCAGATACTCTGCTGAGGGCCATAGGATGAGTACTTTTTCTAGAAAGTTCTTTGTGTGCAACAGAAGATTTGATCACCGTGACCAGCTTTAAAACTAATTGTCACCTTTTTCTGCACTTGCTGGATCATCCATAATGAAGGGTTTTCCAGAGTTAATCGATCCCAGAGACCTCTGTAAGGAGAGAACAAGACTGAAATTATTAATCTTCCCTTACATTAATTAAATTTTTTTAATATTTTCGATATTTTTCTCTAAATTTACTGTGAAGATCCAAAGTGATTTATCTTTTAGTATGCTGTTGGAGTATTTGACTGTACAAATAGGACTAGTAGTAAGTTGATGCTGTAACTCACTTTGTTAGTGAGCAGCAGTGAATCAAGAAAAAAGAGGCTTAATTTAAACATGTAGATAACTGACTGAAATGCACACCATAAATGTTTGTGATGAGATAACTGTGTTTGATGGCAGTATTTTATTTCTCTGTGTCAAAAAGATCGTGTTGTATTGCAGTGGAGCTGTTGCCTGTGGTCAGGCTCCCTGCAAAAGGGCTAAAAGGTTTTAGTCCTTGTGAATGTGACAAGACAAGTCCGCCTGTATCCTAAGGTCAACCAAGTGTCACCTTAGTCTGCAGTTACATCCTTTCCTACTGTTTGTTCTTCTATTGTGTAGCTTTAATTGAAAAAAAAAAAAAAACTTGAATGCATGAAAAGAGGAAATGATGCCATCAGAGCAATCACTTTGCATCTAAGGGAAAAGACTCTACACATAATCAGCTGGCTAAAGGGCATGAGAACATCCTGAAAGGTAATTGGGCACTTTTTGTTGAAATACTCTGATATATCCCATTAACTTTTTTAGTGTTGCTCAGAAACAATGCCTATGGACAGAGGCACATTGCTAGGCCTTTGTTCAGTGTCAAAAGCTGCAGTTATCACCGTGCATCATCTTAAAGCTGGTACTGTTCATGTACTGCTTCTGGAAGGGTATGTACACAATGGGTTCAAACGTTTCATGACCTATTTTTTTGTGCTGTCACTCATGCTGTTCTTTACAAGCAAGTGGGAGAAATGTATGGCTTTTTCAGATCCTTCTCAGAGTTCATACCTGGAATAATTTTTCTTGTGGAGTATGAGTAGAGACCTGAAGATGGTACTGGTTGTTTCTGATGAGACAACTTACTATTGCTCTTCTATTTGCTTTTACTCCATTCTGTCTGGAATATTTGTCTCCACATGTTCCATCTAGTCTTTTAAGTTGTTTAGACTCTAGGACCTTTTCATCATACATGTTCAAAATTATTGAAATGGTGGAACTTAGTCTAGTTGTGATCATGCAATTATTAGCAAAGTGTTCACTAATAATAAGAGGAGCAATGAAAAGATGATTTCCTGTAGGTTTTTTGGAATGCTGTTGTTCTGTTTAAGTTAAATAATACCATCTTTATGAGCATTTTGCTGGTAGGAGTAAACAAGTTTGTCGGGTCGTTCTTTTTTTTTTCTCTCACTTTTCCCTACGACTTAGCAGAAAAGAAATTACAGATTTCTAATCTTCCAGTCTCTAGTTTCTTCTCAAAAGGAGATAATTAGCCACGGCCTATGGATGTTGTGATGTATGCAGTTGCTTCTAGCCACTGGAGAGAATGGTATGGAGGCATTGTATTGGTCTCTTCTGTCTTTCTGCTGCTGAAATATGGCTTAATATTTATGCCAAATAAAATAGTCACAGATTTTATAACAAAACCCCCCAAACTTAGATAAGAGCATTATGTTGAATTTAGTGAATAAAGCAGGGCCTTCAGGAGTGAGCATATTACACTGAAAGTCATGCATTCTTCAACAGCAAGAACAAGGAAAGATTGGCATGATTCAGATTATGGTATTTCTGAGTGAAAGCAGGAGGGTTTCAATAGGAGGGATCCTTGCATACATAGGAGTGTATTAGTAACATTAATATGAGAAAATTATTTTCTTATTAAATTTTTCTGAAATAGACAAGCAGAAGAGTGATAATGTTGTGGGATTTTAATATGAAAATATGCAAATGCTTTCGTATTATAATTTGAAGTTACCTACCCTTTCATGACCCTGAAGGATACTTCAAAGTGTACTTTATTAACCTAGAGGGTAGTTATGAAATAAAATTCTAGTAAGACTATAGTAGTAGCGTAAGGTGTTTGTTTTGCTGTTTTTTATCACACCTGTTATTCTGAAGGAATGAGCTGATGTTTCATTTTCTGATCAGCAACTCTTCATTGCTGTTACTTGGCAAATTCTGAAATGAAGAGAAGCTGGAAGGGAGCATGTGGCTTGCTGCTCAGTAGATAGCAGGAGAAAATTGATCATGACTTTTGAAAACATTCACTTTACTATTAAAATACTTCCTGTGATGTTACTTACTTTAGGAGCAGAGAAAACATCCCTTTCTAATCAAAGAACAGTTAAATGGCTTATTTTCTTTGGCCTTTACTTAATCCTGTTGCTTTGCAGGATAAAAGCATGAGCTGATTGTGGCTTTTAATTTATCCTTTACATAGTCCGCTGGTGAAATATGAAATGTTGGCCATGCTGACATCAACAGCAGAACTCCCACTGGTTCCACTGATAGCAGGATATCACTGATGGAACAATGCTCTTTGTAAGCTGCATGTTTTGTGGGAGTCACAGGCAACTGTAAGGCCAAAGTCAAGACACTAGAAGTTCCCAGCTGGACCAAGAAGGGATAATCAAAGACAGAGACAGTTCAGTTACCACTGAAGGGAACTTCTACATTCTCAGTATGCTGTCCACTTCTCATTTCCAGAAAAACTAAAATTCAATTATTTTATGAAAACCAAAGGAACTAATAGTACCTTCTGAGATTTAGTCTTATCCCTTTGCAAATAATGAAGCTTCTGTAATGAATACATATGTCACACACATTCTGTCTGATGTTACTCATGCTGAATGCTATGCTGTTCTGCATACTGTCCTCAAAACCTGAGATCCGAGCATGGTACAGCTATGAATAGGGGTGACAGAATTTATTCTAGAAAGACACGTCAGCTCACTTGCTGAGGAAATTCATATTTTGGGAAATCAGAGTGAGAGTCTGCTCTGAAAACTAACTGGAAATATAGCTTTGTGCTTTATTGCTGTACTAGTGAATCTGGTTTCTGCATTTACATACATGTAAGAAATAACTCCTAACAGACTACATGGTTTGCAGAGGAACTAGCTGATTATAGAGGTTACTGTTTCTTTCTTCTTTTTGCAGTACTGCTTCTTCTGTGTTGCAAAGATCCTCAGTGTACTAAATAACCAGGTAAAACCATCTTATGTGAGTGAGTTTTAAGAGAGTTTTAATCATGATTTGTTTTCCTCAGCTTTGTTCAGCCCCATTTCTGGAAGGTCATCTAGATAGCGGTGCCAAACGTCCCTGGCTGGATGCACGTGTCATTTACCTAGTGGCAGGGAAAGCTAGGTGGCTTATTGCATGTGCACTACATCAGAGGCTTCCAAGGAGAAGAGGGTGCTGAAGCCATTCCGACAGCTGGCCCCCGGCTGTGCTTTTTCCCAAAGGATCTTTAGAAGCGGGTGTGGAATGTGCTGTGAAATTCTGGGAGAGGCAGCCAGACAGCCTTGTGGAAGAGGCCGCAGCTCTGGGAAAGATAACAATCAGGAGTGGGCTGCTATTACTTCCAGAGTAATTTAGTTGGCAATCCACCTGTGCTGCTCCTCCCCAGGTATTTGTCCAGTCAAAAGCCAGCCCTGGGTTTGGTGAATTGGCCTAGTGAGCTGCATGTGCTCCCAGGCCACAGGCAGGATGTTAATCCAATGGATCTTGTGCACAACAGAACTTGATTATTACTTGGGTTTGCTTTCCGAGCATGACATTAAACTTCAGTGTGACCTCTCAGCAAATGAGTTACAGTTAGAAATACCTGACCTTAGAACAAGTACTCCTTTAGGTTTGTATGGAAGAGCCAGAGGGATCTAGTAAGTGTATAAGTATAGGTTTTTGTTGTATGTCAAGCTTGTCCACCAACTCTCCGTGTGTACCAAGAAAAGTACAGCCTAGTTTAGATGACCTGCTCTAAGGATAAAATCTGATGAAGACTGGTATTCATCTGCAGCATTGAAAGTCATATTGCCTCTACTAAAAAATGTAGGATATTAACAGAGTGCTTTAGCTTACACAATTAATGGCATTGTACAATGCAGAGTGAGTTTTGATAGAATATATTGTTATTGTTCCAAAGGAAGTTAAATATGTGGCATTGAGTGGATCTTCTGTATTCAAGTGCTGACCTTTTGGCAGTAGCAGTGAAATAATATACAGCAGAATCTTGTTAATTCATGCTAATGACTTAAAAGACCCATCACAGATTACTTGATTTTACAACTTAGCAAGTAAGTGAAACATGATGACATAACTTCAGGGATGCACACTTTAACAGTATGTGCTCTGCTAATTTACCTCTAAGGTAGCAGTTAATGCTGTCAATATATTTGTAATAGATGAGTTAATGGACAGTTGTACTATTAATTAAAGCAATTATGATTTCCTGAAATGACACTGTAGTACAGCAGCCTATTATTAAATACTTTCAGTGAAACAGGACTAATCTACTAGTTCTGTGAGTGTGAGGCCACTGAAACAATTCTGAAAGTAACATACGTTGGCTTTTAATATTAATAAAAATGTTCTCATATGTGTCATGTCATTTAGAATAAATGTAGCTAAAGTTACTTGGGAAAAGAGTTATCCTGACTAGACAGTAATAGTCTACAGGTATATATGTAAATAAAAAGTTCACTGAAAATTTTATCTTCCAGTTGAATTACTTCTGGAGACCTAAACTACTAGCCTATGCTCATTCTTAAAATCATAGTTCCCAAACGACAGTCTTATGGAACATCACATATGTTCCAGTAAATTCCTTAGTCTTCAAAATACAGAGTAACTGTCTAAATCATGGAAAAGTCTGCAGTTTTTTCTGACCATTCTAATTTAGTCTACATCATGTTCTGCATTAAGTACTATTAAGAATGTAGTTTTATTACTGGCAGTGTATTCTTAAATGAGAAAATAAGACTTTTCCAGTATGCCTTAGAAAATGACACTAAGCCATTTAGTATTTGTTATGCTCTGCGTAAAAGAAGGAGCCAAAGTCTGTACTGGAATCATCATATGCACTTGTTACTGTGCACTGGTGTATCAGCAGAGAAGCCTGACTAAAAAAGGCAATGCATGAGTAGAGCTTATCAGGGTTTGACAGGAATATAGTCCACTAACAGCTGATAGAGTAGCCCATCTTTTCTGTGCTATCATCGTCTCTCTGCATGGCACACAGAGGTACATTCATCATCTGCTCGGTTGCTGATAGCGCTCAAAACTTAGCCCTCCACCTTTTCTTTTCAGTTAGTGTATGCTGGAGTAATACAAGCGAGCCGAAACACTTAGAAAGCAAAATATTTTTTTATTTATATAAAAACATACGTGAAGTTGTCAGCTTCCAAACTTTAGAGAAGTACACTGTGCCCTTTGCTTCTTCTCCCACCAGATAGTGTAGAGTATTGTGAATATTCTTTGATGATACAAGTCAAAAATAGGAAACTTCATGCATTTTTGTGCATTACGGTACTTCTGTGCACTAAGCAATGCTTGTATGAAGTATGCATAACTTCATGAAAGCAAATCCTGACTGATGATGCCTTTCTCACTCTGAGAGTCTGATACTGTTTGAATGGGTGTTTAAGCTCCCAGTGATCTTTCTGCAGTATTGCACCTGGAATGTTCGTAGGTGCTTTTAAAAAAAATCCAGAGTAAAATACCCTTAACACTGTTACAGTATCATTTTTCCTGATATGCTGAGTTTGGTTGTCAGACGTTGTCCCCATGTTGTGCGAGAGTTTGGGATCTGACAATTTTATCCATAAAGTTACTAGGCCAGTAACTTAACACATGTTAAGATTTGTTGGCACTGGGCCGGCTACAGAATGTCCCGAAAAAGTCAAACTGGTGACCTGCACGTGTATTTTGATACTGATAGTGGATGTAAATGTGTATGCATGTGTGGCCTTTTTCTAAGGGATTTCAGAAAAATCAGACATTAAATTCTTATTCCTTACTGTGAAGACAAGTCAGTGATTTGAGAATTCCTCATTTTCTTGGAAATTCAAGTCACTAAGCTGCAGGGCCAAGGCTGTTGAATTTCTGGCAAAAGTATCTGTTAAGAGAGGTAATCAAGCAGGAATTTAGGACAACAGTGAAAAATCCTCTTTATTCTTCTACAGCACACTTGTAATTTCTTGTTCCTGCTGACCCTCATTCTGTGCTATCTTCCCAAGTCAAGCAAAGACCCAGGAAGGAATGGATGGATGGATGGATGAGGTATTATCCTCGTTCATTTGTGCCACTGACTTGAGTCTCTTCACATAAATCCTTTTACACCTGCCTATCAGATGTGTACCCCAAAGTGTTTTTTGCACATTCAGCTAAAAGTAGTCTTGATAAATTACAGTTACTCTGATTTTACTGTAAATGCAAAACAGGCTTTATAAACTTCTCCATATAAAATCAGATCCAGTGTACTTCGACCTTTTTACCATATATTTGTATGTACTTTCTGCCATCCTGTACTCTACTTTGGCAACTCAGTATCTTGCTTATTTGTTCTTCCTTATTCCTCCATTACTGTTTTCCTGTTTTCACAACAGCATCATCAGCATTCACCCCCCACTTGTCCTTCTTTGTACAGGAAGCTTGCTGAGGAGTGGAGGGTGCTTGGCATCATTCTGAAGGCGTTTAGAAGGTTCCAGGTTGGTTTTGTGGGAACCTCACATTTTAAGTGTTTAAAATGCTGTATGCAAAATGATCAGAGAAAGGCTGAAATTCCCATAACAGTTGAGGAACAGTTTTCTGGTAACAGTCATGGGAAAGTAGAACAGATACATTTGAAAAGAAGGAGAGTGAGGTTTTTGTTTTGGTTTGTTGTTCCTGTTCTCTCTTCCCTAAGCTTGGAATGAAGAATCAGGCTTCTTCCCTTCAAAATTTACTTTCCTGTCAGGACAAAGAAGGGACTTGCAACTCTGCCATGAGGAGAATGCTTACCTCTTGTACTCTATAGCAGGGTATGTGCTCAAAGTGTTAGTTTCTTGCACACCACTTAGTGTCACAAAAATACAATACCATTTCCTAATTGGGAGTCGTGCATGTAAATCCTATTGGCACAGCAAGCAATCTTTGCTTTTTCCAAAGTTGGTTGTTTTCAAAGTACCTTTTCTTCTTACCCAATGCAATGTTTTAAAAAACCAAACCCTGCAATTTTGGTTGAGATCCATCTTCTTCAGTTCAGTAAGCTGGCTTAAATGCCCTAATGTGGATTCACACATCAGTAGCATTGTTGTGTGCAGTATATGTAGCAGAGATGTCATTCTGTGCTGAGTCCATCTCTGATAATGGTCCTGAGAGAATAAGCAGTTCATTGGGATGTTTGCTATTAGAGCACGTTGAGAGGGTTCACAGGAGATGCACAGTGTAATGGACTGTTTGTCATGTGTGTAATAGCTCCCCTCCAAAATAAGAGCACTTCTACAGTGCGAGTAAGGACACTTTCAGGCTGCCTTTTTGACACTTTCCTGCTGTGCCCAAAATACTCCATTAGTTTTCTGGAATGTGTCTATCATACGCCTGTGTGATCTGCGTGGAAAGCAATATGGTGTGTCCAGAGAAATAGAGAAGCTGTATAGCCCTGAATTTAAGTTCCGTGGCTATGCAGAAAAGCATAATAAAGCTATTAAACTTCCTTATTCATTCAGGGCTGCTTTATTTTGAGAAATTTTATTACTTTTGTCTTTTTAATTTCTGAAAATGCATTTTGAAAATACTTTTATTGTTGTAATCATACGAATTATGCAGACTTAAAATTGCATGTTTTCTGGTTCTTTTAAACATACTCTACTCTTTATAAATATTTTATCCTGTTTTAATAGCACACAAATCTAATGAAGTGTGTTTCAGTTAAAAAAAGCTTGAAGCAGTCCAGCGCTCTACAAAATGGGCCTTCTAGCACCTGAATATGCTTCTATGCAACAGCAAGTGTTTGACAAGCTGTATAACTATATTACATATCATTAATTATACATTACTGTGGAAACTAAATGTTGATAAATAATACTTGAACTTCAAGGAATAAGTCATTCAATAGCAGTCTTTTTTATTGCTGAATGAGACAACATGATCAGCCTTTGCAAAAATTTAGTTAATGTCTACACTGAAGTTAAGAAATGCATCAGCTTGGGCTATGGACTGATTACAAATTCTTAGCCCGTGTCAACTTCCAGTGCATTTCATGGTAGGTGAGTTTGGCATACATCAAGAACTCATAAAGAGCTTAAATTTAGAGTATTTTAGATATTGTAGAGATGTATTCACTCTAATTTTATGCTGAACAGTAACTCAAAATGTAAGTGCCCCTGAGAAGGGAGTTTAGTCATCAGAGATGGTCAACCAGACCCCACCGACAGTATAACATTTTCTTTATAATAATTACTTCAGGATTAAATTTACATATTTTGACTAAAAAGCCAAATGAATATAATGGAAAATATCCATGAATTATTTAATCTTAAAAAAAAAGGCAACGTAACTTTTAGGCCTTCTGCTGGGAAGACTAGAGTTTGAAAGTTAGTGGCAGAGAATGATGCCCATAAAATTACAGTTTTTAACTGTGGAAAGACATTTTTATGCTTCTTTGAAACACTTAACTTTGCTATGACGAGACTATATATTTTCAACATCTCATTAAAGTTTATTCTGTACTTTTCTACAGTTACTATATAACTGTGTAGCTTCCAGTGAGCTATAGATTTCAGCTTTTCTTAGGAGATTCTAACTTTACTGTTCATTAACTATGATTTATCTTTTGGATCACGTTACATGCTAACGAAGTGAAGTCCCACACGTGTAATAGATAATTCATTCAGGATTTCCGTCATTATGTTGCAGTGTTTACTGCCCATTCTGCAACTCCAGAAGCAGAGAGTCTGTGATACACAGATGTGACTTGATCTTCTTAAAATTAGTGTTTTAAAGGCTTTCATTCTGAAATCCATTTTTAAAAATTGATTGATACTTTTGAAACATTAGTTCACATTCCTTTATGGTTTTGGACAGAACAGATAAAGTTTGATGGGAAATAAATATCTTTTGACACATTTTACCGCCTGCTCAGTACACAATATTAGAATCATGGAATGGTTTGGGTTGAAATGGACCTTAAAGATCATGTAGTTCTATGGCATGGGCAGGGAGACCTTCCACTAGACCAGACTGATCAGAGCTCCTTTCAGCCAGGCCTGGAGCACTTTCAGGGATGGGGCATCCACAACTTCTCTGGACAGCCTGTTCCAGTGCTTCACCACCCTCTGAGTAAGGAATTTTTTCTTGATATTTAATCTGAACCTGCCCTCTTTCAGTTTAAAGCCATTCCCCCCTGTCCTATCACTATCTGCCAGTATATGAAGTTCCCCTTCCTCCTTTTATAAGCTTCCTTAAGGGTACTGAAGGCCACGATGAGGTCTCCTCAAAGCCTTCTCTTCAGGTTGAACAGCCACAGGTCTCTCAGCCTGTTTTTGTAGGAGACGTGCTCCAGCCCTCTGATGGTCTTTGTGGACCACTATTGTCTCTAATGAAACTTCTAAGCTTTTGATTTGTTTTCAGGTTGTAAGCAGAAATTCTGGTTGGGGGCACGAAAGGATTTCTCACAGGTGCCCAATTGCTACTTTGTCTAACTAGACCCAGGACCTGACATGTCCTGCTGCATATATTGCAAGCTATAATAAAAGAGAGGGGCATGTCCTGAGTGTGTAATCTGTGTAATAAAGAGATTGAGGTCTGGTTTTTATTGTGTGAATGTGTACTTTTCTAAAGATGAAATTACTCCAGAAGTATGGTGACTTGTTACTATTTTCTCCTACAGACTGGCTTAATTTGAAATACTTTGTCTGTTTCTCCTAAAGCTGAAATTACAGAAAAATTCCATTGCTTTTGTGGTAAAAATTGTAAACTTCTATAATTATTTGTCTTCCTTGGTATAGTTTATACTGAGGGGTGAACATTCCAGTATTTTCTGTAAGGACTTTAAAGGAAGATTATTAAGAAACTTGGATAGTTATTTGAAATGTATGTGGGAGAGGTAATTTCTGTGAAGAACCTCTTCCTCCTAAAAGAAAGAGCAACCTTCTCCTTTGCTGTGAAAAGTATGTGAGGTTTGTAAGGGTTGTCTGTAGCGTGCTAATATGGAGGGGTACTTTTTCTCTCCTATGCTCAAGTTACAATATGCTAAGCAAATATTTGTTAACAGACCTTTCAGAGGCTGTGCAATGTCAGCAACTGCACTCGGCACATCCTGGGTAACTAGGAAGCTTAGTTGCTTCCTGCCTCTCAAAAATACCACCTTAGCTGCCTCATTGTATCCTAACACCATACGTTAGTTCATTGCCTCCACTCCCAACAAATAAACCATAATTATAGATACTGATATTCATAATCTGCTCTTTGTATCTAATTCTTTCCCTATGTCTCTGGGAATTTTTTTTAGCACCTAAACAGCCACAGCATCATCTCGTAGGTAGGCTTCATAGAAGCATAGAATACACTGTGTTGGAAGGGACCCACAAAGATCATCAAGTCCAACTCCTGACCCTGCACAGAGCATCTCAAAGAGTCACACCATGTGCCTGAGAACATTGTCCAAACACTTCTTGAACTCTTTCCAGGCTTAATGCTGTGACCACTTCCCTGTGGAGCCTGTTCCAGTGCCCAGCCAAACTCTGGGGGAAGAATCTTTTTCTAACATCCAACCTAAACCTCCTCATACACAACCGCAGGCCATTCCCTTGGGTCCTGTCACTGGTCACTATAGAGAAGGGATCAGTGCCTGCTTATCCTCTTCATCTCACGAGGAAGCTGTAGATTGAGATGAGGTCTCCCCTCAGTCTCCTCTTTACCAGGCTGAACAGACCCAAGTGACTTGTGGCTGTGTTAGTTGCCACTGGGTTTTGGCTAATTATATTGTCGGAGTCTAGGAAAAGCTTGGGAACTTTTCCTGCTCCTCTGCTTGTTTGTTTTACCCTCAGAGCTTCTCAAAAAAGGGTTGGCCTGCGAACCAAGCTCGTGGGAGCATTTGCCCCCACTTTTGGATGAGCTGAAAGCACCAAAGAAATGAGGAGATGGTTGTTTGGTGTACCACAGAGTGTGTAGTTATAGTTTTTAGGTTTTGCTATATATATTATATAGAGCCAACATGGAGATTCTAGGGTGTCGGCTCCTTCTTCTTCATCTTCTTCTCTCTTCTTCTCTTCCTTTTTTCTCTGACATGAGTTCCTGTGACTTGTTAATTGGTAGATAGAATTTAGTGTAGAGGAGACATGTCAATAAGGTTGATATTCACTGGTTTTGGGAACAAAATAAGATATGTAAAACTTTCTAACTGGTGATAATAGATATAAAAGCTACCTGCTTTGGGTAGCCATTGCCATTCTGTCCTCATGTTCCTGGAGGTCACAGCACAGTCTGTGCCTCTGAAACTTTGATAAGAACAAGAAATAAACAAGCTTTGAAACAGCAGAAAGAAGCCTCATTTCATCTTTTCGGGACATGGGACACTGAAACAAGGAACACAGCCGGGCCAGATGTCAGGGTGCAAAGAAGAACACCTCTCCCCTGACATATATAACAAATTATTGTAGGGGTTTTTGCTTCTCTGACCTGGCATTTCACACAAAATGCAACAGTATATTTATAATTATTTCTTTACCATGGTTTAATCCAGTGCTTTTTCTATAATATAACATGTTTGAGAATGACCTTTTCATTATGGAGCCTTACTTCCTTACCTGTCTTTTGTAGTCCCTTCCACTCTTAGCGTGTGTTGCGTGGCTATTTTGTAAGCTCTCTCAATTGCAGAGGTTTTAAATAACCACGGTAACTGGGGAGATGCTTGCTTATGTTTTACAGAATTTTTTAATTTTTAGGGATTCATTGCAGTGTCATTCTATGTTTCTGACATTATTTCTGTTAGCTTATTTGTAGACCCTGGTAAGATGGGTACTGCAATGTGCACCTGTTCCTCTAAATCTTTCTCCTCTTTTGCATCTTGTCCTTTCTTGAAAATGCAGGGTGAGAAGGGGTGAGGGAAAGAAGATCTGCCAAAGGAATTTCTCTTTCAGTGTTGTATTTCACTTTCAAGTTTTTACCTTTGTCACTGTAAGATCATGTGCCAAAGTCTTGGCGATGCAAAAGCTAGAAGTTGTTAAGAATATACTTGGGAGTGGGGGTGACCATTGAGCCTGTCTGCAGCTGCCTCCTCAGTGTCCTTGAGCAAGAGGGTTTAGGAGTAGGCTGAATGGATTGTCTTGCAGATAGCAGCCCACTCCTGGCTTCCAAGGGCTCTCAAACACAGCTGAGAGTGGGTAGGGATTTACTGGGTGGAAATAATGCGGATGGGAAGCATCAGACTGGATGATAAATACATTTTGCAGTGACTGTCTGTCTGGCAGAGTAGTGGAGTGGGGAACCACTACTGCCAGGTGCTGTGATGACAGGGTCCCTGCACTGCCACAGTGGGGCATTTAGACACCATTACTCCATGGCAGAGACACTTACTTAGCAGCAATAGGACAGCAGGAAAAGTGTTTTTCTCTGCTTTTCCATTCTCTGGTTTCCTGAGTATCAAGTGGTGGGCAGCAGGTTGTTGCCAAGCAGGAAGGAGCTTGCATCTGCACACAGGAGGCCCTATCGTGTCCTTTGGCCAAGTGCCATGCCATGCCTCCGCTGCGCCTGTGCTGATCTGCCCAAAACTTAAGAATGGGCTTCAGGCATAAGCAATGTGGCTATGTTTATTCTGGAAGATCTCAGCTATTATGCTGCAGCCATATCTCTGCCTATCGTTCTGGATATTTGAGTGCTGTGGCAGATAATGACTTATTTGCATGCAGTTTTTGTGTGACAGCGTGAGCATCGTTGATCCCTTTTCCCTGGGGGTGCTTTTATGCAGCCATGCTACTGACACTCATAAGTGCTTTATGTTGGTTCTTTTATGTAGTGTTTTCTGTAGTGTTTTCTTTAGCTTTTGAAAGTGATTAAACCCTTTGTACATTAATATCTCCTTTATGTTTCTGACATAGTACTGCCAGCTAGCTTTTTCTTCCCTGCTTTCTCTTAAGGCACTTTGATCATCGGGACTAGTCTGGCACCTCCTTCTTGTAGGGAGATTGCTTTAAGAAATCCTGTACCATTTTTGCTGTTCTTGGCTGCATCATTCGTGACTCCTCTGAGCTGTCTTCAGAGTAATTAACTGACTCTGCACAAATTTGCATTCTCCTGTAACTGAGTTTAGGCTTTTACATCCTGTGTATTGTAGGTAAAGTTTAAAGACTTGTTTTTCCACTTCTGGACTCTTTTTTAGGTAAAGCTTTTTCTGTCAAAAGCTTTACTGTTCTGCACAAACCCTCTGGTATGTAGGTAGTACAGATTCAAACTGGAAGCAGGCACCCACAATTCATGTTTCACACTTCCTGTCTTGGTGTCTTAATTATCAGCAGAGACACAAAGGATATGCGGGACTACAGACTCTGCCTTTGGCAATGTTTTCTGAATATTGACCATAAGCCACTCATCTGTATTTAAATGCATAAATTTAGAGCTTAAATTCTTGAAAATTTTTATGGCCAGGAACTCTTTATCACAGAGCTGCATAAGTACAGATGAGAGAATGTATTTTGAAAATGTCTCTGAGAATTTGCTTTAGGCAAGCTGAATCTTCCTAGTGTTTAAAGTGCTGCCCAGTACCTAATCTGTACATCGGATTCTCCTCCATTCACTGTGAGAGGATATAAGTATTACTTCTAAGCATTAGGATTTTTACTCCTCATATCTAGACACAACATTGTTGAGCTTCGTAATGCTGTGGTTCTGATCCCAGTGCAGTGTAAAATTAGAGCAGTTTTAATATCCCTGTTTTACTAAGGCACTTTGAGGATAAAGTGTGTATGCTGCAGAGATGGGGTAAAAGTACCCAGTTAAAATAATGAGTGGGTGAGTGAGCTTAGTACCTGCCTCAAAGGCTGAGTGCCCAACATAGCTGATGAAGATGCCATTGTCATTCAGTTTGCTTCAGGGGCTGCTGAACTGTTCATTGCTCGCTGTGCTCTCTTCATCTTAATATATCTGAACAGTATAGACAATACTGAAGATGACTAAGGTAAACTTCAAGGTGATGCAAGTTACAGGTGTTGAGGTATTCTTGTGTGTGTGGAGAGGGGTGGTGGAGCAGACACAGGAAAAACAGTTAAAGTGTATTTCATTAATACACATTCTTTCTATATCACATGACATAACTCCAAAGAATGGCAGGAAAGCACATTTAAATCATGCTTTTTAAATTATCCACAGCAGTAATAGATAATATTGTGTTGGTACATATGTAGTCTGTATTTCTTTTAACTAAAAGATTTATTTTAAAATAAGTTGGTAATATAATTTAGGTTTTCTTTTAATACATAAATTATGTTGCTAAAACCAAGCAATTTATATCTTTGATTTGCTACTTCACTGGGATGTTTTATTCCTCAGGAAGACAAGCTTTTCCATGACAGCTTATGCTACTAAGGAAAATTTTTAATTAAAATCATCATTATATTTTTTACTGGTACTGAATTTCTTGTCCTTGCCAATAGGACTGACATATGGTGCTGAATGTAATGCTGTAGTGCTATATAATATAATTTTTCACTGCGTTCTTTACTAAAAGAACGGAATAAGTCACTGAACTTGAGAATTTTGAACCAATCCTGTTTACATGTGCAAGTAGGAAGAAATGATGCACCCTTCCGCCTTCATTGTTAAGTGGTAAATTGTTGCTATGGTGATCATTCTTTCCATCTCATCAGCTATAACCTGGTTTTCCACATCAACTGAATAGCTTCAAGCAATGCATGATCTTTATTTTTTTTTTTAATATATCAGTTAATATTGTTTTGCTACATAGTTATTGTCTTGGGACCTAATGTCAGCATCAAGATGTATTGAATGTAAGCAAGATAGTTCTAATTTTGTTGTACATAAATCTGTACACTCATTAAAACAATCTTCGTGTAGCTGCCAAGAAGCTACAGAATTTAAGCAGATTTATTAAAAGAAGCTTATTTTTGGTGTGTACAGTTGATTATTTTCCTTTCATTATTTCAAAGTCTATATGCTTTTGTAGTAAATATGTGGAAAACTTGGTAAATCTCTGAATAATGTCTCAGTTAAGCAATATGTTGTTTGTTATCTAAGGTGATGGAAACGGGATAGTTGTAGTAAAATTTCACAGAGCAGTTGTATTTTCTTGCGGTGAGAATTAGTACATATGGGTTAAATGCAGAGAGATGCCTGCACTGTGGTGAGAGTAAGCCAGGTGACCTCTTGCACAGTCACCAAAGGTAAAAACAGATGAATATGGTCTGCATGGGGTCCTGTGCATAGATTCAACAGATTTATGTCAAGAGAAAGGGCTGAATGAGCATGTGGGCCATCACAATACTGCCTTGAAGCCACATGTGCCTTCTCTTACCACCACCACCAGGTTCTTGAGGAAATGGGCCAGGTGTTATGGCAAGCTCTGGAGCCATAAGTAGGACACTTATGGAATGATAAACATGGATTTTAGAATAACCTCTTTGAGCTTAAGTTAATGCTTCTAAAAGACTGTCTAAACTTACTTATGTGTTGTTCATTACAGTCAGTCTTTCCTTTTCTTCTAAGATGTCAAGTCTTTAAAAATGTAAGCATACCATGTCCTGCATTGCTGGACAGCATATGAACAACTCTTGTGTTTCTGATTTTACTCACATCCCAGTTTTTTGGGATTTTTTTAATGTTTGGGGTTTTGGGTTTTTTATCAGAAGTTTTTCCTCTACTTTTCATCTGCATTGCTCATGCCTGTTTTAAGTTGTGTGTCATGGTCAATGAAGGAGCAAGATTGTATCTTGTCTTACATTAAATTTTACGTTTTTTACTGAGTTTGAGGTCCACAAGAGTACCTGAGCAACAGAGAAGTATTTATGTAATTTCATGTGAAAGGATTCTTAATTATCTTATATGAAAATGCAAGTAGTATCTTGGTTTCTCTGTTAGTGATCTTTCTTGGGTCTCCCCTCAGAAGAGTGTTTTTCATGTCTCAAAATACTGTGCTGCCATAGGCAAACTTCTATTAGATGTTCCTGACCTATATTTGCAATGGGGGATATTTCACTAAATAATGTCAAAGATCATCTCTCAGTAGATCAGTCTCTTAAAGGATATGGTGAGAGTTGTATTATAAATATAAATGCACTACCTGTGGAGGCAAACTAGAAACTGGATTGATATTTCAAGTAAGAAGGATATCTGTGCACACTGTAAGTCTAGAGGATGGTATTTTGAATTACTGAATTGCTTAGATATTTTGGAAGTATTTACTGCATGACTCCTGAAGTATTAATCCTTTTGGCCAAAAACACAGTTCACTAAGCAACCCGAAAGAAAGTATGCCAGAAGTGAGGGGTGCCATACTTCCTTCCAGCTACAGGGGATGAGAAGTAAGTTACTGAGAAAGCATATTGTACAGTTGCCTGAGCCAAAACAGCCATTACAGGGTTCTTGTAGTAATTGTTTTGGTTTGCCTGACTTAGAAAGTAATATGGTATTTTAGTTTGTGAATCGGCTCATCTTCGTTTCATGAGCTACCTCAATACAAACTTCCCCTCACCAAATCTGTATGATAGTACAAACTGAGCACCTGCAAAAGAATATACCCTATGAGGTACAAAGTCCTTGCACATATTTCACAATCACACAGACCACAGAAAGACTTTGTTGTCATGTACTGATCCTTTTTTGTTGTTGTTGGCAGAGAGGTACAAATAAATCCAGCATTTGGAGCAAAAACTGGTGAAAGAGAAGCAGCTGCTCCATGTTTTGTTGTTGCATTTTCCTGGGTAATGTTTCCTACAAAACCAGAAATAATTCTTCTCTGAACAGGAGCTGTATGACCCAAGACTCAGTAGCCCCCAGAGCCAAAACAATAGCTGAGTATTCTTTATACCAAGCCCTTTTATTTGCTTAAGTGTCTCACTTCCTTATTTCTTTCTTGAAGCCTGTGGTTTCAAGTATGATTTTCCCTGCAATACCAGGAACCAGTACCAGGAATCAGCTGCAAACATGAGACATGGACTGCTCTGAGTGCAGGAATGGCTGCCTGAGACTTGGGGAAGAGAAGATGGTTCCTTTCAGCTGTGCTTTTCCTTAGATTTAAGCATACATGCAACTATAGCCTTGTTTTACCTGATTTTTTTTTTACTGCACAGTCCTTAAAAGGATCTAGTATGTTCCTTTGTTGTATGAGTGTAATCTGGAATTTGATGACCTGGAAAAAATGTGTTCAGGCAAAATGCCAGCCAGAAAAGAGAATCCTCTGAACAGTAGGGCTGTGCACATGGGACCTAATATTTCTTTCTATATTATTTCCCTTTATAGCAGTAGCAGGGGGTGTTTTAATGCTTCAGTTTCTGTTTTTTCTGAAACCATGTACACATTTTTATGGTATAAGATTAGTTCAATAAAATACAAATACAATTTAAAATCAAAACAAACTCATGTTTGCCACATTAAAGGCCGTAAGATAATTCTTTTTCATTTACTCGAATTATGAAAGTTTGCACAGGTTGTCCTGTTTAATCTTGGTGAATTCTATTCGTTTTCTGTAGCCAATATTCTGTTTATTTTGCCATTCATTAATTCAAATTCAGATTCTCATGGATATAGTGGTTAATAGACTTTGTGGCTATGATATGTAAAGAATATTATTTCTAATCTATTTCTTGGTGATATCGAAGTAGATTAGAAAATTCAGCTACAATAGTAAACAAGTTCCATATATTAATTTAATATCTGTTTTAAAAAGTACAAATTTTTAAAAATTACAGTTTTGATCATCTTAAGGATGAATGTGCTGGCAAGGAGACAGTGTTCTCTCATTGCCACTCATATAAGGAAAGATAGACAAAGAAGCTGTTGATACTTGACAGAGAAGTCTGTTTCTCTAGGTTGAAATGTATAGCTTCAAAAACAGTTTAAGCTAGAAATTTTGCTGTTTAAAAAGAAAAAGGCAAACACCAAGTCAAAATAAAAAAAACTGCCACCACCACCCAAAAAAACCCCAAACACATACTAAAACTTCTTTCCCTGTGGACTCTTGTTAGGAATTGAATTTTGTCTTCTACTGTATGTGTTAAGGATACAGTGTTCTGTCTGAGTGGATGTAGTTCAACATTGTCTACATTGGAGACTCACCTTAATGGTTTTCTTGCCTCCGTCAGTTACAAGGATGAAGACAAAAATGGCTCGTATCAAAGATCATATGGGTACCAAGGAATTTTCTAAGCTCCTTTTTTTTTCTGTTTTTTTTTTTTAGATTTATTGGTAAAATTTAAATGAGGCTACACTTTTCTGATTTGCAGGTTTTATTTTCTTCATTTTGACTCAGTTTCTCTCTCAAATACTTTCATTTCTGCTGCTTGTCCCCGCGTGTAGCGATTAGCTGCTTTCACAGTTTAATTGTTGCTGAGCATGTTTTATTTCCTTACTAACCTGTTTGTCTTCTTGCCTTTTAACATTTCTGATCTCTGACACAAGCCTGACACTGTTAAGAGGCGTTACCATTGTTGAGGGAACTTGCTTAAACAACGTGTGCTTTGTTCCTTCAAAGCACTCTGAAAAAACGTCATCTGAAGGATAACACAGAGAAAAATTGTCAGATCTTTCATAAATATTTTTTATCTGAGATGAATGCTACTGCTTCTGTGTTCCACAGCCTTTCATCACAGCAAATTATGAGAAACATGATTTTCTCCATACAAAAAGTATTATACGGGAAAGAAAATAAATGTTTTAATTTAAAAAGAATCTGACTTGGAGTTAGTAAATCAACAGACAACACCAGTACAGAGATTGTTTTACAACATCAGTGCAGAGATGTTTTTCTTTAGTTAAATTATTTTTTAGCTGTGTAAAATTTCCTATATAAAATATCCTAGATTAACTATGTACAGTTTCCTCATGCACTTTCAGAATAACAGTGCCTTTTCCTAGAATGTTTTGGAAGTGCTCGATGCAGAGAAGGGTTCATGAATTTACTCAAACTGTTAAATTTTACAATGAAATCAAACATTATTCTGAAATAATTTTCAGGTGTAGAAAAAAAGACCACTGAAGAGAATAGAACAATAGCATTAATACTGAATATTAGGCAAGCCATGTTAATTGATCTAAATAATATACCTTTTTTCTTTAATTCAAGGACAGATGGATACCAATTTTCTCTTTAAAAAAAATTAAGTAAGGGTGTTTAAGTTTCTGGATTCCAAAGTTCACCTTGTCAAAGCTTTTAAAGCTTGTGTTAGATGTAATTCATACTCTTTAATTCACATATATTGTAGGAGGAAAAGTAATTAGCTGGAGGTGGACTCTTCTTTGCTTAATTATCCCATCTCCAGCAGGGCTAAATTCAGCTCTAACGTACACTGGCAGAAGTCTCATTCACACAGCAGCAACACTGCAGTACATCATGCTCCAGTCTCACCAGATGGCATTTCTTCTTCAGGTGTATGTCACTGTAGGCATGTCTGCACCTCAGACAGGTTAGACAATGGGAGCTGTTTAGTTTGTTTTTAATAGCAGCATATTTTCTGGCTTTACACTCAGCTTACCCCTTTTACACTTCATGTAGGATAGCAAAGTACAAGATGTATAAAGCTTCCAAGTAGAAGGATAACTCAGAGGGGATCTTATTTCCCTCTCACTCTTAAGTGAGAGGATGCGGTGAATATTGAAAATACTTGTTACCAACTCAAACATTCCAGAAAATACAGAATTCTGACTCTGCCCTGATCTATTGTTCCCTGATTCAGGTGCCCCCACCTAGATAATCTTAAACTTTAAATTTAGTCTGCCTTTCAATGAACATATGCTTCCTCCTCAAGGTAAAAAATTGTCAGTTCTTCTGCTAGGGAAACTGCATGTTCAGGTATTTCATATGTCTGCCCTTCTGTGCTGTGATTCTTGGTATGTGAGGTTGATGACTGAAACTCTGTCTTCTGCAGCAGCTTATGGCCTTCATCAAACCTTAAGCAAGCTCCAGCATTTCTATTGCAAGCAATTACTGTCCATTAAGTACACCATGGAGAGGACTAATACCCAACTGCCAGAGCAAAATGTCACAGAATAATAAAGAGTTAGCAACATACTGATGCTCTTACACCCTGCTGAGGTATAAAAATTTCAGAATGACAGCACCACTGATGTTCCCGGCATGGACATCAGTAGCTGTAGTTACTGTAGCATGGGTCTCATTACTGATCCCAGTTACAGGGAGATAGACCCACTTAGTCTGGTCCATCACTGAATCTGAGATAGCACCTAGCCCAAATAAAAATTGTAGTACAAAGCATACTTTATATCTGTAAAATGTTCCTGGAAGAGGCTTGGTTCTCTGGTCTCTGCCCTCCCCACTGAACAGGGAGGTGTTACCCTGTGCCAAGTTTTCTACCCAACCCCAGCTTATTTGGCATCTTATGAGAGGGTATCTTGTGAGTGTTTCTCAGGATTGACTGAAAGTAGGCAATTCAGCTTTCAACTGCTGTCTCACTTTTTGCAGGCAATGTCTTTTGAGAATTGGTCTGCACCAATGAGACACAATAGTCTTGCCCTGTCATCCCCTGAGGCTTTACCATTGAGGAATGTGTGTGTGGAAGAATTGGGTCTCATGGCACATCATTAATGAGTGCAGAGATTCAGAAGACTGAGGCATACATGGATGGTTAACATCAGGGAAGTCATGTCAGTTTCTTATTTATGCAGGGTCATCTTCCACATTAATGGGTGACTGCTAGATTCAGTGAAAACAGTATTGTAGGCACCACCCAAAGATACGAGATTTGCAGAGCGAGGCAATAAAAAAGAGCTTGAATGTTTTTATGGTGACTCCAGTTGAGCCTCCTAAGCAGTGTTAGAAGCATTCTGACAAGCAGAAGCCCATCTAAGCACAAGGACCCCAAATAACTTGACTTTTCTGTGTGGAAACTGTACTTCAACTTTGCTGCAGCTCTTTGGCTGACTAAGTCTTGCAGGCAAGAAATCATCATTTCATGTAGAATGGGATGACACTTTGTTCCCATGACAGCCAAGAGCTCAGTTTTGGTGAAAAAAGAGTCTGGCATTAGCCAAGTAGCTTTGCAGGACGAAATGGTCAGTCTGGATATCCTCACCATTTATCACACAGCTGTGTAGCTTCAGGTGCTCTGGAGGAAGTTGGACCTTTCTAGAGGTCACAGTTTTTCAGCATGAAGATTTGGTAGTGCAGACTCAGTAAAAGGGCTGGGATCTCTTATCCTGCACAGTGGGGGACCAGCACACATACTCCTTAACATACACTCTGTAATTGCCAAAACAATTGTTCCAGCATTGCTAACAGGGTCTTAGGACAAATGTTTCTGGGCTACTGCTGTGGGAGTCAGCCTTCCTTTTTCTTTGTCACTATTCTTGTTTCTGGGGCAACCTCACAGATTTAACAATAAAGCAGGTAACTCTTTTTAACCAATAGTAGAATATACAATCTCTCAGACTCTATCTTGCCCTGTTCCCTCAAGACTAATTGTCAGGATCTCAGATGGCTAGGTCTTTAAATGCTGTTTTCCTTGACTGGTCCATTCTCTTTCAATTTTCCATGGCAGAGACAGTTTTAT
Organism: Vireo altiloquus; assembly: GCA_013396875.1. Lineage (NCBI taxonomy): Eukaryota > Metazoa > Chordata > Aves > Passeriformes > Vireonidae > Vireo > Vireo altiloquus. The sequence goes on along the minus strand of VZRF01014201.1, from coordinate 101,799 downwards.
TTCTTTTCCTTCTCCAAAGGTTTCTTTTTCCTCTGTGAAGTCTTTTTCAAACAAAACTGACCTTCTTGTTTCATGTAAGATCTATAGATGAGGGTCCTGCTTTCTTGGCACTGAAAGCAGTGTGTTTTCTCAAAGTAGATAAGAAAGGCGATTTCTTTCTTCTCTGAAAAAAGACTTAAATTCTCCCTATGCTATCTCATTTGTAGGCTGGTAATATTTGATTTTATCATACCATGTTTAAAATGTAAGACTAATGCATTGTTTCTGGCATTTTTACAGAGAAAGTGCATGATATACCTGAAATTACCAATAAAGGATGCTGCATCTGGAACTTTTCCGTGATGCTCTCACTCTCTATAAAACATATGATGTGTTTAAAGTAAGGAACTTAATTCTGGTTTTGTCCAGTGATAAGGGAGAAATATGCTGCAGTGGTACTTGATGTAACCTGTATGTTTCTGTCCAGATACTATTGAATTGCACAGCACTGCCATTTGAATTGTTATTCAAACCTATTAAACATGAGTGAAGGATATTGTTTTTCTCCACAGTGAAGGCTTTTCTAACAAACTTACAGAGAGGCTGAGTTTCTGCACATATAAACTCTGATCAAAGTAAATAAAGATCCTAGACCTGAGAACTCCTGAAAGCTTTCTTTCTATGTCTGCCCATTCTGTGGAATGCCAAGCTTGATTATCAGGTAGAAATCTAACTCCCATACTGACTGTTCAAAAAGAGGTCATTTTGTATCTTATTTTCTCAGAATTTGAATACTCAGAACAGGGCTTTGCTACTAGACAGGTCAGCCATTCAAGCAAAAGTAGTTTGCAAGATTTTGTACCTAGACTCACTTGCATAAGAGGTAGAAAAAGAAGCTGCCAAAAGCAAATTTCAACCTCTGCTGAAGGATCTCCCCATAGTTTCTTGCAAACTAACATTGCAGTACTTCAGCAAGTCTTCTAAGCACTGGAGTTTGTAGCAAAAGTTTGGTTCATTTTGGCTTTGACTGCGCATCTCTCACAGAGAGTGAAAATTTTATTTATTTAATGGGATTGCAGAGAGTAAGTCTTTATTTGTTACCAAATGACATTGCCTTTCCAATGAGAAATCATATTCCATGTGCATCCACTTGCTGCTGGAGCACGCTCATGCCAGAGCTGCTGTATGGAACAGACCTTTGCATTTTGTTAAATAGTATCAGCTGAGCGTAATATGAGGTCATATTCCATGTTCAGTAGACATGCTAGATCGATAGATCTAGCTGGATTTCTGTCATTTGCTGAGGGAGAGTTTTTTATGATTGTTATTACTTTGCTAATTACATAAAATGGGTTAATCCTTGAATTGCCTTGCGCTGATCATCTTGAATTATCAAATTCTCCAAGAAAGCATGTGTTCACTTTCTGTGCCCTTCCAGTGGCTCTTCAAGTATGTCCTCCATTCCTCCCTTAAGCCCCCAGCAATGCAGGCTTCAGCAGAAGAACTGAGGCATGACTGAAGCCTTCCCAGCTGATGACCTTCATATTTCCCCATGGGATTCGTAAAATGAGACACGCATTCAGGTGAAGGTGGATCAGTACAGACTCTAGGAAGGACCATCTTGGTATATAACCTGACAAAATAAGTTGTTGTTTGGGTTGTTTAGCCCAGGGAGAAAAAGGCTTCAGTAAAATCTTGGAGCAGCTTTCCAGTACCCAGAAGGGGCCTACAGGAAAGGTGGGGAGGAATTCTTCCATCAGTGAGTACAGTGATAAGACAGAGAGTTTCAAACTGGAGGTTTATGTTGGGTATTTTTAGGGTAGATTTAGATAAGGTATTAGAAAGAAGTTTACTGTTAGGGTGGTTAGATGATCGAACAGGTGGCTCAGAGAAGTTATGGATGCCCCATCTTTGGAAGTGTCCAAGGCCAGGCTGGATGGGGCTTTAAGCAACCTGGTCTGGTGGAAGGTGCCCCTGGCTATGGCAGGACCGTTGAAGCCGAATGATTTTTAAGGTCCCTTCCAATGCAAACCACTCTATGATTCTGTGATCCTAGTATAATTCATCCAGCCCACAGGGTTATTTCAGGACACTGGTTTCCTGGGATTTATCAGCCCTTTCCCTGCCAAGATGCATGCCCTTGACATAGTGAGGCTCCTTTAATGTCCTCAAGAAAAATAGCAGGTGCAAATATTTTGCTGTCACTCCCTGATGTTCAGACCCTTGCGTTACCACTGGCTGTCAGCAGCATGAATTGCTGTGGTAGCAGCACTTACTCCTGTAGTGTTATTTATTGAAGACATGATGAGTGCAGGACTTAGAGGGGTGTGTATTTAGTCATGCCCGGCACTTCTGGAAAACACTGCTGTGTGCATGCAGCACCATTATTCAGTTCAGATAGAGCAGATCCAGTGCTTCTGGCAAGCTGTGGTAGCCCTGCTATGCAAAAGGGAGCAACACATGGCCCTTCTCTAGATGCACTTAAAAGCTTGAATATCTGCAGTTTAGAAAGGTAACTCTACTGGGAGACTCATTTTTGAGTTGCTTGCCAATCCTAATCTCAAGCATCAGATCTCAAGATTGAGGCTCAGGAGTTGCTTGCCAATCCTAATCTCAAGCATCAGATCTCAAGATTGGGCCTCAGTTGGAACAGCTTTTTGGTGGGAGAGGGAGCACATTGTATTGCCTAATAGAAGATTCTTGTCTTACCAGATGTTCCAGTATCACAGTCGTGTCACTAAAACCCATCAACCTTTAGATAGTCTTGGAAAGTCTGATAAATCTGTGTTTGTGTGAAGAGAGGGCAGGGAGACGTTAGGACAAATTATTTTGGAATTTGCTTTCTTTTTCATGGCATGCAGTAGTGTTTACACTAAAATTCTGCTATTAGTGACTCAGAAAAGAAAGTGCTTGCTTTTTATAGGAGACTGAGAGGGAATGTCAGGGCTCCAGACAAGGCCTGTGGTAAGAAGAAAAAAAAAAGGAGCAAATAGACCATGACCAGCTCTGTTCAGAGGGTCTAAAACGGCAGATATTCATCAGTCTGCAGTAAGTTGTTGCTCTCATGAATGGTTACTGCTAAATATGTAATACAACAATGAATCCTCAACTTTACTGTGCAGATCTGCATGACTTCAGCTGAACAAAGCAGTCAAAGACTGCTCTAAGCAGGAACAAATAAGCTGCTGTGAACTCTCAGCAGTCTCTGGATGCCACAAAAGCCTTCTGGGCATCTAGGCAAGGTCATCAGCCCTATGTGAACCAGAACAGAGCAACATTCCTGGGTTTTCAGTTTTTCTGGTAGCTGGTAGGACATGGTTGTTTATTCAAAGTGTGGGTTATTGGCAACATTATAGATAGCTACAGAGGGTAAACATATGCATTGATGTTCATTGGAGGGGGGATGTATATGAGAGAAGATTATTTTAAAGCTGTTAACTGTATTTGTCATAAACTCAGGTTTTGCATTTCCTCCATGCTGGAGATAGCAAAACCTGTGAAATAGCTGTCAGCTGCCCTATGTCTGAAATTATCTGGTGCTATTTTCAATCCGCAGTGCTCTTTAGTTAAGAGGAATTACATGTTTACAGATGGAGGGATCATCAAAGTCTTTTCTCTGCTTGTTTAACCTGTTTGGTTCCTTGATGTTTAATATGTAATATGAACAGTCTGATTCATATCTGTCAGTGTGGAAAAAAGGCAAATTACTTACAGCCATCCCTACATTTGAGTACTTGTCTTTCATGGAGAGCTTTGGCCCTTTTTAATTAAGCTACTCTATTGTAATATATCAGTGTTTTCTGTTATTCACGTATTTCTGTGAAGTTTGTAGCAGTTATCTTTAAACAACCAAGAAAGGAAGAACTTACTCCAGCGTGGTTTGCTAGACATTTTTCTATCAATACTTTTTTTCTAGACGTCTGGCACCTAATCAGGGAACAGAAACGAACCATGCGAAGAAAGATAAGCCCAATTTAGTTTTGGCTCTAAGATTACTAAAGACACAAAAAGTAAATTTAAATACACACAGTTAATGCCTTTAAAATGCTGGAATTATTGAACTAGATTTTAATGCCCAAAGATTTTAAAAGGACGGTTAAAAAAACCCCAGTAACATTGCCACAGAGTATTTGAATTCATGGCAACATGTTGGTCATTTAAATTTTTTTTTTTTTTTTTTTTTTTTTTTTTAAAAAGGGAAAAAATCCAATTATTATTTTTTATT
>VZRF01014201.1:0-97586 GCA_013396875.1 Vireo altiloquus | reverse complement strand
GCCAGTATTATATCTCATTAAAAATTATTTTGTTTGGCACTATTTTCTAGAAAGTATTTTAATTTTGTATTATTTTATAGACAATTTCGTGCTGGATGGGGCTTTAAGCAACCTGGCCTGTGCAAGGCACAAAGCTCTACTATCTTTAAGCTTTATTCTATGGTCAGTGTATCCTTTCTGTCCTCTATTGTGAAGATTTTAATTTAATAATATTTACTTTATTTTAAGAAAATGTAAGCAATAAATGTGTGTGCTACAGCTTTTGTAATAGAGAATGCCAAATAACCACCAAGACACTTAAGTGTGTAGTAGGGACTTCATTCTTATTATGTTTCCGTCCATCAAGCACAATAATGAAGTCTCTGGGTTCAGGTACTAAAACTGCAATATAGTAAGTTACAGACTGCCAAAGTCACTTAGAAAAAGCATGAAGCATGCTCCTAGAAGTACTTATGATTGGGGAGTTTATCTTGCACTTTTTGAAGCCATTACAACCCACAGAATTTTAACTAGTTTTTCACATTTTCCCTCTGTTGTGAGTTATGTATATTTTGATGTTAAGAGAGATCAGATGCTGGTCTTAGATTACACATATTACTCTCCAAAAACTTTGGTATTCTTTGCTAAAATATCTCTTAACACTGTGGACTTCTTTTTCCTTGAGATTTTAAAAAAAATGTTTAAAAAACCACATCAACTCTGTATAAGAGAGATATTAAGAAATACAGACATTGTCATGGATGACATTTGACATAGTTTTTCTGAATAAGTTTACTAATTATTAGAGCTTCCAAAAGTTTTCTAACTAGAACTATTATAACAAATTTTTTTTTAATAATGACATTTGTGATCATATTTTCTGATTTATTTTCTTTTTTTAAGTAATTTAAAGTGGTAAAAATCAGTAGAACACTGAAAAAGATAATGTTTTGAAAAACGGTCCATTCGAATACAAAAAAAAAATTCCTAATCTCTTCTTGTAAGCTTTTCTTATTTTTCACCTAGCTGTATCCCTGGGATGAGTTACTGCTTTCTTATACTTAAAAATGTAGAATATCTTCCAAATATTGGTGTTGATGATAAGAGTCATCATACCCACTGTTTTGTTTTATTTGTCCCAGATGGAGAGCAGTTTTTAAAAAAGAATCTGTGGTGAGGGGAAGTGCAATGCACTAAACATACCTTAAAAATCGTCTAAGCAAATGATCACAGTGATCCATGTGTTCCCATTTCCTTGAGTAGGATTGCCTTTGCTGTGCAAAATCATTACTACATGAAGTTCTATTTTTTATGAAGCTTGTATGTTACGATGAAGGGAGGAGAAACATATTTATCTCCTTTTTGTTTTTCTTCACTTAACTATGTCATCAGGAGCAGCTGAAGCTCAAGTGTGTATCTTTTTTCATGCTTTCAGCTAGATTCAGAAGCTTTCTTCAGCCAAACAATATAATTGGCTTTAGTGACTGGAGACAACAAATTGTTTGCAGCTATTCCCTTATCCCTTTCATAAAAAAGCCCCTTCCTGTCCACAGGAATTATTGTTATAGGGTCAGGGAACTGGAAGAAAATATTGCTCACTAAGGAGGCTTGGTAATAAAATAGAACAGAATACAATTTGTCCTATAAAGTAGGATAGATAACTACACATCAGAATGTGACAGAAAAATACTGTCAATTAATCACCATTGGCAAAAATGGGGCAAAACCCGTTATGAGCATAGAATACAAAAGTGTATTTTGTGCAAAGTGTAAATTTTCCCACAAGAAAACTTGAATTCTGCTTGAAGTGGTGGTGCCGATCTTGCAGAAATTGAAGACTGTGCCGTCTATAACACATAGCAAGGTGGGTGTTACCTCACAAGGTACCAGGCAGTAAGACAAGACGGAACGACCTCAGGCTGTGACAGGGGAGGTTTAGATTGTATATTAGGAAAAACTCCTTCACCTAAAGGTTGCGAACCGTTGGAACAGGCTGCTCAGGGAAGTGGCTGGGTCACCATGCCTTGTGGCATTTAAAAGACTTGTAGATGTGGCACTCAGGGATGTGGTTTTGTGGCAGACTTGGAAGTACCTGGTTAATGGTTGGAGTTGATGATCTTAAATGTCTTTTCCAGCCTAAATGATTCAGTGATTTCTGTACCAGTGCTATAGTCAAGTAAATCAATATGAAAGCATAACTCATTCATTCAAACTGCTGACAGAGTGGTAGTTAAAATTGAGTACCATCACATGAAGAGCCAGCTCCTTTACACAGGGGCAGAGTATCTGGCATGCGTATGAATAATGCTAGGCTAGTGGGACACCTACGGTTAAGCAGAGTACAACATAAAGCAGCCTCTCTAGTGATGCTAACAGCAATTCAAAACAACTTTGTAAACTCAGACATCTGAATGGGAGTCTTTTTTCAAATACGTAAGCAAGAGTGAGGGCCTGAAAGACAGACTAGGGAGATTGAAATAATTTCTATTAATTGTTGAAAGTGGATTTTCAGAAATATATTCTTTTGAGGATGATGTCCTTCATTCACCTATAATCCTTCTGAACTGCTGTGTGTATGGGATTGGTATTACAGAAATTAGTACCTTGGCACTCCTGAGTTGCTGAGCTGTTCTGGGTTTATTGATATGGACCCTAGAGGTCTAAAGGAGAATGCAAACAGATTCTACATCAGCTGCGTAAGAAGGCAGCTGATTCCCCAACAAGCACGGAGATTGGTGGTTGCCGTAGTTGTAAGCACAGCAGGGCATGTTCATGCTGACCACTCTAGGAGTCTGACATTTCTGCAGTTCAGAGTTCCAAACTGAAAAAAGTTTCTTATATTAATGGAGTGAGATGGGTGTCTCCAATGAGATGATCAGAGCCCTTATGTCAGCTGTCTAAAATACCGAATGTAAACAGTCCCAAAATCAACTAATCTCACTTCCTGTAAACAAAAGACTGTAATTCTTTTCTCAGAAGGTGGATTAAAGAGCACTTTTATTACAGTGCCTAATATCATTGCAAAGGCTTAGAAATGTCCATCTTTTTCTCTGTGAAATACACTCATAACATTTCAAGGTTGGCTGTGCCCAAGTTCAGCACCGTTGGACCAGTTACATCTTTATCTGAAACATTTCTCTTCCCCATTATGTCTTCCCCATATTCCACTGTCAGATACCTGTGTGTACACCTTGATAAGTGGCTTCTCAGTGTTTTTTTCAATAATGAGTAGACAGAAGGCTCAGGAAGTGTAAGTCGAAAAGCTGGCTTTTTTAGATCCTCAGTTATTCTGTGGTCCTGACATTATTTTTCTTCTTCTTGGGACATGGATGAGCTGGGCATTGTTCCCTCATTGGTTTTATGAATGCTGGATTATGTAGTACAGCAAAAACAAATTCCTTAGTTCACACTTGATTTCTGTCTCTACATGTATTAATTGCACATTAACCCTTCCTTTTGCAGCAGTGTGTGGGACTAGACAGCAGGGTGTCATCTGCCTTTCTGCTGCTTTCCATGACCCATCTCCAATACTGGCTGGATTTTTGTTTCCCAGTGTTTTGTTTTGGTACACTTCAACACAGTGGGGTTTGGAGTTGTTATGATTGAACTTCATGTTGCAGTAAACTGTAGACTACAGTAACTTAGGTTACAGTGAATTATCCTTGGGGTTTTTTAGAATTCAGAAGTTGTGTAACTTGCCAGCTCTACCACAGTACGTTTTAGCTTGTGTTGAGATATTCTAAAAGTGAAATGTTAAACAACTCTGGAACAAAAAACTAACTCTTGAGGTAAAATGCACATACCAACCATTTTCTTTGATGTCTTCTGCATTAAGCTTTGAAATGTGTCAGAGTTAGCTAAATGTCTTTTTTGATGTACTTTCCATGTAATTGATGTAAATTCCATGTAATTTGTGCTATTGTTTAAATACATTGCCATAGGGTACAAAATCAGAAACCTCAAAAAAATATTCCAAGTATGGTAAATCAAGGCTAACAACATAAGGTACAGGACCCATAATCTTTACATATGTATGAAGTGTTTGGCAAAATACTTCGTTAAAGTATGATGTCTGGCACAATACACTGTTAGCCTATAAATCTCTGTGGAAGTAGACCTAATTTATTTATGCTATTATTTATGACATCTGGCTTGCCAGTCATTAGCCCTAGGTTATTTTTTCAAGTATTGAAATAAAGTTGGCTGTTTGCCAAGTGTAAGGAATTTCCTCAGTTTCTGAGGCGTCATTGACAAAAGGTTAGTATTTTTTAACTTCTTCTAATATGAGTAAGGAGTGAAAAATATGAGAAATTTATTTAGGCTGGAAAGGAGGAGTATTCAGAAGCAAAATCCATTAGGCAAGATAATACGGATCAATGTGCCAGCAGTGTTTGCATAATAGACCTGCTCATGCTTTACTACTTCAGCCCTCACTGGTAGTACGAAGCTAGTTTCTGAATGAAGTCAGTTCATAAAGGAGTGGCTGGTTGAGATTAAAATTTAGTAAAGCACAAAGGAGATTGATAGAGTAAAGCTTAGTTGAGGGCATATGTCTCATTTTGTTAATTCAGTTTGTAGTTTAGGATCACTTTAAGTCGCTTTTAAGTTTAAGATCGCTTCTGACATGAAGCTCTTGTATTGCCTTATCTGTAAGTCAGTTTTTTTCCTCTTTCTGTTTCTCTCAGAGACTCCCGTTTCTAGCTAGTGTTCAATGACCTACCCTCATTTCTAAACTATTACAGCAATGAGAGTATGAAGCCAAGACTTCTTAGGTAGCTCTATGCAGTCATGCATGTATGTATTTTTAATTCTACCATAGCAGAATATTGGTTTTCACCCAGTATTATCACAGAAAGAAGCTGAGAAGGATGACTAGCACGCTTGATAAATACCAGTCTCTCACTTGCAGTGTTAAAAAGTGCATAGATGTTCTATATATATTGGGCATTCATTACTGATATATAGTATCTGAAGAATATGAAAATAAAATGGGGGCAAGGAAAAAATTTGTCTACCAAAGAACTTTGCTTTACGTTTTTCTCTCCAGCTCCTTTTGCCTGGAAATGCTATGGATCTCTAAACCAATTTTACCAGAACTTGGTTTTGCAGATTTCAAAGCTTTTCTCTCACAGATAGAAACAAATGTGAAAATGTTGGAAAGTTTTGTATCTGGGAAAAAACCTCAACATAATACTCTCTGCTTTCTAGAACAATCACTGCATTTTAGAATTTAGGAAGGTAGGACTGTTTTTAGAGAATTCCAGTTTCAGGAAGGATGGTAATGGGTAACCCGCCATACGTAATGTTACATGATAAAACTGGTAGCTGTCATTAATAAAAAATACCTCTTGAGAACTTAATGTAGGTTTGGACACTACCGGTATTTTTGTTCTTACAGTATAGAAATGTGTTAATTTAACATTGTAAATATTATTAGTTCAGGATAATGGAATAGGAGCATAATTCTGTGACATATATTTGGCAAATGGAAAGCAAAATCATTTTTATAATTTTAAGAAATAGAAAGCCCGCTCCTGGAAAGCTTTATGTTGGATTCACTGTGTTTAATAAAATCTGAAAAATGAAACAAAGTAAACATATGCTGCCTACATTTTTAGTTGACTCTGAATGAGGCAGCATTACAAGTGCGTTGAAGGATACCATGGAAATACAAAATAATCTGGAGGGTAATGGACAGTTCTAAACGGGTTTTAAATTTAGATAAACGTTACATAATGCATTCCAGGCATATGGCATTATATATAAGCATTGTTGCTACAGAAAGGGAGATAATATTGTTTAATCTCTTCAAGCCTCACCACTCCTCCTTCAAGTTATTTTTTCATACATAAATAGATAGAAATATGACCGTAGTATTGGGGAAAGGAGAGCTGCTTGTAAGAAGCCTCTGGCTCTGTGTTTATAATTTTTGAATGTAGTTAATAGGATGTGATCCTGTTTACCTACCCAGTGAAACACAGAAAAGAAAGTTATCAGCTGTGATACTAGCTGTCCCACAGTCTAGAAAGCTTAGGCTGCTTTGAACATCAGACCCTGGTATGCAGTTTCTCACAGTACCAGGTTTTCAGTCAGGCATCGGTCCCCCAGCCCTCACTCCCTGCTGACAGAGACTGGTATCTGCAAAGTATCTGTAGGGACTCCACATGCTGCTATGTGGCGTCAAGACTCTCCATGAGCTAGATTCCCTTTTAAATGTAAGTACAGTTTGGTTCCTCCCACAGATACAGCTTAATCTGAAGCCCCTGTCTTCATTGAATTTACCACCTCTGTTAATTCATTAGCAAAGGGGTAGGTAGTCCCTCTAAATATGAATTGATTGTGGTAAATACTTTAATTTTTATGTTCATTTGATAGCTTTCAAGCACATGTTTGAGATATCATGTGGAATATTAATGGTAGTATTGATACTTTCCAGGAGAAATACACATAAAACCACACAGCAATTCAAAAGTTAATCATGTTACTGAGAATTAATTTCTACAAAGAACCGCCTATTCACTTAAAAAAATCATTGACAGTCCTTCTCTATGGATTAGAACCTGAATGCAGCACTGCAAAGCAGGTTACTTGTCTTTCTGTACTGTTTTGCAATCTGTGGATTGCTGCCTTCTTTCCTGCATAATTTCTATTTTGCTGCTGAAACTTGAGATCAATCCTTCCTGGAAAAAACCTACCACAGTCTTTTTCTTGGCTGGGGAGAGGAAAGGAGACTTTTTTTTCAAGTTTTGTTTTCAGGAGTTCTCATAAGGATCTCTTGTCATAGAAAAGGACATAGAGTTCTCTGGAGAAAAAAACAGCTTTCAAGTAGATGGTGGTCATTCAAATGTGGGTCATTTTGACATGATATATCACAGACTTAAATTTCTATTAATAACTGCTGATAGCAAACAAAACTTGGAGACCTTACAGTGACAAATTTACTCTCGAAATGAAAGGTAAAGAAAGCTTTCCAAAATGGTCTGAAGCATAAATGGAGCAAATGGATTCTATTTCTGCTTTGATAGTTCTCCTTTACGAACGTTATCATTCAAAACTAACATATTTCTCCATAATTTCTGATACTAATAGTCTGATAGTGTGGGGGTCAGTTCAACGCAGAATAAAACAAGTACAGACAAAATGTAGTATCACGCAGCAGTAATTGTAAGCAAGTAATTTGGAAAACATACAGGCAGATCAAATGTGGAAGTCAGAATAAAAAAAACCAGGAAAATAAATAGCAACAGAAAAAATATTTGAGTCTGACACTTAGAAGTAAGAAGTTAAAAAATTATCTAAGTATGCAGTTGCAAATGGAGGTGATAAAGTACACGTTGCTGAAGTTAGCCAGTAAAGCATCCAAATGCCAAGGTGATAAATAGCAAACAATTGCACATAGCGAAGAGCCTGCGTTCCCAGGCGGGGCACAGAGCTGCTGTTCTGTGCACAAGGATCAGCTCTGCCACTTTCTCCCATTCTTGTCACTTTTGTCACTGTTAATCAATGCTGAAGAGGCTGTCAGGGAAGTGTCTCAGCACAGGCATGTGCACACACTTGCGTCTGGGTGTTGAAGGCCTGCTCAGGAGCATAAACATGTCCTTGTGCCTTGCCCGCCTGTGCCGGTTAGTTCCTCTTGCTGCATCGTCTCTCGGCACTGAGGCTCTGCTCCTGTGTGTCACTGCTAGGACATGCCTTGGCAGTGCTCCCTCCTGTTCTGGTCTGCTGGAACTCCTCACTGAGAGTACAAAAGGGGCAAAATAGCAGGAAGTGTGAGTTGAAAAAAGAGGTGTGAGATAAGGCAGCCAAGGAAAGCTGTGCTCATTTACCTTCTGTTCCTTTGGCTTCTTCCTGTTGGGACCTGCTCTGCCCAGCTTCATGTGACAGAGTTACACCAGCTTCTTATTCACGCCACCATTTAATTCCTTAACTAATTGGTGCTGTACATTTCAACAGAATGTTTGGTTTGCTTCTTGGATATAATACAGAAAATTTATAGGCATCAATAAATAAGTGCATTATCCTGGCAGTATGTTTTCTTGGTGCTGGTCATTTAGTATATTAGCTTTTAAAATGTCTGTTGTAGCAGTTGCAATAGTATTAGACTATTTTTATATGGGAGTAGTCTGGTTGTTCTTTCATCACAAAAAGATGACCAGTGTCTAGTTTATCTATGAGCAGACTACATTATTGTCTCACAAAACAATGTCCCAGTGCTGGGATTGCTTCATTACGTTTATGCTACATAGACATAATTATGCAGGAGCTAAGAATAGCTCATCTAATTGAAAATAATGATTATAGAGAAAGAACGGGTTTGATTACTGTTACTAAGCAAGCACATACCATACACCCATTCATGAACTGCACAGAGCACATATGGGATTATACAGTGTATTTGTTTTTATTAACAGTTTCTCTCCCCTATCCTGAGTACAAATAGAAGGTGTTACATTTCATTTGCTCATTATCTTTTTTTCTCACAGACCTAGGGGGACCTGCAAGAAGTTAGCATAAGCTAATATTTATCCAGTAAATTATGACAAGCTAAGCTTTGAAAGAACATTCAACATTTATCCCCACACACATTTTAGAGAGGATGTAACTTAAATAAATCTTCTCCAGGCACCACAGATGAAACTGTCTATGTGTTTTTTTTATGTCTGTGTTTATACTAGTACCCAACAGGATTAAACATCCTTTTAGAAATGCAAAATCTGCCATACTGTTAATCTCTTGATGCTCATTCTGGTTAATGCTAACATTTAATTCTTCCTTTGTTTAAAACACATAGAACCTTTTTTTGTTTCTTGAAAATAAAACTGAATTTTTATAGTGAAGTTGTTAGAAGTTTTCATTTATTTAATTGCTATTCATTACTATTAGCAGGCACATGGGGTAAAGTTTGGTGCTATTGTTGTCCTGTTAAGTAATTATTTTCTTATTTCTGTGTCAGTTTCCTACTAGAATGTTATGAGAAAAGTGATAAGATAATTAAATTTAATGTATTCAGTTTAGAAATGTTATTAGTATCTTTGGCATCTCAAAATATTCTGCTGGTTTGCCATGTTTAGCTTCCCCTCTGTTCTAATGAGCCATTTCATAGCTCTAGGCTATGTGCTAATGCTGTAGAGGCACAGAGAGATCACAGCCATCAGGAATTTTTAAACAGATGACTGTTTGAAAAATGAAGTGATGAGGGAAGATGGGACAGTGATGCAAACCTGAGTAATACAACTATCAGTTTGCAGTCTGGAATCAGAGGCCTTTGCACAAGCTGTTTTGGAGGCTTTTTGAGAAATAGGAAGAGGAAAAAAGCGTAAGCACAGTGCAGATTACCACAGTATTCCATACTGTTGTCTTGACTTCAGAAAAGTTGCCTTTTCAGATTGTTTTTGGATTTCAAATTCAGTGAGTTACAACAATTTAGTACGCTAAAGTCCCCATTTCTACAAATGCCTATTGAAGTGTTAAACACGTTTTCCAGGCTGTTCCCTACAAACACGATCTGATTGTGGAAAACATTTCCTATTTTTTGGGCCGATATACTTGAATTTTGGCCTTCAGAAATTTTTACATGGCACGCAGCGTTAACTTTGAAATGTGGTAAAGGTGGTAGCATTCCTCAGACCCTTTGAACACCATGTGTCCTGAAATCCCAGAACCCTGTTTAGGAGTCAGTGTGGTGACCCAGTATGACCTTTGTACACTTCTGTACATGTTCTGGTAACATGTAAATAAATCCTAAATCCCATGTTTCTTCAGATAATACTCTTTCCTTCTATTTAGAAATATTAATTATAAGCTTGAGCTGTAAATTGTGTTCCTGCAAGTAAATGTGATCCAAGGATGAACAGGACTGAAGAGCTGAGACGAATAGTGATTTGATCCTGAAATACTTTGCTGATTTGCAGTTACTCATAACAGGTTGTCCTAAGAGTGCACTGCACAGGATAGTGTGTGATGGCTGAGGTCCTTTGTTTTCACATGCTTGATGCAACTGATAAAAGACTCCTCTGCATATAAACTGTTTTCTACTTTGTACAGAACCGCACATGCAAGAGCTAAAGCTGATGCTGCGGATCAGGCTGCTCAGGCTGCTCGCCAGGAATGTGATATTGCAAGAGCAGTTGCCAGAGAACTTTCACCAAATTTCTACCAACCAGGTAATTGTAGATTGGGGTTTTGTGTGGCTGTTTGTTTTACTGCGGTGAAAAGATTTTGTGTTGTTGATTCCATCTTGAATGTTGTCATTTATACAGAAATAAGTCATGTGTATGTCATGAAGGGTGTACATTGCTCAAGATTTTATTTTCAGTTTTTAATAATTTGGTGACTGTTTCTTTGTATGCAAACAGTTGAGTGTTGAAAAGCGTGTAACTTTGCCTCAGATTAATAGCTTATTCAGGACAGTGTCAGAGACAGACTTCAGCCATCATAAATCAACAGAATTTTGGATTAATTCTATAATGTGTTTATTAGTGGGAAGATCTATAGCTTTTTTACTGTCCAGTAAAATTTCTGACAATCTTGGTTAGCTAAGGTCAGCATTTTGGAGAATGCTTTACCATTAGACATACATAACCTATAAGGGAATCTTCCTCTGTTATGCTTGGGGTGCTCTGTAGAATATTAGTCCCATATGCACGATAGCATAGAATTAAGTCTGTCTCACTTATATCAGCATTGCAGCCCATTTTCGTCTGTCACAGGGTTTAGGAAGTTGCTATAAGAAGCAGCAAAGTTGGTGTTGCTTTGTTTTTTGGCTGTCTTTCCATGAGGCTAATATTTCTGTGTACTGCTCTTCAGCTTAAAATTGGATAGATAAAATGGAACTCCATTTGCCAGTTTAATGTCTTTTCATGTCTGCCCTTTCTTTCACCTTTCAAATTGAGTTGAGTCATATCTTGTTATTACTTTTCAAGGATCTGCCTGTACTCGTATGCTAATACAGATTATAGCTCTGAGATTCATTTTTACTTACTGTTGTTTTCTGCTTATCCTTGTTTCAGGCACAAACTTGTTTCTTCTTAAATATCCTTGTTTCAGACACAAACTTATTTATCTTAAATATACCCATATAGTGAATCCAGGCTATCATGACCCAAAAAAGCAAAGAACAACAACATTCTGCAATATTTACTAAAATCACACCTATTTACTTCAATTTCTAATTCAAGTGGCCACTATCTTTACTAAATCTTTACTGTCACTTACCTTACAGAATACTTGTTTTCTTCTTTATTCCTAAGTATTTGGTTGTAGAGAATGTGTTTTGAGATTGCAGGGATTGGGGCACTCTTTCTGTATTCATTTAGTGCCTAAGTCAAGGGTTGTTCACCTGATTGGAATTTTCACTCCCTTTATCAGTCTTGCAGACTTTTTTTGTACGCATCCTGATATAAATTCATCTTTCTTGAACAAGGCAGTCCAGAACTGTTGGCAAAACTCAACTATTTCCGGTAGTAAGACTTTAGTAGCTTTGAAACAGCATAAATATGTACTTCTCACTGTTGGGAATTACCTCAGTACTACCTCTCACGTGGATTTATATTATTGGCTCATACTTACTGCTGTCATACTCAATTATTTTTCTTTTTTCATTATTTCATCCTCCACCAGCTGAACAAATCCCAATTTACAGCAGCAGGTCATCTTGCCATTAGTAAGTTAAGAAGTCGTAACCTTAGTCATGCAAAGAATTGAAGCATTTGAAAAGGAAGTATTTTAAAGCTGTCAAACCCTTCAAATAAAGAAATTGCTAGAGTACTCAAGTGAAAATGCCAGCATCTGACAGTGTGAAATTTGACACCAAGATATCACCCAGATCAATAATTTCTCAGATTTTTTTTACTTCCTGCCACAGGAATTGAAATAGCATTGCTGACAAATCAGCTGATATGGGAAAGAAGGTGTGGGAACTTACTTTCCTCTCATTTGAAACTTTTATTCCATTTACAGAAGATGAGAGTTTGTATCCCTTCTCCAAGTGTAGCTGGATATGTGTGCAATGACATAGCAAAGGCTTTCTCTAAGTTTACTTACTCTGTTCTCTGTGTGGAAACATCTCTCAGTTAGCTAGCTCCTAGCAAAAGATAAATACCTTTTCTGGAGTCTAAATTTTGAATTCTGTAATTGCTCCCAAGATAGCCAAATACAGCGTATTTGTACACATTTGGGAAAGAAATCTATTCCCATTGCATAAACAACTTTTAAATGCCAAGTTGTTAACTAAATTTCAGTTATCCCAAATAAACTCCTGCAAACCACCAGGTTCACACATCATTGTGATGATTTCAAGTACTATCGTGTCTAAGATGTTTTCCAGGCTCAGTGTACGTGATGCCTTTTCCAGATACACTTTTTCTGTGTGGTACCAGTTAACCTTCTCACTTTTACACATAATTGTTTGTTTAAACGTTTCCCAAGAGTCATGCCAAGAGTAACTGGACAGCGTTACTGTTAGCTTTTGTCATTTATGGTAATAAAATAGATAAATATTTCTAAGTATTTACATTGGCTCACACAAACAGCAGTAAATATCTGCTTTTCAAATAACATTTTTCATGTATTTGAATGAAAAGGTAACTTTTGTTTGCTAATAGCAACTTCTTGGTTTTCTTCTGTTGCGTGAACTTTTTACAGTATCTGTAAGTGCTGCTAAAAGGTATTGATAAGTGTTCTGTCTCATTCTCTGAAACTATAGTTAAGTGAAACCTTTCCATTGTACTAAATTGTCTTGAAAATAGGTTATGATGAGAAAGTGTAATTTTCTCTTATTTCTTTAACTGCTTAGTATGGTAGGCAAGTATGCTGTCAGCAGTAAATTTATGTGGCATATCAACAAGCCTCTTGAAACAGAGGCAAAAAGAAATGAAATACAAATACCTCTCTGTAAATAACAGAAGCATTCTTTCTGTCTTAATGAGTGATCTCTGCATTACTTGTGGCCTAAAACCATTTCAATGTTTGAAAACCTTTTGATAAAGCTCTTAAATGTCAGATTCTTAAAAAACAACTTTCTGGGCCATAGAGCCTAGTATTACACACAGCGTAGTGTACAGTGTACAGTGAATATTCATTATTCATTGTAGCATGGCAGTTCATAGTTCCCAAATATTTTCTCTCATGATTCACCTTTATGTTTATTAAGGCATTCATCAGAAGCTGCCGAGAGGTTATAAATACCTTTATAATGTAGTTTAAAAGGAGACTGAAAGGAGAACAAAGCAGTAGGAAGTAAAGTAGCATCAAGCAGGTAAGAATAATAATGAGGTACTGTAGAAATCTTGAGATTCAGGTCTCCCAGTGATTGGTTGCCTTCAGTATTTGCATATAAGGAAAGCCAAGTATGATTGAAAAGGTCAGAGCCATGGTGTCAGGACTTAAAAGGTTGCAGGGAGCTGCTTTCTCTGAGTTTGTTCATGCTATTCTCAGTCAAGACCCTGCTTCTACTTTTGCTGTAGCAGATATTTGGCTAGTGATTAATAATTATGAAGATGTGTATCTTTGCAGAGTCCTACCCACAAGGCTCTACATTTCGTAGATTTAACAAATGTACTCTTTAGAGAGGCCTTTTTATCAACAAATTTAAAAAATTTTGAGAAATCCCAGCTCTGACCTGTTTGTTTCCTCCGGGCATCACTTAACTTGCGGATGTGTCAAAAGAGAGCATACCAGGACAGGAAACAAATTAAACCTGAGTCATAGCCTCATTCAAGGGAGTCATCCAGGGACAGTTTTGAGATTTGTCTTTGCTTAGAGAAAAAAATAAGTGCTGTTTCGTGTCTCTTGTTAAAACCCAGAAAAGAACAAATGGCTACTGAGAATACTGTATCAAAGGTGTAACAGAAAAGAGAAGTTTTTGACACTCAGTAAAAGGGGGGAATATTGTTCTAGTCTTGCACAAGGTTAGTGGATGCTTTGACTGACACATTCATTCTAAATTCCACAGACCATCTTTAGGATGTAAACACACTATCAGAAGGTAAACTGAAGTATGGACTTGCACATACTGGGCAGCCAAGCCATACTTGTCTGTGTGCATATATATCCTGCAGCAAATGGATACTGCTCTTTCATTCAGTTTGAGTGAATAACATTTGATTAAATGAAAGAAGGGTAAAACTACTTTGCTGCAGGGTAAGAGCAATCTGGGCACTTCACCACAGAGCAGTTAAGGTCTGGAAATTCAGATCTGATTTGTTTTCTGGCAGATTATTTGTCAGGCCAGCCAGCTGCCAGATGAACATACATGGGTCACCAAAACAATTCATCCAGCCTTTGACCTCCTAAACAAGGCATGAGAGAAATCAAGAAGCAGTTTATAAATTAAAGCTGTCTAAACTTAGAGATGGAGAGAATTTTTTAGGTGAAATATATGAGCAATGATTTCCTAATGATAAGAATAAGAATTTGGCAGGTTTTACTAGTATTTTTTACCGTAACATTTAAAGTATCAGTATTAACATCCTGAACATTACAAGTTTCAGAAATAAGCATTTTAAGTTTATTACAAGGCAGTTTATAATGGCCTCTAATGCCTTAAAGAGCAACTGTGGTTTACATTCTCTTTTGACCAGTGGTAGATGACTGTAGCTTAAGAAAAAAAAATCCTTCCCATCTTCCTCCTCTCTGCCATCACCACGTCCTCGAGTTCTCAAAATGAAGACTCCATATGGACAGGAAAGAGCGATTTCTGGCTGATGCTAATTAACTGGAATGTCCTGGCTAAATGCATGTGGGCCAGACGAGATAGTTTTATTTTAAAAGCCAATTACAATGAGCATTTTGTCTGATTAAAGTTACCAGCCATGCCATCAGTTTGTGCATTAAAGCATTCGGAAGCTCACTCGTTATTCTTAGTCATACAAGAGCCTGTTCATTTTCTGAATTTATTCTACCTAAGACTTCATCAACCTCCCAGATCTGTTATTGGGTTTCTTGCTATGCCATTTTTTCTCTACAATTTATTGCTTCTATCCTCTTTCTACAGAACTCTGGAGAAGCAAGAACCTATAGACGTATTCTAATGCACTTTTGTTGTATCCAATAATCAAAGAAATAAGGTGCATTAGAAGAAAAGGTGTCAGTTTCAAGCTTTATTCTTGCTGTCCCCTTACTTTTTATAACTCCTGTTGTACAAGTCTTCACAACTTGACTTCCAGATTTATCACGTGTCTCGCCAAGCCCTGGGTACAAATGCCCCCACCCTTCCACATCTTTCCTCTTGTGCTGGGAGTGTGCATCCATCCTGCCGCACTGCCAAACACACCTGCTGGCTCAACCCACTCTGCAGTGTTCCTGTAATAATCTGGGACAGGGGAGCATGCTTGGGAGAAGGCAAAGCAAACAGAGCTTGCAAAGGCGTAGCCTTGATTCTTCAGGATGCTTTCTCAATCTCTCCAAGATACTTTTGAGTCACATAATCAAATGATATGCTTAGGAAAAAAAACGCCTAATTAGTTTTGAGCAAATTAACTTTTAAAACTAATAACAGAGAACCAGTTTCCTGTAGAGAGATGAAGCTGTTACAATCACTGTAATTTTCGCAGACTTGCATTAAGTAGTGAGCTAGTTAATTTGCATCCAGATTAAATTCATGATTGCTTAGTGAAGGCTGCAGGATCTGACTATGAAACTAGTTAGAAGCCTGGACTAACTTCAGTGCTGTCCCAGCTGTGTTGCTATCTTGAAGTAGCTTCTCAAATTCTAGCCTAGGTGTACGTATCTAATCTGGCACTTATGGGAGTGTTAATTACAGGTATAGTCTGAGAGAAGGAAGTCAATGCTTCCTTTCTCCTGTTAAAAATCATTTATTTGCTTCAAAAAAGAGCTGTTCCTTCCAGGACATTGTTGGCCTGCTCCAGTGAATTTCTATATTGGTCTGTCATGGTGTCCAGCCAAGGACAAGATGAAGTAGGGTCTATCACATGGGAGTATTATCACAGTGTCAAAATTTCCATTATAAATCCTATTTATAACCGCGTCATAAATATTTGTTCCATGTTGAAATTCAGCTAACAAAGAACTGAGAACTTGCCTTACAGTGCTAATTTTCAGTGGAGTATGGTGATCTATTTTGAAATTATTTTATTATACTAGTGAAGGTTTAAATCATGTTTAAAAGGTTAGGTTTCTCCTGTTAGACTTTTAACATGTGATGTGGACCATTAGAGAAAAATAATCTTTGCAGCTGCATTCTGTGTCAAGGCCACAGAAATAGATGGCTAATATACATGGGCTTTTATTCCAAGAAAGTCTGCAAAATTTAAGACTTACTTAAAAGTAGAGAAACTCTAGGGAGATAACCAAAAAAGAAAAATCTAATTCATATTATAGACCTGAGTAATGCAGAATAATGTTCAAGATGATGTAGAAGACCGTGCTGAGAATATGGAGAAGATGGAGATTTCTGCCTATTAGTTTAGTAATAGTTATTCATTCGCATCACCATCTGAACAGGAGTAAAACCTGGAACTGAAATACAGCCAGCATAGAATTGGTAGGTTTTTTATGGTGGAATTAAACAGGATGAAGACTGTAAAAGAGAGAACAGAATAATCAGAGGTTATTTTCCTTGAAAGTATAGTTTAAAAATGGAAGACAAACATGGGTGAATTAAAGGGATAAATCACAGATGTTAACAGAGGAGAATTGTTCCAGAAGAGGAGAATGATCATCTGTGTCAAAGGAGGGTGCAAGTGGAGTACTGATGCTGAAATGTGGCTAAGAAAATTGCAGAGGCTCCTCAAAAAGTATCAGATGAAGAACAGAAAGTATTTTGTCAGAGGCCGTTGCCAGACTGAAGAGTATGGGATAGATTTGGAGAAGAGGAGTAGTAAATGGATATTGCAAATTTAGACCTTAGAAATGAAAACTTAGAGCACTGATGTGAAAGGGAAGAAATTAAACTGTGGGAAGTCAGAATGGCAAGTGACATTATGAGTGGGATTTCTCTTAAAATACAAAAGATCAAGAACATATTGGATAGAAGCCAGATTTGGATGAAAGACCAAGCAGCTCACATACCCTTGTTTTACCAGAATTAAAGTGATTGTTGTCTTTCTCCAGTTCTGGCATTTGCAGTGCCGCAGTCACTTCAGGCTCTTATACTTTATCATTAATTTCAATGCTAGATACAAGAAATTAATTTTGCTGAAAGTGTGGTGCAGCTTAATGAGTACTGTTTCTGAAAAATACTGGATTAACCCTCAACCCTCCAAGGAAATTCATAAAGCGATGTATTTCCAGAGCAGTAAATTTTGAGTTTCTTTATTTTACTCCTGATTTTGCATCTTTCAAGTTCCTAATTTCAAACACAAGGGCATAAAGGAGACTTCTAAAAAAATTAATTCTGACATTATCATATAATCATTAATCCCTTAGAGGTATCTGGACCTTTAAGTAAAGTCAGTAATGCATCTCTAGATCTGTAGAACCAGTGGAGTCTGAAACGGTCTAGTTATTTCCAGCTTATTTTGCATATCTATATCTATGTTTATATATTCAAAAGTAATGTTGGTTGTTTGGTGACATACATGTATTTTCTGTCTTCCCAGTATTGAGCCTTATTGGAACGTATTCCATAGGCATTAAGAAGTGTTGACATCTACAACCCAAGCCCTGAGTGCATATGCTAGGCTCTTCTTTTTTCTGTGATGGAAGAACAGAAGGGTGTTCTGAGAAAAACAGGCACTGTCTCTTTATGAAATAAGGATTTTAAAAGAGTCAAAAGTTAGAAGGGCTTTGAGAAAAATTTCACTTGGTTGTTGAATTTACTAAAAAACAGTTCTTAATAAGGACAGTCTGACAGACTTGGCCTGTTGGAGAGCAGACATGATCCTGCCTCTGTGGAGGTCAGGTGCCAAACTCCCATGGAGCAGGATGATAGCCATGCACTTGAAATGTGATAAGAGAAATGGCTCATACCCTTCAGGCTGTATGTACAGAAGCACGTCATGGAGAATGGTCCCTTCTTTGCATGATCCCAGTGACACTGAGTCTGAAAAACTGTGCAGAACTTTGGGAATCATCATGTCAGAAAGATGTGGACACCCTGGGAGAAATGTAAAGAGGTGTGAATTCTGAGTAATGTCAGCTATTATGCCACATTAACAGTCTCTCTGTATATTTAAAATTAATCTTCTCAGAGAATATGCAGTTGCAATGAGAATAGGATTACAGCCTTTCACTTCTGCCCATCCTTTAGGAGATTAAAGAACACTACTTTTGCAGTTAACAGCTGCCCCAGTGCAATTTGGATGAAGTAAAGTAGTCTCTAGATTTTCTGTGAAAAAGCTAGAAATTTACCTTATCAGTTATCACCTGTTAAGCAGCCTGCAGGCTTAGAAGCATTTAAGTAGATTATAATGCGTGTTTTATTTAGCTAGGATCATTCACATTAAATACAATGTGTGTATATTATCTGCCCTGGAAAAATGAAGCCTGTCCTAGATACAGGAGTCATATGCATCACTATGTAATCTTGACAGATATTTTTTTGAAGTTCTGTCAGTATTCATCAACAGAAAGGTAGGGTAAGTAAAGCAAGCCATAATTAAGATTGCTGGTCATGAGCAATTTCTGTGTCCATAAGCTGATGTCCCAGTGAGGTGTTAGAGATAGCTGTGGGCATTCATAGTGCCCTGTACCATGTAGGATAAATTCGTTAGATTTTTATGGTGGTACTGAATCCAGAAGTATAAAGGCTTACATACTGCTATGCAGATAAAGTTAGGAAATGTTGCCCTGTTTTGGAAATACCGCAGCTACTTCAGTCACCTGCTAAAGCAGTAACAGAAGTGGAGCAGAGGTTGGATATATAGTCAGAATAAATTCATTGTTCTTGATGCTGACTCCAGGCAGTTTCTGAGGTTCTTCAGTGTAGTATTTCCTGACTTCAGATCTTTCAGTGTGTATACGTCTGCTCTATAATGAAGCATTTACAATCCTTTAGAGGAAGAAAATCTTATTTTTAGGGATTCTTTTATCCTTAATGATTCTTAATGTTATTGGATAATGATTCTTTAGTTATTGGATAATACAAAAATGCAAATTACAAAAATACTGTTTAGGTTCTGCATGCAGGTGTGTTAATGGTAGAGTAACCCAAACAAATTCCAGATTTGGAGGAACTGACAGGGAGAAAAGAGGCAGCCTGGCTTTCATACTAGTAGAAATTGCATTAATATGTTTCATGAAACTTGTGACATTTGTGAATTGTTTGGCTGAAGTCCATTTCCTTTTCTGTTGCCATTGCTGTTGCTGGCAACTCGCGTGTGCTTGAGTAGACATTTTGATATTTTCAAAAAGCTTTCTGAGATAACATGGTGTCATATGCTTTTCAGCAAATACCTGTGCAAAATGCAGAGACACTAGCACTAAAGTAGTCACACAAGTCAAACGAAGAATTGTGTTGTGCTGTGTGCCAACAGCAGAATAAACGCGGAGGCATAAAAGCTAGCCTTGGATTTGGCCAAAGTGTGTGTGTGCCTCTGCATGTGGGGCTAGTAAATAAGTAACTCAAGGTTTTTGATCTAGGTCTAGTCCGTGTCAGGAAGCATTTAATGGGTTTTGGGAAGGCTGTGTCACTTCCATTGATGTCAAAGTCAGGAAAATAAAGCAGATTTTTTAAAGATGGTAGATACATATTCTAGCAAAACTATGCAGAAGTTGTTTAGGATACTGCAAAAAACTCTTTCCTGAGCTGGTATAAAGACAGTAGCAACTTTGATATGCAAAAATTTATGTGTTTAGGGTTCTTTCGAACAAAACATTTAATAAGCAATTTTTACCACTGAATGCTTTCTGTAGGTCCTTATCTTTACTTAGCAAGAAGGGAAGGTTGCATTTAAAGCTGCTTTGAAACCTAGTTGTATTCAGTGATGCTGCCTTTTAAAGTTAGTCCTAGGTGGACTGGGAGTCCTAGGAGAGATACATGTTTTCTAACTTTTACATCACACAATGATGATGTGGCTTTGTCAAGTCGTGGCAATAGTAAAATACCACATTATATTCTATCTCTATCATTTTTTTCAGTAATGTTGCTAGTACTTGGTTTCAAAGACAACGGGCTGCCAGACCAAATCAAAACACTTCCATAAAATTTACACATGTAGACATCAATCTCCGTGACGTTTGTGGATTTAGTGAATAGCTGTTGGCACATGCTAGCTTCTGTCTTGCCTCCAGTCCAGCGAGAGAAGGAAGACTACCAGGAATACTGCTTAAGGAATTCTGCAATGCTAACAACAGATTGAGATGCCCTGAAAGTGCAAGCTGGAGAAAACTTCAGCAAGGGAAGGTATTTTCAAGGAGGGAACACAAGAAATGAGGATTTGCAATTAAAAGTGATTTAAAGATCCTAAATAATAAACATTATATTTTGGAGCGATTTTTGTGTTACGCGAAAAAATGCACACTCCTCTCCCTCTTGTTTACAGTGTAGTTTGCTATCCTAGGCAGCCATGGTAATTCCATGCTGGTGGTATTAAGTCCAGGAAGAAAAAAGAAAAAGAGGATTTTAAGACAACCAAACGGCATTTTAAAATTGATCTGGGAAATATTTTTTTATTTACTCCTAACTCGGGAAGCTGCTTAATAGCATTTAAAATGCTGATCATACCTCACCAAAATGCAGTTGCTATCAGAAGCTGAAAGTTAAATCAGCCATCCAGACTTGGGTTTCTTCTACATCTCACAAGGCAGTGTGAACAACCCCTTCCATTTCAATCCTTTTTCTTCTTCTATGACATGCTTTCTTTTTAAGCCTTAACTAATGTGGTTTTTTGTTCTGTAGAACATTCTCAAGTACAGATAAAGAAAGCCAGTATTGCAGCCTGCATAACCAACTTCAGATGCAGCCAAAACAGGGCAGACAGGCCGACATATGTGTTTCTGAATTAAGGAATTATTAAATAACTTAGATATGCATCACTAGGAGTAAGACATTTCTTACCTTGCTGCACGTTGACCCAACCATGAAGGAGCTGCACTATTCCATGCACTATTGCTGGATCACTGCATCCCTCAGAAGGGTACTGCAGTCACCTGGGGTGATAACCTCTTAAAATACCATTAGGAAGTCTTTCTCTCCCAGGAGGGTGGTCAAACACTGGAACAGGCTTTTCTAGAGAGGTGGTCGATGCCCCGAGCCCGTCAATGTTCTAGAGGCATTTGGACAATGCCCTTAACAGCAGGCTTTTACTTTTGCTCAGATCTGAATTAGTCAGTGACTTGGACAAGATGATTGTTTCAAGTCCCTTTCAATTGAAGTGTCCTGTTCTATTCTACTCATACCTAAGTCAGGCAGAGAGTTCTCTCAGAGCCCCATGGCTCTTTAAGCACCTTGCCTTATATCCTTTAATTCTCAGGGGAAATAATACTTAGCCCTTAATTTCCAGCCCTGTTCAGTCCCAGTTCATCTGCCAAGCATTACTAAAACTGTAACCATATCTCTACTCCAGTGAGTTCATCAACACATTTTGCGCATGGCATTGCACAGCCCTCCATTCACTTGGGCTGAATTCAAGCCAGCAGCCTAGCACTTAAGAGGTTTTTTTGTTCCCTGTTACCAGTAGAACCGTCAGAAAATTAAGAACAAAACAGAGGAAGTACTAATAATATTAATTATAGTTCTTCCCCCTCCCTTCATATCTCCACAATGAAGAAATAATAATAAACCCTATCTTTGTAAAATATACTGAATATAGTTATTTGCACGTCCATAATGACTCACTGAATCACTTCTTTTAAGAGATTGATAATTGATTATTTATATTTCCTTCACCTACAGTTACCATCCTGAGGAATTCTTCTAAACTGGATGTCCTATCCTGAAAAATCCTAACATAAGGAAGAAAGATCCTATATTAATTTATCCTCTGATCAATCGCTTGGCTTTTCAAAGTTTTATTAATTTCATCAGAATAGCAAAGAAATCTGATTGTGAGAGCACACGTATTGTTGCCAAGAGTGGCACATTAGAAAACCATCAAAAACATTAGAAGATAAAGAAAATGGTTTTCACTGGCTTATTTCATGAACAGTATATATTTCATAACAGTATATATCACTGCACTACCAACCGTGAAGTATACATTTTCCTTTTTTAGTACAGTTCATTTAAATACAAAAGTCTTAAGCTTTTGCTTCAGCCATATTGTGCTCTGGATTTGTATTAGGGTATAATCTGCAGTAAGAAACTTACCCATCATTTACTATTTCCTTCTGTCTTTGAATTTTGATTTGGTAGCTCAGCTCTGGGCTTTTTCAGCAAGATGGCATTTATGGCAGGCAACAAACTTACAGCCAAAGTGCTGTGTGGGGTTTTGGTTACTCAGGAGACCTACACTCCATTCCTAGTCTTGACAAAGGCTTTCTCTGCATGTTTAGCTTTGCCAAAAATTTACCAAAGCTTTGAGCATGTTGATACTTTATTGACAGCTGAACACTAAATTCAGAAAGATTATTTGGATGAAACCTGTGCTTTGGGTCATGATTTCTTTTTGGGTTAGCTTCCCCATCACTAAAATGGGCTATTGGTATGACTTTTAGTATTGTACTTGGCCTCTAATCTTGGAAGGTTTGCATGTAGACTGCAGTGTTCTGGTTGAGCAAGTAACTGATTGTGTCACCATTACCCCACAGACAGTTGTTAAACATTACAGTGAAAGTGGAGCATCCTTCCAGTAACAGTTCATACATGTAAACAAAATTAAGAAGTGAAGTATGTGCTTCACATTTGGAATTTTATCTGTAAGCACAACATGAATTTTCTCATAATGATGAAATTATAATGCTGTTTCTTATTTGGGTTACTCTTTATACCCCTATTTGTTAACCCTCTATGTATTAATAAAAGTAGGTGACATCACATAATGTGTACTTTAGTTTAAAAAGCAGAAATTAGCATATGTTTATCCAATAAGTACTTTAATATACCTTGAAATTGAATCGCATCACTCAGCATCAACACTATTTTAAATATATTCTTAAAAGGTTATGCTCTGGAGCCTGCATTAGTGGCATTACAATCTATTTTTGCTTTCAATAGACAAATAAAATTGTAATATGAAATGCTTATTTTTTCCTGAATTGTAAGAATGGTAAGATATTTATAAAATCACTGATGAAATTGCATGTATGCCTTTTCCCTCAGTATCCTAGATATATTCTCCCATCCCTCTCAAGCTTCAGATTTCATTCTGATCTGATGAGGCATGAGGTCTCCTCTTAGCCTTCTTGAGAAACAGTGGCTGCATTTACAGTGTCCTGCAAGATGACATTTTCAGATGCTTCTTGAGCCACAATCCTGCAACAGCCCTGTGCTGCCAGTGTGTGTGCCTCACTAGGCCATGGGGGAAAGCATGTGGCTGTCACCTCTTTAAAAATGCTGTGGCAAAACCAGGGCATCCTTCTCTTCTCATTTACAGGGCTGGCCATGCTGTCACATCACTAACTGGAGCCCTTCCAGGAGGAAGGACATATTACACAAGAACGTCAGAAGAAATTCTAGGTTTAGAACAACCATGAGTGTGTGTCTTCAACCAGATCAAAGCTTCCCTCACCCCACGACCATCAGTGAAATGCTGTTCAAGCAGACCATCAGACTGTATGAGGCTCTGTGTGCGTACCTTGCACTCACCCACACAGTCCTTTGACTTTCAGAGGCTGTTCCCCCTGAGTACTGCCTAACTCACACTTTAATGGTGCCATCCAGTTGCTGACATCATAGCAGGTGTGCGAGCCAAAACCACCCCATGGCTGAACTTACCAAGTAAAGGTGCATCAATTTTGATCCAATGGTAGCACAGCCAGGATGCCACCATAAGGAACACACAGGTTAATCATACCTTTACATGGCTAGATAACATTTCTTGGTTCTGCTTTCCAGATCAGGTTCTCCTTAGGCACTCAGATGTATCATGTCTAGATCTGCTGGTTGATTGAACTGCGGACTGAAGAACCAGAGCTTTCTGTTTATTTCCTGGTCAGATAATCCCCCTTTACTTTCTTCCCACCCTCAAGTTCTATTCTCTTCCTCATTAAGATCAGACAGCTAAGAAATCTTTACAGGAAAGGATGTTAGTGACTCTCTTTCCCAATTCTCTTGGCCCTTGTTTCTTTAAACTTGTGCTGTAGATTGCTCTTATGATGAAGGACTCCTTACCCATGTCTGTAGTGTTAGATAATGTCTTTAACAAAGGGGGCAAGGTAAATCCTGACAGCTCTTAGTCCTCAGAAGAGAGTGGGAGCTGAGTTCTTGCTGCTTGGAGTCAGTGGTTTGGACAGGTGCATAATCCAATTGTATTGGATACAGTGAACAGACATTTTAAAAGTATTTGGACAATCTCCAAAGCTAACTTGAGCATAGAGCCAAGAATTTCAGTGTTGGAAAGACTTGGCTGAAAAGATTGGAGGCAAGGGATGTATCTCTAATATCCATGTGATGTACTGGGGGTGGGAGGGAAGGCTGCTATGCTGTGTTAAGGCAGTGGCTGAATGTCTGGTCAGACACCCTCAGATGTTACTTGGATGCAGCATTCTCTGGTGGAGCTCAGTGTCACATAGCATCCAATATTGCCAAATATCCAGTAAAAATGTGACATTGTCAGCCTGTTGAAACTTAACTTCGTTGTGAAGCTCCAGATTGTATTTTTGTTTTAAGTTTTTTACTTTTAACTCCACCAGTCCCCTTTTTATCTGTGGGCAGCTGAGACCATGGGCTCCCTTCTTTTTTCAGAAATTCCAACAGAATTTAGAGGTCTCTTGACAAGAGGGATTTTCTCTGGCCAACTTTGGAAGGCTTTTAGTTGATTGTAGGAAAGGATGGAGAGGGATGACATTGCTGAGGTAATTTCTGGTGTAATTTTCTGATTTTTTCCTTATGAAAGTGTCTTCAGTTTGTCAAGTGCTGTCAGATATTAGTAAAATTCAAATCTCTACATCTATGAGGCAGTGCAGAGCTGTCACAGTATGTGAATTTTCAGAATTTAAGCAGCATTGTAAGACTGAAGAGATAGTATTCCAATTGGATGCTTTAACCACAGCAGTCATAAAGAGCAAGCTAATGTGAATGTGGATCTGTCCATAACAAATAATTGTTGCAATTTGACAGCTCCGTGGCTTGGACTTAGAGATTAGTCAGAGCTCTTTTAGCTATCCTTTCCTCTTTACGCCCCTAATTATATCTCATGTGAAAAGATATGAAAAAGAAAGTTTATGCATGTTAAACCCCTCAGCATTACCATATGTATCTCAGCAAAGATGGAAGGAAATCCCCCACATGACAGAGAAGTTTTTGAATGGCAATCATACCTGTAAGGTTATATATGGAAACTCTTAATTTATGTTGTGCTGCCTCTCCCTTTTACCAGGAAGATTATAAAAAGCTGTGAATCAAGCCTCTAGTTCTCTCCCTCTGTGCAGGCTTAACTCCTCAAAACTTCCTCCTCAAATGTCATTTGAGAACAAATCCTGGCTTGTCTGTGTCTAGCCTTCTTTCTTAACAGCTCCCTATTTCCACCCCTGGTTTTCAGAGATGCCAAAAATGTTGTGATTTTCCTGCTCAAAAGACCTTGCATGCCGAGTAATTCTTCTTCTTAGCAATGCTTACTTACCAGATGACTCAGTAACTTCCAAAAGCTTCATGCTGCTCTTCCTTCCTCTCATCTTCGCACTGCGTAGTGATGCATATGCTTCTGGCATCTGTAAAAGCACTGTATCTGCCTAGCACAGTTAGAGCCTCCTTTAAACTCAGAAGCAGAAAAATGTGTGCAGGCATTCTTCTCTGGGCACAGAATTTCTCTGTGACATAAAGCATAGATAAGGCTCACTTAGAGAAGAGTAAAAAAATCAAAGGAAAATTGTGGTGCTAGCAAGGATAGAAGTGGAGAAACAGTTGCAATGTATTTTTCAGAAGCCATTTCTGAAAATACCGAAAGATTGTTGGCAGTTCTTTGTTCACAGAGCTCCCCAGCTTCTGACTTCTTAGGGAAACTGATCCTGGAATCTGAGATGTGATCTCTAGGAAGTAAAACAGAAAACACTACCTGCAATACATACAGATTTACAGCAATTTTGTTTCTTCAACAGTGTTTGCTCAGGCCTTACCATTAAACAATTAAATCTGACAACCTAAACTTGGAGCAGAGCATCTCAGCCAGTTTATACTTATGTTAACAGCTGTATAGACGTGCACTCTGATAAATGAGTCCTAGTAGTGAGTGTGCACATGGGTGTTTAGCTTCCATTTGGGGAGAGGATGTTCTTCACACTTGCTGCTCTGTGAGTATTTTCCTGGTGAACGTAAGAGAATTTGTATTCCTACCTTCTAAGTAGGAATTGTATTACTGACTAGAGTGCTTAATCTGGGTCTTCAAGTGGAAATGATTGGATCTGGAAGACAAAGCCAGCATGTGAGAATTCAAGGCACATATATGTGTATATCAGACAAGCTGACATTCAGCCAAAGGGGAAAAAAAGCAATTCAAGCACTGTAGCTTATAAGAACAGAAGAGACATTTCATTCTGATTATTAATTACCTATGTATCAAACAGGTACTCTGATCATAAGAAGTTAAATAAATTACGATAATTAAGCAAAACATTCCTCAAAGTATTCCTCTCAGAAAAGGAATGATAGATGATGTAAGGTTAGTCAGTCTTCAGTCACTCAGACTTCACTCAGGAACAATTTACATCCTGTAGCCCTTTAAAAAGCTGAAGATGTAGAGTGACCGGGCCAAGTTATTAAGTAGTCCCAACAGTTATCAAAAAACTACAGTAACTCCAGTGACTGAGCAGTTTGGAGTAAATCACTATGGATTTCAATGAATTGTTGGTAACATGCATCCCTGCCTGCATTTTCCCAAGGCAATGCAGTCTGACATCCCAATGCAATAGTTTTACTATTGAATTTTGTTTTGATCTTAATATTTCTATCACACTATTTTTCAGGCCCTGATTATATCAAACAAAAATTTCAAGAAGGAATGGATGCAAAAGAAAAATCTGAAGAAAAAGGTCAGGAGAAACCACCCACCCCAAAAGAGTCACCTCACTTTTATCGAAAAGGTACTACACCCCCTCAAACCCCAGAAGCAAGTCCAAGGAATAGTCCTCCTCTTTTTTCTGAGACTTCTCCTTCAAAACAACTGAAAAGGCAAAGCTCCACTTCTGGGGCAAGACTCAGTCAAGAAAAAAAGCTTTTAGCCACTGAGAATATAACACCCACAACTAACAAGCCTTTATATTCAAAAGCACCAGTGAAGGAGGAAGTTGCTGGGAAACACCAGCCAAAGTTTTCAGCCCAGCACAATCCCAACAGCACAGAGAATGGGGAGCTGCATGGTCACTACCATGGCTATTATGTAAAAATGAATCCAACAGCACTTCCACAGGAGCTCAGGGAAGAAGATGAATATGCCAACCCTTCACCGTCAGCACTTGCACGGATACCACCCTCTCAGAAGCCAAGTCCTGCTAGATCTGGGGGTAAGCCAGATGCCAAAGAAAACAAACCTGACATAAAAATTAAGAAACCAGAATTTGCTGCACCAAAGAACCCTGCTAATAATGAGTCATATTCAGCAATGGAGAAAGAAGTAGGAAACAGTTCGGTAAGTACTGCAAGAAACCTTTTCACTTTCACTGCCCTTTTGCTTCCGAGTGGTGAGCTTTGCAACCTGAGCACAGGCAAAGCTTACTCGTGTCAGATCTTCATCTGGACACAGTCTGCTATCTAAAGCCCATCACACCAGACTACAGTTAGGAAAAAATATTCGAGTCCTTTAAATTATCTTTTTTGTAAACTGGGAGGGGACAGCTGATAGCCAGATACTGACAGACTTGTGAACCATGAGACCCTTTGGCATCCATGAACACAAAATTGTGCTACTGTGTGTATTAGGGTGTGTATATACAAATAGGTGTTGTTTGCATGTGTGTACATACATGCCTGCAGTTATACATGTACATATATATGTATATAATCCACCAAAAAAAAATTCCTGCAGTGTTGCACTTCTGCACATAATTGGGCAGTACTGGAAGTTAGACACATGCTCTTCCCCAAAGGTCTGCTTTTGACTGCTGTTGGAGACAGGATGCTGGCCTGTGGTCTGACCCAGTCCAGACAACCTCCCAGTTTCATCCTCTTCTCCATGTTGATTGTGGCCTCTACAAGCAGGCAATTTGAACCAAAATGCATACTGTTTTAAAATGCATGTGTCTAACAATGCTTATGTTTTACAGTAATGCAAAAAATTTTACTTTTCATCAGGAAATGGAGTTTTAAAACTACCCTCTCATATCAGTGTGAATCTTAATTTCATTTTTATTTTAAAATAATAAAATTATCAATAGCTATACAGAAAATGAGTGATGGCTAGTAGCATTTCTATTCCACGGTAGAAGAAAAAGCCAGGGTATGAAATTCAGAATCTCTGATGATGATTCTGTGATTTTTGGGCCAAGAGAAACTCAGAAAAGCATTAGTTGTAGATCCTAAAATTAATCTTTAGCAAATGAAAAGGTCTAGATAATTGTCATACTGTTTCTCTTTTATAAGCATTGTTTCTTTGAGTCATTTTTGGTGGTACTCTACAAAACAAATAGTGTTACTACTGATGGGATAAAAAGAATGACCCATTTAAAGAGATCCAGATAGCCTAGTACTGGTTGCAGGCAAAACATTTGAATAATTGACACCAGGCTTCATTAGTAAAGAATTTAGAAATAAAGAGGGGGAGGAATTTCCAACCAACATGAATTGTAAATTGTCTTGTCAAACAAGTTTGACATCTTCAGGTGTGACAGGAGAATCATATCCTCAGTCAAGAAGGTCACTTGATTTGCTTTTACATGGTCATCTATTCTGACAAGGAAACCAGAGCAATGCAAAGGCTAAGTGTCACATGAAAAGAATTTTTTAAAACCGTCTGATGGTTCTCAAGAACTAATTCGAAAACCATCAGTTATTTGATGTTATTCTGGTGAGTTCATCTTATATTAATTCTGTTAATTTATTCACATTCTTATGACTGACATACAAGAGGACATAAGAATGTTACCCATGAAGTTAATAGAAGATGCAGAGACCAGGAGAGTGGTCTGTAATGAAGGCAAAAACAAACTGATGCAAATCAGCTGCTAAGAAGGCTGCAAGAATAATTATCCAAAGGCAGCACAGCAAAATATAATATTGTATATGAAAGACAGTTAACAGAGCCTGGGCACGCAGGATCAGAACTGGAAAAGGTTGGTGGATCAGGAGCAAGAGAGACGACTGAACATGAGCTCCCAGTCTGCTGTTGTTGTTCAGAGATGTTAATATAATCCTTAGATTTATCAACAGAAAAGATTAAGCAAGAGTACATGGGAGTCTGTTCTGTCTGCTTTTGGCACGGGTGCAACCACTTCTGGGATAAAATAGAATGTCCCTAAATCAGGGATTTAAAATGAAAAAAAAAACCTTGAGGGGAAGTCCCACAAAGAGCTACAAGAATGATTAAAACATATCTTACAATGAAAGATTCAAGGTAAAAAAAATCCTGACATACTAAATCACTTTCTGTAAGTGTGCTTTATAAAACAGTTTCCCAGGCTAACAAGCAAACGCATAAGAAGATCCAACAGCTAGAAAGGTTCAGATAAAAGTCTTGTTTTAAATTGATTTTCATGATTGTAATTAAATGCACCATCAGTTTCCAGATGCCGGGGTTTTGGAGTCATCACTGAATAGTTTTGATAATGAACATTTTGCCAAGATGATATTCTCTAGTTCTGCAGGAAGCTTTTATTCTGTTTTGTGCAGATCAAAGTAGATGTTCGCAGAGGTTTTGTAATCTGAAAATCTGTATTACAGCTGATATCAGCCCTTTAACCTTTCAAATCTCACAGATATGACTCCTATGTAGGGTAACACAAAGCTGACAGCCTTCTAAACATTGAGTGAGCATGTTCAAATTTTAGGCTGAATTGGAATTATTTTTCATCTCTGGTGAAAATAAGTGACTAGAAATAGTCCTTATTTTTCCTTCATTCCAAATAATATTTTGGAGCTGAGGGAGGCTTCATCTTAACAAGTAGGGTACCTGAACAGTACAGTTTAATGACCTTTTCAAGTAATCAGGCTAAGGACCATGAACCTATAGCCTGTTATCACAAAAGGTGTAAAAGTGATGAGATATTGTGCATTAGCTGCTGTTTGTTCACTGATATTGCACATCATCTGGGAACTCTACTCTAGGTCTGTCTACTTCATTTGGAGCACTCTAATTGCATTATTCTTAATACCAGCATTCCAATATGGAAGAAAGGTAGATTTTAGGAATTCATGTTGACTATAACAGTATCTTAAGATGTATGTAGATGTTTGTGGATGTTTTTCAAAGATGTCTTCTATGTGTCTATAAATTTGCCCTTATAGACTAAATTTCCTACATGCTTATTTCTTCAAAATGCTGAGAGTAAAAATGCTGAACTAATTAAAGCAAAACCAGTAGCCTATTGGCCTATCATTCTGAGGGAGAAACAATACAGAATGACTATTAACTTTGCAAGGAGACTTTTAATGTTTAGTATCACCTTTCAGCTTCAGAAAAAAAAGTAGCCTGTTCTGCAGTGCTCCTGGACTGAGCTCAACAGTGTGTTGTAATTAAGCAGTGACTGAGATGAGAGTGCACAGTTACTGAGGAGCAGCCACATTACTCGAATCATAGAATAGTTTGGGTCAGAAGGGAACTTAAAAGATGATCTAGTTTCAACTTCCCTGCCATGGGCAGGGACACCTTCCACTAGACCAGGTTACTCAGAGCCCCAGCCAGCCTGGTCTTGAGCATTTTCAGGGATGAGGCATCTACAGCTTCTCTTGACCAGTGCCTCACCACCATGACAGTGAAGAATTTCTTCCTAATACCTAATCTAAACTTACTCTCTTTTAGTTTAAATCGGTTCTCCCTTTTCCTAATCAATGTACTTCTCCTTATCCCAGTTGCTTCTGAATGTTGAAAGACTTTAGAATTCTAGAGTTGCATTGGGGAATTATTTTATCTTTGTAAGAAACTGCAATTGCTTTTTAGTCATTCTGGCAAATGAATTTGTTATGCTTTGAAAGTAACTCTGCCTTAGATCCTCCATAAAAGTTCTAAAATATATTTGTTAATGAATATAAAGAGAAAAGAACTGTAAACCACAGGTTTGGAATGCAAAAAATGAATCTATTAACATTTATTGAACACTTTTCATTAGATTATCTGAAAGTGCTGTGTAAAATTGTGCTGTGCTTCTTTCAGGTTTCCAATGATAATGCATTAAGAACACAGATACAGAAGGGAAGATTTTCAATTCTTCTTCCATGTTTCTAAATCAAAGCCATTTCTAGTACCTGAATGAAACATCAACTTTAATTTGGATTAAGAGCTTTAAACTACTTTATTTGCAGCAAAGCTTGTAGTAGTTGTTTTAGTAATCAAATTCATGTTTCATACTTTCTGTGAATGTGTTACATCCTTAAGAATGTCTTTTGAGTGCAAAAAGTTAGTTATAGGAACAGTCTTGATTCTCTAGACATCCCCATTTCTGGCATTATACTTGAAAAATATCAGCACACATTTCTAAGGCCACACATGTAAGTGAGTTTCTTTGTGTACTGACTCCCTCTTGATCAAAAAATGAAAGTTTGAAATCATTCCAAAACTCACGAGAAAGAGTCACAGCTTTACCAAGGTGAAATCATGCATAAAGCACAGTAACAAAGTTGTGGGTTCATCAGCTGCTCAAAAATAGCTGTTTGCAGGCATTACCTGTCATTTATGAGAGATAAATCCATCACCTCTCTTTCACGGAGAACTAGGCTCCTTTACGTTGCCTTACATTTGCGACAGTGTGAAGTGTTCCCAGGGACACTTGGCCACAAACCAGCACTGTTGTTCTGACTGGTCATTAGCAGCCTCTAGCCCCAGTTTCAGCTTGCACGCTGCTGTCCCACCTTGGGTATGAGCTGACTGGAGATTCTCTTGGATTTGAGTGAAAAATAGGATGGAAGTTCACAAAACACTGTTGTAGTGTACATTTATGAATACACTGTCATTTTTGCCTGATAGGTGTCCATGTCCCTCCCTAGAGCAAGTACAAGCCCAGGCACAAGAAGTGTTTTACTAAATTGTAATTTTTTTTTTATTTGGCAGGTACAGATTTTTAAAACACTCAGTGTTTAGCCTGGTTTTTACCTGAGTGTTACCCAGTGATTCTACTCCCATCTTTTTGTTCAATTCTCATCTTTTTGTTCAATTCTCATCTCTTTGTTCACTTAACATCCATTTAGTAAGGGCTGTAAATACCATGATGTTAGAAAAATAGAACAGTATTTGCCTGATCCTAAATAAAACCTCTGAGCAAGAACTTTATACTAAATTTAATGGACATTCCTAATGCAATTGAATTACAAGCCTAGTCTTTTTACTTCCTGGCACTACATTTTAGGAAAATAACTTACTTTCTTCCCCAAATGGAAACTAATCTTATGGTTGTGTTTTGAACTACATAAATGTCTAACTTATGAGAACCTGAAAGGGTAAATTTAAGCAGGACTGAAGGTTTTCTGCTACATCTTCTTTAGTGCACCTGTTCTAGTCACTCTTGGACTGTTCAAACTAATTTTGGCTTTTGCTATTTTAAGCCCTTGCAGGATACTGAAGTCTTATTTTTGGTATTTGCCTTAAAGCATTAAATACTTATTTCATAGGTGTCTACAAAACAGGTGGTAGTTCATTGCATAATAACTGTGTGCTCCATGAATGTTGTTTGATCATTTTTTAGGGTATCAGGAAATCCTGCTTTGGGCTGAAAGGTGTAGTTGTCAGAAGGTGAAACACAATGCAAATAGCAGGCCAAAGAATATGAACTTTACTTCTTTGTATAAAGCACAGACTCATTATCAAAAAGAGATA
Organism: Vireo altiloquus; assembly: GCA_013396875.1. Taxonomy (NCBI): domain Eukaryota; kingdom Metazoa; phylum Chordata; class Aves; order Passeriformes; family Vireonidae; genus Vireo; species Vireo altiloquus. The sequence goes on along the minus strand of VZRF01014201.1, from coordinate 64,656 downwards.
GCATATTTTTCTATGATCTTCATAGAAAATCAACAGCCCAGTTCTTAAGGTGTCACTTCTGTCTTTGTAAATGAGATTTCTCGATTCAGAGCATAGCCCCTGAGTTTTTTTGCCTAATTTATCTAATGTTACTGTGGTGAGATTGTTATACATAACCTGACTGACAGATGTATCAAAAGAGAGGTCCCCTTGCCCTCCAACAAGCTTAATTCCATGAGACTCTGCACTAATGGTACCAAGCTACCATTAGAGCTGCAGTCCCACTTTGGCAGGTCTTGCAGCTACTAGGATGCTGTTCCATGATATATTTCAGGTAATGAGCAAGTTCTTGGCTCCTGTGAAGACACCATGGGTTCCAATTGTTTTTTCAGTTGCAATAAATCAATGTGATTTTCATAGGTTTTATTTTCAAATATGCAAAGTACTAGATAGCCAAATCCCTAAGAATTGTAATGGTACTTGGCAATGATCTTCACAGTTCCTTGCAATTCCTGGTGCAGTACAACTGCAAAATCTTCAAGTGGGCTTCCAGCCTGTAAAGGAGCCATTGACCTGATTGAGTCATGTGTGCAGTCCCTATTAGAATCCTAGGATTATGGAACCATAGAATGTTTAGGGTTAGAAGGGATGTTGAAAGACCATCTAGTTCCAATCCCTGTGCCATGGGCAGAGACACCTTCCACTAGACCAGGTTGCTCAAAACCCCATCCAAGGCTTCCAGTGATGGGGCATCCACAGCTTCTCTGGGCAGCCTGTTCCAGTGCCTAACACCAGAAAGAAAGGTGTTGAACCCATGTCTTAGTGGAAGTTAACAGTGTAATCAAATCACACTTCCTGTAGAGAGCAAGGCTGCTCACTGTGCTGTGGTAACCATATCTGGAGCTGTGTGCTCTGCCTGTTCTCTGGCCCCGAGTGTCTCATATGCTTTGGCACATGGTGAGTCACTTCCACTAAGGAGGAAGCAGCATGGTTCCACTTCTGTTCTGTGACCTGATGGTTGAAACATACCACTGGGAAGTGGGAGCTCGTTATTCAAAATCACTTTGACTAAAGTGTCATTAAACCTGGTCTTCAATTTCCTAGTGAATATTTTAGACATTCTGCCATTAAGCAAAACGTGGGTGCTGCTGCCAATACCTTTACCCCTATGGCAGCATTTAATTGACATTCTGATAATCTCAGTCATTGTTTGAACACCTAGTTCTCAGCATGTGAACAGACACCTCTGAGGTGCTGCCAAGGGAACTTGATGGCTGTTCTGGATAGAGGTGCTGGTGGGGTTTAGACTCTCCAGATATTTAAGCAGTACCTGACATAACATATTTTGTGACTTACTCAAAAATTTAGCAGCCCACATCTGGCTTGCTGTCTGAAGTGCCATGTAAAGGTGTGTTCTGGTAGAAGGTGTTTAACGAGACTGTTTCAGGAGAGCATGTGGTATAATAATGGCACAAGTACCATAGCTTCCCATTTACACTGTTGTGGCAGATTACTAATAGCAAGTTCTTGCACCTTAGCACTGCAGAAATTACAGCTAATGTTAGCATTATGTTGTCATGAAGCATAATGGACTTCTGCAAGGCATGCCTCATGTGGAAAGTGAAAACAATGTATCGTTTTCTGGTGAAATATTTACCTTCTTATGCAAGCCAGTGATTCTTGTGTAGCTCAGAAGATAGTTTTCTGCACACATTTTCTAGTGGGCTTTTTGATTTGTGATTTAAGAAGGTATTGGCTGAATGAAAAGTTTCTCTGTTCCTGCTTACAGTGCAACCCTAAAATAAAAGAGTATACACATCTTTGTAAAATTTGTTTTAATAAACCAAATGTCTTAAGAGTGGAACAGAATTGAGAATTTTCATCTGTTGGGAAATTTTTTCAAGTTGATCATTAGAAAGCATCCATTTTAATTTAAAAATATCCAAAATTGCAAGAAGAATTAAAAACTGTTCTCTGGCTTTATGACCAGAAATTGTGTAATGATTTAAATATTCTAACCAATTTTAGCTCTAGCTAGGAATGGAAGGAGTTTTTTGACTTTTTATTTCTTCAGTACATAGGTCCGTAAGATAAGTGTCAAGTAAATCAAAACAAGTTTAATTTTGAAGCTGTAAAATGGGTGTTAATCTGTAGTGGAAACAGGTTTGTTAGTGCAATGGTAAGTAATTTTTTTTTCCACTTATCAAACAAGTGTATTCTTTCCATAAAGCATCTTTGTTAATGTCTGTTTTGAAATGGATTGGAATTGGAGAAGGAGCCCACTGTAAGGATGAAGAGCAGTGCCCTGGGTTCCCTAAAGTATTTCACATTCTTTAGTTTGCTTTATTTTAAGCTGACATTGTTTTTGTGTTGATGGGTTTATTTTCATTTGTTTATGCAGTGGTATTTGTCAGGTGGCTTAATCTCAGTGTGATTAAGAGCAGTGAATAATATACTTTCACCTGTATTTATCCAGCTCATTTTCACACAGATGTTATTTATCTCACCTGAATATCAAGGATAGTGCTGCTGTGTTTTAGCAGCAGGGTCTGTTTCCTTCAGAGCAAGGTCAAAACCTATAGAAATTGTGAAGTTGAGTCTTAATCATTGCTGTGCATCTGTGGGAGGTTGCATTAATTCTGATACCTTTATTTTATTTTCAGGGCCCTAACTCAGTCATGATCGCCCTGGTAATGCTGTTGAATATTGGTTTAGCCATTCTTTTTGTCCATTTTCTGACTTGACTGCAATTAGGAAAGGTAAGAAAGGTCTTGTTTTCATATTAAAATCACCATATCCACCCCACCTTAAATAATAAAGATTTAATTTCTTCACATACTTTTAATGTTCCCCACTTTAATTTTAGCTATGCCTGAATGTGATTCAACATAGTTATTTAATATTGTAACTGTTTTGACCCTTCAGTGAAGTCATGACAACTAGTGGTGTTAGCCCACAGTTCTCTGCAGTTGTGTCATCAGCCTTTTAAATGGCACCTGTCATACTCAGACACAGGGAAGGAGGCTTGGAATTAGGATGGGACGCAAGAGAGATGAAACTTGGAAAATTCAGCCAGGGGCCCAGATCAGTTTCTCTGCTGGTGGCTCGTGGCTTTGGGGTCCTCTGAAAGCTGAAGCAAGCAGCCATGTTGGAAAACAAACAAAATAATCTGCTGAAGCAGCCCCGCCAGTGAAGTGCGTTGGCTTCTCCATCTGTTCCAGCAGAGTGTGACTAAACTGGAAATGTACGGAGCTGCACTTTTTGTTGATGGAAGTTAACAGCTGCCTTACTATTTTACCGTCTGATGTTTTTAGTGGGGAGATGGGAAAACGACTGCCAGAGGAATGTGGTCAGAGGATTCTGTTGCTGTGGAAGTGATTCCAGCGTTCACTCCTATCTCATTAGAAGAAATAGTTAGCAACATCAGTCACCAGTCTTATTCCATTACCTGCTGCTTTTAACATCTCCTGCAGTGTTCTGGGAGATCGAATTTCATTTGCCTGTGCATGATTCTGTTCATTTGTTGTTTATGAAATTTGATGTATAGCCATAAGTAGTGTTTAGTCCAACCTGGAGAAAGCTACCGGTTCTGCCTAGCAGCAGAAGCAGAAAATCAAGTATATTTTTCCTAGTCCAAGGATAAAATTCTTAAATTCCTTTTCTTAAACCTGAAGAGTCATTTTGCATTAAGATTCAGTAAATAATACACCATTACTGCAAAACTTAAAAATACTGATATCTTCCTTAAAATGCTGAAATACTTATGCCAGTACCAAGCAAAATTCTTCATATTAAAAAAATAAGAATCTTACATTGGTATAAGCACATTCTAAACGGGAGATAGAATATCAAAATAAGGCAAGAAAGGTGAGATACAGGGTTTGCATGTTGACTTTTTTTTTCTTTTTTTCTTAACTCTGGTGCTGTGGTAATTGGTGATTTGAATTATTATGTTTCAACACTGAAGTATTTTGACAGCACTTAAAGTCTTGTCTGGGTGCACATTAATGCCAATGACAGTTAAGCTAGCTAATGCTCATAATAAATCATAATTCTAAATTGCTGAATTTGTGTTGAATACATTCAGGTAGAGCATTTAAAAATGTTAAGTGATTGTTTATCGATTTGATGCCTTCAGTGTCTTAAAAGTCCACTTATAATTTTACCTCAGCGTTAAGAAAACCTCAAATTTTTTCATTTGGAAAGTTTGTCTTAAGTGGTTTCATAGCCCTTTGTTCAAACGATGTGATCACGTTTCTTTTTTTTGTGCCATTATACTGTAATTATTGTACCCTATATTAATCAAATGCATGCTTATTTATTGAAGATATGTGGTGTGATCATTTGGCAAGCAAACATTTTAATTTAAAGCTGCAAAAAGCAAAGGGCTTGTATTACGGTTTATTTTATCTCTATTAGAAAATCTTTTCATACAGTATAGTTTTTGAACCTGTTTGTAAACTTTCTAAGTTTTTGCATGGTTTAATGGGCAACATTCTTACAGAATACATTAGCAATTTTTTGATGCAGCATAGTGCAGTACTGTAGGTATGGACTGAATATTGTGCAGCGAAGCAGCTCCGAGCAGGGCAGTAACACCGTGGTGTTTTTTACAGAAGTATGTTGAGAATCCTGTGTTTTGACCAGTGTGGATAAAGAAGAAAGCAGAAAGAGAGCAAATGAAAATAAAACTTGTATATTTATTTAAAAGGAAAAAAAAAAAAAAAAGAAACGAAGTTTAAATTGTGTTTTAAATTTAGGAAAGTAATTTTTAAATAAGAACAAAATTTTAAAAGTTACTGTGTAAGCCTTGAATTAATGGATGAAATGTTCCATCCCACCGTTAAATCACCCCGTCTCCTTACATGGAGAGGTAATTTTGTAACTGACATATTTAATTCCTATTAAATGTTTATTTAAAATACTTTATGCTCTGGAAATAATGGGTAACAAAGCTTATGAAAAATGTTTATAAATTTAAGTAAGCATGTTAGTACCATTTATAAATATGTATGATTTATAAGCTTTTTTAAAACAAAGCTCAAACAAATTGTTGGTATTTTTCTAAAACGTGCACAGCTGTATTTTACATGAAAGGCTATTTATAATTGGTTGTTATACTGTACACTACATTTTGGACAGCACAATGAAGCCTGCCAATGTACTTAAAAATGTCATTTTGTCTATTTAGAGTTTCTTGCTGTCAAAGAATGAACTCTTTATCTATGAGTTTCTCTATTTATAATTCTTGACCCAAAATGTACAATGTACAGTTTTCACAACTGTATTTGCTCTAATAAAAATAAGTTGGTTATTTAATAGAGTTTCAGACTACTTTTTCCTGTTTATGAATTACTTTGTTCACTCTCTGGAAGCAATTTTTCTAACTAATCAAATAAGAAGGAGTGAAGCAGGAAAATGGGTGAAATTTTAGTCCCTTTGAAATAATTGTGAGTTACTGTTTTCAACAAAAGTGATTCTGGGAAACAATTAAAAATAAATAATTTAAAAAACCTTCAAGCTTCCTTTTGTGTCTTCTTTCATCTTCCGATACAGGATTTTGTAACTTTATAAATTTAATATCTCAAATTGTACTCCCACTACAAGATGGTTTGATCAATTTTGTTTTAATTGGTGAGTGACTTGTCAATTAACAGCTCTTCTTGTAAGGGAATTAATTTTTTTAGGCTTCAGTGCTCTTCAGGTTCTTCATAGGTTCAAAATTAACATGGTGTTTGTGAGCCAATATTTACACAGAGAAAATTTGCCATTACAACTGTCTTAAAGCCACCACATTTGCTTAGCTGCTCAATCGGCTGAAAATTTTATTTTCCATGATTTCCATACTTGTAGCCAGCTGTACTGAAATCCTGATGTTTAGTTGAAGAGGAGAGCAATTTTTATTAGTAGTTCCTATTTAATAGAAATATATTTTTAGGAAATAGTCATTACTGTCTTGTTCTTTAAAATAATTCTACCATCTTGAAGCTTAACTTTTGGAATTTTTATTTTCTGCACAATGACTGCTCCCTAAAGAAAATATTTTGGCCAGAAAATTTTAAAGTCAACTTCAGTGGGATAAGTCTTCTCTGACGTTTGTGATCCACAGTCTATACGTTCAGTAAGGAGAGTAAAGTGTCCATGAAATATTTCTTAAGGCATACAAATGTGATAATATACTTGGGCATATAAAAATCTGAACAGCAGCAGGCAGAAGATTTGCGTGGAAATAGAAGAAAAAAGTTCCCGTGATTTTCAAGTCATTTCCCATCCGAGATGGTTTGCCAGTGGTTTATATTGCAAGTGGTGTTATGTGGCCATGCCTCTGCTGTGCCCAAAGGAACAGAACCCTATGGACGCACAGTGCCACTTGAGGCATCAAGATTTTTTCCAGCATGAAAAATTTTACCCCACTTCCAGCAAGGAAAGCTTTTCTCAGGTAAAATAGTTTCTCCTGGCATAGTTGTGTGCTTGCCCACAGGTAGACAGTGAGCTCTCTCACCCTTGAATGTGAAGCTTGGTTTCTTGGACAGCTCCATTTATCCAGTTAAACCATGTGTACACAGATAGCAAGTGAACAAGGGTGAGGTGCCCCAGGCTGAAGAAAAGAAGAATCATCTGTCATAGTTTTTAAGGCCTTGCTTTATTTAGTGTATATATATACATAAGTATATGTCTTAGTTTGCCTTTCCATCAGAAAAGCAATGTGAGGAATTGTTGGCATTCGCTTTCCAAAAGGAGGGGTTCACTTTAAAAGTAGAAATTTTGTGACATATGGCTACAACTTGCCCTTCAGATACAGACATATGTTAAAAAAATCCTTAGTGCAGCCTAGTGCTGACTTTAAAAGAGGTAAACACCTCTTTATGAGAGTTAAATTAAAAACCTTGAAATAGTTATTTACATAACTTTTAGTGATGTTCTGTGATTACATATTTATTAAATGCTCTATTAAAGTACACGATACGAAAAGAGTCTGACAATAACATAGATGCAAGGATAAAAACCTGGAGAACTCAGCACATACTGAGCCTCACTAACATCCTTAGTTGTTATTAATAAAACATGGTTGTGAATTGTATCTAAATGGTTTTAGTCATAACTCATTTGAACCATTTAGTCAGGGGGGACAGGGTTCTACAGGCCATTCTCCTATGGAAATGTAATTCAGTAAACAAAGCAAATTAAGAGAAGGGAGATAAATAAAACTTTCAAATGAAGTAGTCTTCTCATTCTCTCATTTAATATTCACAGAAACAGCAAAAAATAGAAATTATGTTAAGTCTGAGCAAGAAGCTGTGTATGCCAACGTGCTGTAGCTGAGCCATCTACAGTATCTGTCTCTGTTTTTTTTTCTACTGGACACAGAAACTGCAAACTAAGAGACATTACACCTCCTACCATTGTAGGAGGTAAATATAATTTCCATACTCAATATCTTTAAGAAAAACAGTCTCCAATGTCAATGGCTATAAACTAGAAGGAAAAAAGCCACTTCATCTATGTGAACAGTTTATGTTGTGACCATGACAGTATCAGCAGAAAAATCCCTAACCGCCCTAAAACCAATAGCAAAAATAAAGCTGGTAGCAGATTTTGATGACAATATCTCATGTTTCTACCTTTTATTTGCTACCAAGAGGGGATGGGGGGAGAACAGGAAACAGACAGCTTTTTTAACCCAATAATCTAAATTTCATCATGTCAGTATGTGCTTGCTTCAGCTAATGCTTTTTACAATCCAGTGGGACTGGTTATCTAGGAGATTTTAGGTGCAAACTGGCAGTATATTGAATGTAATTTGTTCAAGAAGGTTTTGAATTTTTCTCAGTAATTAAAAAAAAACAGGATTTCCCTTACCAGCAATGAAAATGGGTTTGGTGGTACTTTTGCTGTGCCATCGCTGTTTTTCTAATTATCTTCTGTCCTTCACTGCCCATCCACCTCCCAGTTTCAACAAATTCAACTTAATCAGTTTTGCCCTGAATGTGGGCATTGCCCCAAGGCTTCAGCCACTCACTCCAGGAACCTGTGTTTTCTGTGGGGCACTTGTTCAGTGTATTTAGCTCTCTGTGGTTGTGGAGCTCATCTCTCCTGCAGTTTGCCCCACAGCAAATGCACGTGTCATATCATGGTTTTCATTGGGTCTGTTCTCTGCATACTGTCATTGCTGGTTTATGCAACTGCATTATAATTTCAAATCTACTCTCATTGTCTCCAGTGTCAGGACAGTTATTTAAATACAGTGTGTGGGAACTGAAAAGAAAAGAAAAATACTGAAAGTGATGCCATACACAGAGATTTCTGATGGCTCTTTGGAATTCGTAGAAACCAAGGTAGTGGTGACATTATTGAGAAAAAAAATCTGGTATCAGCTAGGTTAGGAGCTCCTGTACGAATGCCCACATTAAGATTGAGAAAAAGATTGGCCATGCAGCTGAAGCTGATTCTCAAATCAAAAGAGCAAGGAGTCTTGTTGAGGGTTGTGATTTACTCAGACAGTGCAGTATGATGATTTCTGGACCTGATATAGATACAAGCAGATTGTTGGACTGAATAAAATACATCCTGTGTTGAAAGTCTGAGGCTGCTCTCCTGCCTGAGCTTTCATATGTCTTCCTCCATGTCTTACACTGATTAATCAGGCAGCTCTGTGGAAGTTGGGGCACATACATTTAGACAAGGACTAGATTCATAAGTGCCTTCAATACTAATTAAGTAAAGAGCAATAAATGACAGAGTGGTGAATCACAGGCTTTAAGCCATGGGGTTTGAACTCTGCTCTTTTTTAATGATGATTTTTCCAGCCTGGAATAAAATACAGAATATAGTCAAAGAGGAGAATTTCAGGTGGTGTCTTTCACAGTAATAACTATGTTAATCCATGACAGTACCTGAATTGCTTCAAGATCAATACATTCATTTTAGAGACATGTCTTTCTCAGCTTTACAGACTGGTTCAATAGCAGCTTGACAGAGACACTGTGTTAGACCACAAAAGACAGATCTTGACCGGGAGTTCTGAGAATGGCTGCCTGTATGTACATTTCTTTATCTGCACTTAATGATCTAAATTTAAAAATTTCCTATCTTCTGAACACCCAATGGTTATTATTCAGAGACATTTGGGGGAGTGGGGGGAAATCATATATTACACTGAAAACTGTGGTCTACAAAGGTTGAAGGCATTTAGATTTGGGTTTTGAATCAGTCATTGGAGCTACAGGCTCTGATTTTGGGATTTCTGTCAGAATCCAAATCTGGATCTGATTCCAAAGGCATACAAGTGAAATACGTGAATCAGGAGTGCTGTTAAGGAAGAGGCTGGCGAGAGAAGGAGTTACTTAAAACCAGGCTGCTGTAACTCTGGGTTAATTAAACTGTTACATTCTGTACTTCTGGAACAGTGTCATTAACTTTATTTAACATTGCAATTTTACTATATTCAGGACATGTTCCACAGAATACCTCAGAAAGTATCATCATTCAAGGTAATGGTGCTTAATTACTTAGCCAATTTTAGCTGCAAAGTACTTTTATCATGTAAAACCACCAAGTCTTCGAAAATACTGTAAACTGCCTTCCATTTCATTACGACAGCTCAGTTCTAGATTTTGTTTAGGCCTCTGATGAGAAAGCCACTAAAGGATGGGATCGGCTACCATGGAAACTGTGAAGGCAGAAGAGCACCAGCAGCATTTCACAGGGGCTAGGACTAAAAAAGACATTCTGCAAAGAGAAGGTAATTGAAAGACATTTACATCCCAGCAGATGGCTTCCATGCATTCCTACCATACCAAGGCAACACATTCCTGGCATAGGCTGCAACAAGCCTCCACATGCACCAGTGACACACAGCAGAACAGGCATTGTCAGAAGGATGGGAAATGAATCTTTAGGAACAAGGAGGTACAGACATGTTGAAATCTGAAACAGAGGAAAGAGGACAGCATGGGGAAAAGGAAGGAAGGTGAAAGCAGAAGCCACGAGGAACCCATATTTGTTAAAAGGGAGGGGAAGAGATTGTTTATAGGGATAAAATATTAAGGAAATAGACAATATTGGACAGAAGAAAGTGGTATTTGTTTGATAGGAATATGAATGGGATAGAAGACTGAGAAGTAACCATCCTTGGTACTCAAACAGCTGCTCTAGAATAATCTGCATTCCAAGCCCATGGGGATTAAGAAAAAAACAGATGGACTTAAATTGCATGAAAATTGAGATCCAAGTTAGGCATAAAAATTCTCTAATTGTAAGAATAATATCTTCGAATTAGATTACTACAGGAATGAGAGGATTTAATACGTTTACTCTGAACAAGATTACAGATTGCAAGATTGCTGAATGTCCCTTAATGGCCTCTTTTCTGTGATTCTATGATAATTATTATGGAATGCAAAAATTAGACAGGTGTGATGGGAAGGAAATGGAGGACAAGAGAATGAGTTCCTCTTTACATATAAAAAAAGCTTAAATGAGGGTGTACTGCAGTAATAAAATAGGAGGATGTTTGGACAAGGCAGATTAGAGGAACATGAAAATGTGAGCCATAGAGGGAAGAAGAATGCCAGGGGCTGACAGAAGGTGCACAAGAGCAAAGGGAATAAATGGGCAAAACCCACAAATGCAGGGTTGCAGTACAGGAAGGAGTACAGGCAAGAAGTGAGCTGGGAAGCCTTGGGCAGACCTGCGGGAACAACAGGAACAGCACACTGAAGCACAGCAAAGATGGCTTAGAGACAAGGAGCAACACCAAGGAAGCACCAGGTGTTCAGCAACACCACAGGTGTCCATCTCCATCATTTTTGCAGCTGAAGACACTCAGTGGACTTTGATACAATATGTAAATTGTGGGAATAATTGAAGTTACCAGGAGGCCTCCTTTTAATAATTAAATGTTCAGGGAAACATCTGTGTCCAAAACCTGCAAAAAACAACGGCTTGCTGTTACAGCAGGCTGGCTTGAATTCCTCTGAAAAGAGTCAGTTTTGCAGACATGGTAGCAGTACATTTTATTAACTCCTTGTGTAAAATTTCTCCAAGAAAAATATAATTATGAACAGGAGTTTCCCGCTGTTCATAAAGATGTGATAAACCAACCAAAGAAAAAATTGAACCACTGCATAATTGTATTAGCTTCCCATTTGAAAAGAACCTTAGAGCAGATTTGCAGGTTTGTATCTCTGAGCATCTCCTCAGAGTACAGAAATGTTGTTGATATTTACAGTGATTCGCTTCTGTACCAAATGTTGCATATGCTCTGTAGACTGTGGTGTTGTGAGTCACGCAAGAAATTACGTAACATTTGGAAATACATTCAGTCATCTGCTTGCTACAGAAATATTGCTAACAGATTCTTCACTCTCTTTTATCTCAACAGTCTTTATCACCCTTGTTAAATGTTATTTTCATGCAACTTCCTCAAGGGGAGATGACTCAGCCAGAGAGTAAACTATAATGCTCCATTGACACCAATGGCCATATGTGCTGGTAATCAGGTGCTGCCATCCCCTCCTCCTTGACAAAGCTATCTGTTGCATTGGGGTTTAATTGCATCCAGAGTGCTATTCCATACTACATACTAGAGCAAATGACACCAGAAACAGGCTGACAACATAACCAGAGACAGGCACGATCAGTAATGCAGCCCTCCCTCCAAACGAATAGCAGTTCTCCAAAGCATCAGCGTTGCCTCCTGACCACACTGGTCCTGTCTACTGCCTGGCCATGCTGAGAGGAAAGATGGACTTTTCCCTAAAGGTGAATAAATGCAGGATCAGGGACAACTTTTAGCAACAGATCTCTTCCAGTAAGCCAGACTTGACTCAATCTCTTCTGATATACCTGAGTGCTAATTAGTTTATACCAAGTCCTCAAAAGGCTTTGTGGGCACCTGCACATCTTTGAGGATTTAGGGCTTCATCCAAGCCCCTCTTCTTTCATGGAACGGTGGCAGGGGGTTGGAGTTTGTTGGGTTTTTTGCACACACACACATGTGCATGTACTTGTTGTCTGTTGTCCATCCTTCTCGGGCAACAAGAAGCAGCAATTTTATTGTTTTCTGCCAGTAATTGGTCATTTCTCTGTCAAGCAGCCTGAAGGTAGCAGAGACATTTCAGAGACTCAGTGTGGACATGTGAACTTCATCCTTCACCCAGGGGACTGAGCGCTTCTATAGTCCATTGCTGCCAGATAGATAAAAATACGTGATGCATAGAGCATATAGCCAGCTCTATCTATCTGTGAAGTCTATCATTAATTCCTTTAGCCATTTTACAAACTTCTTTCTAAATTATTTTAAGCATTAGGGTGAGTTTTTTGGTTGCATAAATCACAGGTCTTTAGTGATTGGCATAAAAAATGTCACTGGCTTTGGCTGCCAGAAATAGGGACTGCTAAGTGTTCAGATAGGTGAGATGTCATCTTGTGAAGAAAAAAAGCAGAAAGAAAAATATTTTCCATTCACCTTATGACTAGTAGCTAATTGGCTGACATTTCAAAACCCTGTGTTCACACATCTCGCATTCTTCACACTAAATGAGAGAGATTGAAAACACTGAAGAAACTGTATTTTCAGGCATAGGAAGAAGCATAATTTGAATTTATTTTGGATGGAAATGAAAAGTGCTTTCTGGTTAAATTTATGAGTCACAGAAGCTCAAAGCCCATTTGTGTACAGTGGTATTATGTACACAGGGGCCGAGCCTGCGTCTCAAAGGCTGTCGAGACAGGCTGCACACAAACACCCTTCTGAGGACACCCTCTGTGCGGGCACAAGGCTTCTTTCAGATCACTCTTTGGACAGCATTCCAGCTGCCAGCCAGCTGTAGGTACGAGACTGGGGCAGAGGAGTGGTGATGTGACCTCCGGCTGGGAAGCTGGAGGTGCTGGAGCGCCCTGGGCTCGGCCAGATGTCTCCTGACACCTCTGCTTGCCCCACCAGCACTGGGTCTGGAGCACTCCCTGTATCCTGGAGAGGGTGGTGGTGAATGGTGGTGCCTGCAGGAGACCTGCACACGAGCCTGGCTCCCACAGCCCCCCAGAGCTCAGTGCTTGCAGCCTGCCATTAATGGTTTGAATGTCACAGCAGGAACCAGCTGTTGCATACAGGCACCTATAGGGTATTTTCGGTATTCCAGATATGCCTCTGTCAAAGCCCTGTTAAAATTCTGTGAAAATACTGATGGCAGAGTAAAAACAAATTGGAAGGAGAGCAGAAGAAGTTGCCACTGGCAAGACAAAAACAGAAACAAGAGGCGCTTCCGTCCTTACAGTTCGTGCACGTGACTCTGGAATAAGGCTGGCAGCCAAAACTGCCTGATTGTGCCTATCGAGTGTCCCTGTGTTGGGAGGGAACGTCCTGAGGAGCTGGCTGGCCACTGACATTTGGAAAACGAATGAATTGTGCTTGCCAGGTGCTTGAGAACAACATTTGGCATGAAATAGCTGGCATGACATGACTTTGCAGGCAGTGTTTAATTTCCTATTCTTCTAGACCTTCCCATTGTATCAGGGGACTGAACAGGAGCCTTTTTCAGAGCACATCAAATATTCCGAGGGGATAGTTACAGATATATTTGCAGTATCTTAATTTTATTAACATATTTAACTAGGGTAGGATTGCATGTAGGGTATTATCCCAAATAATAACAGCAGTGGAGACCTGAAATGGATCTGGAATGCATGCTATGGAGACACTGGGAAAATCTGGGAAAAGTCAAGGTAAGAAAATGTGAAAATAACTGTTATTTCCACAATTTATGAAAAAGATGAACGAATTTTGCAGACCTGAGCTGTTGTTTATAGACCTGCTTTAACTAGGAACAGGGTAAGCCTTGCTCTCTGCCACCCTTAATTTTTCCTTTTTGTGCTTTGTTCTTCTTTTTAAATGCCACTCCAACTAACTTTAATACTCACCATAGCAGAGGTAATTGAAGTCAAGCGTAGGAGCAGATCTGATAGAGCAGTCTGTCACACATTGCTCCAGAGCAACCTTTAAATCCTTATTGATCTGTGTGTCTTAAAGTAAGACACTTGGTTCCTGGAAGCCACAGGTGCTGCTTGTGGCACATCTACAGAAGAGAGAGCATTTTAACCTGCCTTTGTTGCATTACTCAAGTCACATAAGGTAGATAGGTAATATACTCAGTATTCAGTGGAAATTGTGATTAACCCATACTTTTTATAAACTGTAGAAAATTCAATGGCAATAAATAAAGTTACTGTATAGCTGGAGAGGAGCTCTTGTAAGCTGATTTTCTTTCTTGCAAGAAAAATTACTTGATCTTGAAAGAATCTTGACTGGACCCTTTGGATGAATGATGCAAGTAGAAAAGCCAGCCCAGAAACATGAGCTACCTATTTCCTCCTGACATGCTAAGGTCTGCCTGACTCACCTGAGCTTTTCCATATTCTTTGGAGATTCACACAATTTGGCCCTTTGGTCTTTGTACAAAGGTGAATCAGCAATTCGAATTGTAACATTCTATTAATGAATATGTAGTAGTTTCCACTCCACACTGCTTTTCCTTTTTAGCACTGATAAACAAATTTCAGTCAGGACATGGGTACAAAATGTGCTGCACTGTCACAGCTCCAGAGAGAGGCAACAGAAGGGTTCGGTGCTGAACATTCACACCATTCATCCCAGGAGACTTCAAAGGTCTTAATTGTCATCCTGCTTTCAAATTAATGATTTAAAATTTACAAATGGTAGTCTTAACCTTAGCCTTTCCTTCTTCTCCCTCTGACTCACCAGTAAATCTCTGATATTTACTGAAATGTACTGTTTAGGGACAGAGAGATGCTGCACGTTGTTTCTCTTTGGGTTCACAAACATGATTCTTGTCAGGATTGTATTACTTCAAAATGAATACCACCCCCTTGTAAAATTCAGGCAGACCAACACATTAGGTGATTTACCTTCTCCCACTGACAAATTTACCATTTTTACCAGGAAGAATAGGAAATTTAAGCTTTTATACCATGTGAACAAAATCAGAATATCACAAGCACATAAATGTTTACTTGGAATCTTATAAAAAGGTGATCATTTATTACATTAATTTAATTGCATTAAGGATGTAATTAACATCTGCTTAATTATAGAGTTATTGCAACGAGTGAGTAAATAAACATTCATCCAAATGCAGGAGCACTGTCTTTTCAGGAGGAAGAGACATATGCTGGACAATCTTCAGCTTCTTCTCAATCAAGATGAAACAATGAAACAAAATTAATCTATCTTTTATTAAGGTTTTTTTGGCACCTTTGTAAGATAAATCCTCTATAAATCTGCTTCTAAATGTTCAGTAAAATTCAAGTAAAGCTTTGCAGAATCCAATTTCAGGGTTGGAAGGGACCTGTGGAGATCATCTAGTTCAATCCCCCTGGAGCAGGTGACACAGGAACTCCTCCAGGTGGGTTTTGAATGTCTCCAGAGAGGGAGACTCCACAACCTTACTGGGCAGCCTGCTCCAGTGCTCTGCCACCCCCAACGTAAAGAAGTTCTTCTTGTGGTTTAGTTTACTAAACTTGTCCTGTCACTGGGCACCACTGAAAACACTGCCCCCATCCTGTTGACACCTGCCTTTGAGGTATTTATATGTATTGATGAGATCCCCTCTCAGTCTTCTCTTCTGCAGACTTAGCAAACCCCATTCCTGCAGCCTCTCCTCATAAGAGAGATGCTCCAGCCCCCTTTGGCCTCTGCTGGACCATCTCCAGTTGCTCCTTGTCTTTCTTGTACTGAGGAGCCCATATGCTGTGATAAACTATGGGATGCTCATCCTTGACCTAGAAACTGAAGCCTTTCTGGTAACAAATTTGAGACAGCATTTGCAAAGGGACCTGCACGTCACTGAGAGCTGTGAGCTTTTACGTGACGTGTGCCAGACCTGCAGTAATTGGTAGCCGAGGTGCAATACTGCTCCGGCACCTCAAAGCTCTGGAGTTTGCACAGCATATCCTGCTCTCAGGAGCACTCTCTGCTTGCAGCTTCCATCCCTGGCACTTTAAATCACTTTGTGAGGCCTGCCACCTGCCCTGAAGCTGAGCCAAGAGGCTCCTGCTTCCAGCACTCACTGCACAGTAGCAGAACAAGCCCATCCAAGCAATGGAACCAAAGGGTTCCATAACCTCCGTGGAGGGAAGAGAGCACAGTGGGCAGCTTTGGCCAGCAACCTCAGGCCAGCTAAGATCAGCAGCTGTGACAGCAACCAAAACTGCATGAAACCCCTACCCAGAAGGTCTCACACCATAACTACTCTGCCTCCATCCTGCAAGGGGTTGTCCATGCCATCCATGGCAGTCGAGGGGGACACCCCATCACACACACGACTGTGCTTCAGCCTTTAAATGGAGACTTCATGCTGAGACTCCCTCCAGCTGAGACAAGCTAAAGCTATCAAAACCAAGCTTCAGACCCTTCGCTTTAGTCACTCACAGGACATCCTAATGTGCTCCCTGCCAGCATGGCTAGAGGGCTCTGGGCAGGTCTGCTCTGTGGTTACATTTGCAGATAGCTGTGCTCTTCCATGGTCGTGTTGCTGAGACCTTCAAGTTTATTTCATGTCACCAGTGCTCATGTATTTTCCATAGTACTTTGAAACTGCCTGGCATCAGAATTCATACTATTTATAGTTTTATGTGCAACTTAATATTTACTTCAATCTCCAATAGGGGTACTTACTGTAAATGTCAGCAGATTACTTACTATGGCAAATTAATTAGTTATGTAATTATTCTCTTTTTAGGGAGGAGAGGCTGTTAATACTTGTTGGATTACTTGAGCATTATGAACCCTTTGAAGTTCTTCAGGATTTTGGAATATTTAGTTCAGGGTATGCAACTTTAAAGCAACAGTGCAAATAATATCCCAGAACTAAGGCATAAAGAGAATTATTTTGTTTAACTCATGTATTAACAGTACTTTGTATCAAATGAACATTTCATTTGTGCTAAATTACAATGAAATTCCGGTTGAAGCATGTAAGATGAGAACATTTAATGAATTTATTGATGAATGCTATTTTGGTGACTATCTGCTGGGTTAATAATGATAGGACAACTGAAATAAAGTATCACCATCTAAGCAACAGTAATTTTTTCCCTTTGTGTCCTAAAATAAATTTTTGAAAGAGAAGGACGAATACTGAAAGACAGAAATCTGCATTGGTTTATGCTTTAACTCCCTTTGATGTTTTTGGAGTGTAGTTACTTTTATTTATTTGAACAGAACACGTGCAAACTAATGATTGCTAGAAAATGCATAACTTATAAAAGAGTGCAGTTCCCTTGACATATGACAGGCTACATTCTCACAGCCACAACCACAATTTAAAAAAAACCTTATTAAAAACTAGCAACAAAACCCTGCATGCTTGCTAAGCTGGCACCTACAGAATGGATTTTCAGGTACAGCGTGCTGGGGTTTCATGTTTGACAGCAGAGAGACCTTGCTGTTAATTTTGTCTCTACTGCAAGCTCTACTAAGCAGCCATGTATTCAGAGCAGTAGTAGAGGCAAGTTGTCTGGGATGGGACAAGATGGGACTGACTCAATACTTTTATTTTGTACAGCATATACTTCACATGTAGAGCTCACAGATAAATAATGTGTGTTTCTTTATTGGCATCACTTAGTATCTGTTTTGAGGTGCAGACTTTTTCTTTCCAGTGTGATTTTACTTTATCCCTTTCCAGCTGAGAAACAAAGGGTTCATGTTTTTGTTACCAGACTGCCAGTCCACCCTACTTGCAAAAACGCCTCAAGATCCAGGAGGATGGGAAGCTGTCAGGAAACAGCCCAAAACCTCTTCTACTGCAAAGTGAGGCTGAGCTGGAGAAAACACATCTGAAGCAGCTCTCCCCTGTGGGATGGCAGGCCTGAGGCCCAGCTCAGAAGAGCACACAGGCAGGAAATTAGGGAAACAGATGGAGCAGTGAGACAGTGAGAGGAGAGGGTGTCAATCTGGTGAGCTAAGCAAATGGGCACCATTGTTCCCAAATCCAAGAAGCTCTTCTACCGGAAAGGTTACAGATGGAAATTAGCGTCCAAGCTCTTTGGTGTCCTGAAATCACTGCACTCAGGGGTCCCATTGAGGGATCTGGAAGCACAGCTTCCCTTCTTAGAAATGATGGTGTCAGAAGGGTATTTTTGCCCTAAGATTTATCTGTCTGAAGAAAATATACTTAGCATATACAAAACACCCTGTAGGAGCTCCCTTCTAGGGCCAGACATGCTTCCCTGGTAGATCCCCTGCCTGCAGCTCCCCAGTTCCCTGTGAGGGTGCTGTACAGCGAGCATCCAGAAACAGACTCTGGTCCCATTTGGGGACTTTTTTGATTTGCATTGAACAGAACATGAATAGTATCTTCCAGCTGAGGCCCTACAGGATGACACAATATCCACACCAGAGCTGTAAGTTCACAGCTTATAAGTTCTGACTCTTGGTTCTGCTTGTTCAGAGTCATCATTGCTCAGAGTTACATCAGCATCAAGACACCTATAGTAGGAAGGAAAAAAAATCATTGGCACTGTCTGGTTGCATTCTAGTTTACATTTATTCAGCAAAATAGCTATCTAGTACTGGGAATAATTAGTGATTTTAAATCACTATTTCAGTTATCATTACTTCATTGATACCCTTTGTTAACTTCAAGGCATCTGAGGGTCAGGCACAGTGTAGCAATGTTCAGGAAAATGAGCAAACCACAGGCAGCTCTGTTAAGCCAATTTTTCATCTCAAGGCTATTAAGGACTTCAGAGAAGTGGCATCCCCATTACTGAGATGAGAAATTGGATCATCAGCTGATCTGGATGATGTGATTGGACACAGTCTCTTCTTCTCATAGCAAGTCTGCATTTAGCTGTGAAAAGCGAATCCTAAGAGATCTGCAAATTAACAAGAAAAGCTTTACAGCCTATAACAACACTGTAAGTACTTGGACTAGATTTATCACACAAAAAAAGGCCCAAGTTTATAATTCTAAGACTAAATTATATATTCTACATTCTGAATTTTTAAGTATACCTGAATAGGTTTGAGTAGTCCTACCAATGACTACACAAGTGTTAAAGTACAGGTTCTTTTCTGGTGTCTCTGAGTTATATGGTTCTGACACAATTTAAAATGAGATATGCAAAAACCATGTCACATATGTATTCAGCAGGAAGGAAGCACATAGCTCATGCTTCTAGCAGAAGAGAGAAAGGATATAAGCTTATTTTGAATATGTTTAGCAGACTGTTTCCTATGAAAGCTAAAATTGCAAACCACTTTGCAAAAGCTACATACATTTTCAGTCCCCTCAAGACTTACAGAATCATTTGTCTTGATTGTATGGACAGTAATTTACATCCTAAGACCAGAAGAATCTAAAAACCCTTATAATTTTGACCATTTCATCAAGCATATATTTACATTTAAGTTACTGTCTATTTGATCGCCTCCTAAATGAGTGTCAGCTAATCAATCTGAACATAATTTAGAAAGTTCTTTGGTATCATCTCAAAAACTACAATCTCTCTACACATTTAATTATTTTAGAAGCCATATATATTGACATGAAGTAAATAAAAGAACTGCTGTATGAATAAAATAGAAAATTTTAGCCATAGAAATGACTGGGTCCTAAGTGAACTCACCCTGATTATATGGTTCACCCATGGCAGATGGTATTGTCGCAAAGAATTATGAGGCTTGTAGTTTGAACTCTCCTGCAAGTCACTCTAGGATGGAACATAATTAGGCTTCCAGCCAGCACAGGTGCCTTCACCCTCAGCTCCCACTTACAAACACGGAGATTAGCGCTGGGAACCCAGGACAGGTTCAGCTGAAAGCTACTATCTCTAAGCTCATCAAAGTGATGCCATCAGGGTGCCTCACAGAAAACCAGTTTGCAAAGGATCGCTCTGGTAAGCTCAGGAGGTTCATGCCCCTTTCTCGCAGCTACAGCCACGCTGCACCAGCAGCACCCACGCTGCTTCCAGAGCGTCTGCTCAGCCTGGTCCCAAACCTCCCCAGGGACGTGAATTCCCTTACTTCAGCTAGCAGGCTGTGCGGAAAGTCTACATGGATAAAAAAAATGTTTGTAATGTCTAAACTCATTAATGTTCACACATTTCACATGAGATTGCTTTAAATTCACTGGAATGAGCACTCAAGCAGAGTAAGTTTCAGAAAAGTCATGACCAGTGCAAGATGAAGGATGGTTTAAATACATCCTCATAAGCAGGCCTGTGCTAAAGATGGGTTAAAAAGCCCTGCCTTATGATGATGCTTTTCAGCAGGTCCAGTAAGCAGAAGGTTCTTATTGAAAGGTCACTTGTACTATCTCTTCTGTACCTCATGACAGAGCATCTGATAAAGAAATCTTGCAAACCATTGATCAGTATTTATTCTGGGCTTGTGATTTGAGAATTTTACTTTCCTCTAAGGTGTTCAACTTCTGAACATTTTCTTTCTATATTCCTCCAATATAATGCAAAAATTAGGCTACTTAATAAAATATTTCAGATCTGCATGTCTTACTTTGAATGAAAGTACTGCTTAGGAAGAAGGGGGAGCAGATGCTGAGGATAAAAAATCTCAATCACTCCAAGCTGAAGTCTGGCAGTTGTCATCAATATAGATCTCATGACACTACTCCCGAAAATGGAGAATACACGTTAGCCAAAATTTTTCTGTACGTAACAGTAGTGTTATGCTTGCAGCAGTTTTGACTTAATGTGATGTTTGGTACTTCCTGACAAGGATTGTTACGTAGGATGCTGTGAGCATTCAATCTGTTCATGCATTACTTTCTGGAAGTGGGTGTATTTAAGTGGTAAGTGTAAGGGATAGACAAACAGAGGCAGAAATGCGAATAAATCCATCTCATAATTGGGCAGTGCTGCATGCCCAGTGGGGAGTCTTTTTGAACCCCTGAGTCACAGGCATGCTCTTCCCACAAGATGTGGCACATTGCTACCATTGGTGTTTAACCCCAGCCAGTGACTAGGCCTCACACTGCCACTTGTTCACACTCCTGATTTATTAAATATGGGTATCAATCTAATATTGATATCCAACTCGCACCGGACAAAAACTCTCCAACTATTAAAGTTAGAAAGTGGTATGTTTTATTACGACGTCAGGCAGCACGGAAGTTACCTCCAAAGCATGCTGCGAAATTACAGATCATTCCAAAGTCTATTTATTTACAAAAGTGTTGAATATCCATAATGCAATTACAATAACACCTCCCTTTCCCCGCTTCGTATTGAAATTAACTTGAATACTTATTAAGCATGCGCAGTGAGTTACTTGTTTTGGGTCAGTGGTCTTTTTATTGGGGAGTGGGCACAAAGTGATGAAGTAAGAAGTGTCTTCCTCATGTTAAACTTTATTAATGATTCTTGGTATGACTCCAATCCCTTTTATCTGTGACCCTTAAATGTACTTCTAGGTGCACTAATTCTCAATTGTTTATGATTTCTTTAGATTCATTTGTCAATTGTCTTATTCCTAGTTGCAGGCACAGCTAAGCAAATATAGATGACAAGTAATCAATTTTCCAAATCTAAAATTGCTACTTAAATCCAGTTTCTCTTGACTAATCATTAACTCTAATTATTTTCAGTACAGACTATCTGTACAGCTACCTACCCTGATTAGTTCTAACCAAACCCCTTCCCTTAACTAAAACCTTGATTTTATAAAGAAATCCTTAAAATTTACTAAAACTAGTGTTTCACTCCCACCTGCGGGATCAGGGAGAGGATCAGAGAAGCAGCAAAAATGTTGTGGGTTGAGTTAAAGACAGTTTAATAGGTAAAGCAAAAGCCTTGCACACAAGCAAAGCAAAACAAGGAATTAATTTACATCTCCCACAGGCAGGCAGGTGTTCAGCCACCTCCAGGAAAGCAGAGCACCACCACACATAATGGTGACTTGGGTAGACAAATACCATCACTCCCAATATCTCTCTTCCCTTCCTTCTTCCCCCATCTCTATATGCTGAGCAGGATGCCATATGGTGTGGAACATCCCTTTGGTCGGTGGGGGTCAGCAGTTCTGGCTCTGCCCCCTCCCAGCTGCTTGTGCACCCCCAGTCTCCTTGCTGGTGGGATGGGGTGAGGAGCAGAAAAGGCCTTGGCTTTGTGTAAGCCCTGCTCAGCAGTAACAAAAACATCCCTGTGTTATCAACACTATTTCCAGCACAAATCTAAAATACAGGCCCGTTAACAGCTACTGTGAAGAAAGTTAACTCTACCTCAGCCAAACCCAGCTGTCTCTTTATAACTATCCTGGAATCAAATGGGCAGTCCTTGTTCAACAACATGCTTGGGGACATGAGAAGTTAATCACCAAACATCCAAAAGGAATCAAAATCCTGGTATTTCCAGGCTTTGAAAGTTGTGCTGCTGAGCCAGATCAACAGTGTGAGTTGGGCAGTGCATAAACGTGCTCCTGCTTTAGAGTACTGGGATCAGAGCTGAAAGTCACTTCAGTGCTCAGGGACACTGGCTCACATGGGGGCTGGCAGGATCATATAATGGGATTTTCACAGCTCTCTAGAAATAACCCAAAGGTAATACCCACCAAACAAAAAGGAATAGAGAATGAATGCTGTTTGGGAAACTTAATCAATGTCAGATTGATTTCCCAGTGCCAATTGCCAGCTTCCTACAGAAGTCTACATTACTGGCTTTCTGGAAGCTAACAGGAGCAATTCAACAGGAATGAGAGCTCCTTCTCAAAATAATTCCAAAAGGCACAATGTGCTTATCTTCGAATCCCAAAAACGAGAGAAGAGTGGGACCAGCTTTGTTTTAGGCTTGAGGGGAAGTATGAGGAATTAGGGAGAAAAGCAGTTCCTAACTTCTCAAGTCAGGGGCCTGCAACACCATAGCCCAAGCAGTTGAGGCTGGGTGAGGTGTCAGTCATCCTTCCACAGACACAAAGGAGAAGAGAGAGGATTCTCCATCAGGCATCTCATTCTAAGAATTCAAAACACCTTTTTCTGGATGAAGTGAAACATTCTCTGGATGTATTTCTACCATTAGTTTGTACATAAATGCACTTAATCTCTCTAAAAATTTATATCCACAGTGAAATATAAACCATGGCTTTCTCCTGACTGCAGAGGTTGAAAAACCACAGCATTTAGAATCACAGAATCACAAAATAGGCTGAGTTGGAAGGGAACCATCAGGATCATCAAGTCCAGCTCCTGGCCCCACACAGGACACCCCAAGAGTCACACCATGTGCCTGAGAGCATTGTCCAAACAATTCTTGATTTTATACAGGCTTAGAGCTGTGATCAATTCCCTAGGGAGCCTATTCCAGTGCCCAACCACCTCCTGGCGAAGAACCTTTCCGGATATCTAATCCAATCCTCCCCAAGCTCAGCTTTATGCCCTTTCCTCAAGTTCTGTCACCGCTCACAAGAGTGAAGAGATTGATACTTGAGGATACAAATCCTCATCTTTAATTACTATTGTAGGCACATTTTTCTGGAGTTAAATATGAACTTTTAGAAGTCTGTAGGAAAATGGTTAAGGAGCCTGTTGGGGTCATGGCCATTAATGGAGCCATTAGCACCTTGTCATTGGGAGCTACCTGAGCCTTGCCTGGAGATGGCTGGAGAAGTCCAGCTGTCAAACCCCACCTCAGCCTCTCAAGCTTTGGACTCCTGCCTTCTTTTTACACTGCCTGTATGTCAACCATCCAGCTGTCAGGTCTCATTTTTCTGTTGCAACTCTTGGGGTATTTCATATTCACAGCTATTTCATTCATATCTCCTAGGACCAGACAGTGAGACTTAACTCCTGAAGCCTCTCAATTGCATTTTATTAAAAAAAAAATAAATAAATAAAAGGAAGGTGTTGGTCTCCTTTGGTTACAAAAAAAAGATGGAAAATACAGTATTTTCAAACTCAAAATCCAGAAAGAAAAAAGAAATCCACGGCTTGTAGTCTATTTTAAAATATCATTTAAATGTTCTGATTCATGCATTTTGGATGTCTAGGGCTGGCAACTCCATAATGTAAATACAGACTTTTCGCTCACAAGCTGTACATCTAAAAGGAAACCAATTTAATCAGCTCAAGGAACACTTAATATGTTTCTTTAAAAAATGTGGAGACAGTATCTCACTTCATATTTTACTGTCAGACCAACTCTGACATAAACAGCAAGGAGGATACCCTGTATTCAGCTTTCACTTCTTTATGCATTATGCTCGTGTCTCATAACTTCTTACCAATAATTAAAATACCAAATACTGTATTTATTTCTTAATCCCACTGGTTTATTGATTTTGAGGCTGAAGCAGAACTCCCACAGATGTCAGTAAGACAAGCAAAAACGAAAATGGTTTTACAACTGGGCTCAAGTGTTTAAATTCCCCCTTTTCCTTTTCTTTCTTCTTTTAAAGAGGGCTGCAATCTGTCTTGAGAAAGATTGTGATCCACTTCAGATGCTAAAAGCCCCTACTTCTTTATCCCAAAAGAGATTTTTTTTTCTCTAATAAAATTTCCCCAAACATTGAAATAAATCAGTATTTAATCTGGAGATTTCAGAGTCAATATACTTACAAAATCAGATTTCTAATAACATTTCAAAGGACTTTACTTTGATTCTCTCTCTTCAGAGCTCATAAGCTTCAGAATGCACGAATGTTCTGCACTTTCTTTGCATCCCCAGCACTATAAAACAGAGTTCTGTGCCTCAGCAATAACAGTAATGAAAACAAGCCTGTCTCTCAATAGTGCTTCCAAGACCCTCGATAATCTGCATATCTTTTGCATCACCTCTGAGTCCTGAGCTGACACTCTTCAAGACCACAGCAGCTTCTCAAAAATCTCTTTCTAGTATAGCATGCAAGGTTGATGCATGGAGATAATTGAACTTCCTTTTCCCCACATGGATGTTTTGCCCTTGTCAGCACTGAATATCATCTGCCTTTCTTCATATGTTACTGTGAGGTCTGGAGATCTCACCATGGCTATTCACAATCAATTCTTTTACAATATTCTGGATAGTTTTCTAATTTTTGTGAACATTTTCACTGTTATTCTCTCCATTTTCTAGTAAATATAAGCATATACTGAGATCCTAGTGATGTTCCACCAGTTCGTAGCCTTCACTGTTTAAACTGATTGTGTACCTAATCTCTGCATCCCAATTCTCACCACTTCTTAAAAATAAACTGCTAAAGTTGTGGTGCTCTCTTTGGTCTGCCTGTCAATTTCCCAAATCCATGGTAACTGGCATACTGGGTTTCCATGGCAAGGTTTTGGTGGGGGGGAGCCACAGGGATGGCTTCTGTGAAAAGCTGCCAGAAGCTTTCCTGATGTCCAACGGAGCCAATGGCAGCTGGCTCCAGGGCAGATCTGCTGCCAGCCAAGCTTGAGCCCCCCAGCAACTGTGTTAGCACCACTGGGGAACAGATTGATGGTGAGGAAATGCTATTGCACAGAAGAAGCTGCAGCAAGAGAAGAAAAGAGTGAGAGCATGTGAGAGGAGCAGCAACTCTGCAGGCACCAAGGTCAGTGCAGAAGGAGAGGCAGGAGGTGCTCCAGGCACCAGAGCTGAGACTCCCTGCTGCCTGTGGTGCAGCCCACGGTGAGGCAGCTGTGTCCCTGCAGCCCACAGAGGAACACAGTGGAGCAGAGATCCTCCTGCAGCTCATGAAGGATCCCACACTGAAGCAGGGCGATGCCTGAGAGGAGGCTGTGACCCTGTGGGAAGCCCACTCCAGAGCAGGCTCCTGGCAGGACCTGTGGCCCCATGAAGACAGCAGTACACTCTGAAACAGTTTTGCTGGGGGGACTTGTTACCCCATGGGAAGGATTCAGGCTGCAGAAATTGTCTCCCGTGGGAGGAACCCCACACTGTAGCAGAGGAACAATGTCCTGTAGCAGCAGGGACACTGCTGAATGAATTTTGTCTGTAACCTCCATTCCCCATCCCCCTGCAACACTGGGGGAGAGACTGTAGAGGTTTCGTAACCTCTGGAAAAGGGGTCAAGGTGTTTTAAGATTTGGTTTTATTTTTCAGTTTCCTATCCTGATTTTATTGGTAATAAATTAAATTAATCTCCCCATGTTGAGTGTTTTGCACATTTCAGTGGTTGGTGAGGGATCTCTCCCTGTCCTTATATTGACATTTTCATTTTCTCTCCCCTGCCCAGCTGAGGAGGGGAGTGAAAGAATGGTTGTGGTGGGCACATGCTGTCCAGCCATGGTCAACCCACTACAACTGGTGAAATTTTGAAACTGAGAAGAACATGGAAGGCCAGGAAGCAAATGGGGGTGTTGCTCAAAATTTCAGGATTTTTCCTGTTCTACAAAGAAATACTTTTCTAATCTGTCTCATTTATGTGCATGAACTAGCAAATTATTCTGTTTAGATATTATCACCAGTATCCAGAGTTTGCAGAGAGATGTGAGACAGCTCTCCCTGTATTTATGAAAAGATTTAAAGAGAAAAATATTTAAATTTCCATTACCACAGGGCTCATAACATTAAAAAGCCCTCCATCTCACTGAGCATATGTGGGTTTTTTAACTTGCTGTCCACAGAGAGCTCAAGGACTGTTGCCAAGGGGTCTGAAAGATTTATTTTCAGTAGTGTTTACTCTGTGGAGCCTGAAGTCAACACTGGGAAATTTCAAGGGGATATAAACCTAAATATAATAGACCTGTGGGTGGGCACTTGTATGGAATAAATCAGAAGACAGGTAGAATAAAGGCCTAGGGTTTCTATTCACACAGAAATAATTAGAGGTAGCACTGAGCAGATACATTTATGCAGATAAGGAGAAACCTGTGAACTGGAATACAAGTTATTTTGCTGAAGACTCAGCTCTGGTGTTGCACTGCTCAAGCTGTCAGAAGCAGCGCTAGAGATGTGAGGGACAGAGCTTTGCAGTAACTGGCAGAAGCTCAGAGGGTCAGTGGCAGAACTGAGAGGAGACATCACGCTTCCAGTCTCCCTCTCGCTACTTTCCCAGTCTTTCATTCCCTGTGTTTTCCTGCAGTCTGGGAGTCTTGTTTTTCAAGGCAGCACACAGGAACCCAGCACACAGGAACCCAGGAGGCATCACTCTTGGAATAACCCATTGCTGAGCTTCAGCTTCTGCCTGATATCTCTGCTGGGAACTTACCTGGTCTGTTCACCAGCATCCTGCCTGTCAACCACAGAGAAAACCAAGCAAAGAAGAAAAATAACTTTAAAGAAAGGAGATGGAAAGGAGGACTAAGAATTTTTTTTTTATCTGGAGTAAGACAGCTATTCTTCGCCAACTCTTCTTTATAACCCATGAAAAATATAAAGTGACATGTAAGATGCAAAGGATTTCTGAAGTTACATTATGAGAAAGTACACTTCATTTATGCTGTGTCAGTTGGAATTGGAGTCTAGTCCTTCTCTTGAGCTGTGAAAGCAAGAAAGCCCATCCCCTAATTATTACATGCTGCCTCTGCTGCAAGAAATACCATGTGTTTTTACAAAAATAATTGATAGTTTTGTCATTCATGTAACTTAAGACTTTATCCAGTCGACAAATCAGTTCTTCAATTAAGTTGTCTCTTGACTTCCCAAGCTTGTCAGTTGAGCAAAAACATGCTTGGCTTCTCCCCTGTTCACAGCAAGGGCTTAAACATATTTTTGTTTCGGTATCAGGACATTTCTAATGCCTAGAGATACATGTGGTAGGAAGAAGGCTATGCTTTGCAGTTCACTTACTCCAGTGGAATCTGATTCCATCATATGAATCTGACAACTGGAAATCATTGATGAACTGAGTGTATTAGATTAGCATTCTAATAAGCACATTTCTGTGCAAAAAAAATAAGACAATGCTCTCTAGTTAGGCTTAGAATATAGGAGAAAATGTGTTTCTGAGAATTTAACAATATAGATTTTAGAAAAAAAATAAATTTAAACAAAGGCTCTTTAGAAGAGAAGAAAAATTGACCTTTCAATCACTTCTGAATGTTACCAATATTTTACGACGTAAACACTGTAATTTAAGAAATATTAGAAGGTTTGGCTCATGGCCCACTAATCACAACAACCCAGGGGCTGGGTGGGGGGAAAGGGCAAGCTTGGGGAAATTACATCATTGATTAAAATTTTAATTGGTGAATTTATGCTGATATGCAAATGGACCAAACCTATAACAGTGTGAAGAACTCGTGAGCTGTCGTCCATCTTGGGATCCACTGGGGCAGGAGCCTCCAGACCCCAAGGGTGTAACCTTTGAAGGCCTTTCAAATAAATACCTCTTTTGTTCCCTTATTCCTGTCTAGTCTCTGTTCCTATGTAGCCATTTAAGGCATCACAGGCACTGCTGTCTGCAAGAGTCCCACCCCTCCCCTCAGGCCCTGGCAGGATGAGTTCCCACCATCCCTGTCCACCATGCCGCTGGTCTGACCTCCACAAAAGAGCTGGGTGGCCAGTGGGTCCCCAAAATTTGATGCCCCTCATTCACATGGGCTGACACCAAGCTGAGTAGGAGCACAGAGAACACCTCGGGGATCAGGACCCTTCTCTCCTTCACCCATTCTCTCAGCAGAGAATCAGCAGCCATGTCTTTATGGTAGGATATTTCCACAAGAGCTAATTGCTGAGGACAAGAAAGAAGAGCTCAGCTGATGTGAATATGCCCACTAATACCAGCCCAGGATCTGGCTTGGAGCATCTTATCCTAGTATTTTCTATCTGTCAGGAAAGAGGAGCTTTTTGCACTCATCACTTCCCAGCATGAGAAGAATTAATATTATTTAAAACAGGGCTGGTGTTCTGCTGGGCACTGGAGATGCCAAGAGAAGAAGGAGTTCTCCTCAGGGCAGTACAATTTGGATAAAATCCTGCTCACCCTCCTGCCAGAGTGGCAGAGATTCTTAACTATTTTTTGGAATTGCTGTTTGCAAACAATTGGAGGGAGATCTTAAACAATTTCATAAGAGTACAAGGTACAACAGAAGCCAGTGCCTTATTTAGAATAAACAAAGCACTGCCCATTTTCTATCCTCCTTCTACATGTATGGATCACACTCCAAATTAGAAATAAAGGGAGAACAAAGAATACATTCAATATCAAGTTCTGTGCATCAAAGTAACTCTATTTTAAGTTTTTTCCAAATATCAAAAGATGCCCATATGGCACAAAAACCACCTAAAAATGGTACAGAAAAATGAGAATCATACTCACTGCAGCAAAATAATGGTAGCAGTTGAGAATCTAACAGATGTCTATGGCTCAGTATTTTGAAATTTGTTACCATGTCACAGTGACATTTACAGTATGGTAACAATAATTCTATAATTTGATCAACTTGAATTACTTTTATTTTTAGCATTTGTAATGTATACAATCTTACCAAAACAGTTTTGATACATACCTATGTCCTGGTTTGACAACCTGCTAAATACTTTTTAACAAATACCAAATTACATGTCTTTAAAAAAAGCACAAAAAAACCCCTAGTATATGTGATTCAAAAACACACATGGTGAAACTTTTCTGGAAATAAAAGTTAGGAAGCCAATGATTCATCACAGAGATGATGAGTCTTCAGAACAGCAGTACCATGGCAGTGTTGCCAGAACTTCTTTTTATCTGAAGCTCTAAATTTTAGGCTCTCTCTCATTTTTTTCTCCTAAGACACCAACTTTTTCACTGACAATTTCAGATACACATTTCTGAATAGTGCTGCTTTTCTCTGCAGCCATTTACCAGAAAGATTTTTAAAGAAAGATTTTAAAAACATTTATATAAAATAGTTATTTCTATTCTTGTGTTTTAAACACTGAACTAATCAGCTATATACCTTTCTTTAGCCCAAACCCTTTAATCTACCATGTTTTTTCTTGAATTATTTATAATATCCTGCTTTCAATGTGGTCACTAATATAGTAGATTGTTTTAAAACAAAGCCAAGCATTAGCTAGACTTGTTCAGTAATTATAATTGATGAATGATTTTTCAAAGATGTCTAAAGAAGTCATCTTTTTACATACACAAACCATTCAAAGTTAGGTTATTCCATCTGTGCATTTGTCTCCCAGACTAGCCATCCTCTAATCATATACTATTATTCCATTATTCTGTCATTTCAGGCTTTCCAAATCATCAACTCAGCTTCTCTTGAGGAGATGAAGGCCTGTAGGGTTTGGGGTTGCTCTCTTCATGCAAAACAAAAGAGAACTCTGAACAGCAAAGGTAGTCAGAACATGACAAAGGATGTAAATCGTCATTATTTACATTTTATTATTTACATTACTTACATTTATTTATAAATAAATAATTACATATTATTTACATTACTTACATTTTGCTATATCTATCCAGATCCAATTCCAAAGGCACTGAGTACCTCCACTCTTTCACCAATTATACCAACACTTGTGAACATTTTTTTTAAAACTAGACTATTTTTTGAAGGAATTGTGGACATGAAGACATGCTGGTTTGATTTATTGAAGAGTCGATGTTGGTTTTCTATAACATTTTCCAAACAGCCACCATTCTGGCTGCAGATTTAATTTATATTGTATTCTTACTTGCATTCAAATAAATACATTTAGATGACTAAATTAGAACTCCTCCATTTAAGAGCAATTTCAGCCATTTCAGCATGGCCTGAACTCCCAGACCCTTTCATTCATAGGTATATTCTTGAGCAGAAGCTGTGGCAAATACAAAAGCAGCAGCAGCCCAACAGCAGCACAAGGACACAGCATTTCATATCTCCCTCTTTTCCAGTGCTCCTTTTCACAGGCTTCTCCCAGTTGCTGCCAAGCCCTAGGAAGTGTCAAACGCCCCAGCTACAGCCAGGACATCATCATTTCCATGTAGCCACTAAATCTGACCTGGCAATAATCCACTGTACCCATTTACCTTTCCCCATCCAGCTGCTTTCTGCAAAATGGGAAAGTGTTTGAACCACAATTCCTCTTTTTTTTTTTTCCCAAGGACTTGATGTCCATCTATGCTGCTGGGACTTTAATTGGTGGTGGGTTTCCTATAAGGGCTTCATAAAAGTTTTCTCTAGGTACTTGCATGTGTATTACCAGATTTTATAGAAACATGACAGAGACCTTTCTGTACCCTATACTTGTCCCACTCTGTTGAGAAAGCCCAGGCTGTGTACTATGTTTTTATTAACTGTTCTTATCCATAATTATTCCTGCAAAGTTTTATTAAAAGGAAGATAAAACATTCTCTGCCATTTCCTCCTCTTCTTCCTTAAGCTCACACATCCTTGTTTTCTCTAAGTTATGCTGGCAGGCTGATGAAAGGTCAGCTTTGCACTGCATCCTGATGCAGAAGGGAACCTGAGGTCACTCCTGCCTTCAAGAAGCGCCGCCAGCTTCCTGACCGCTCGCAGCAGGAATGGCATCGCCCACAGTGACATATTATTGTTATTATCATCCTCTTACCACCATCATTTGCAGATTAAACTCTGAGCCTGGCCAGGGCTCTGGGTGTGTAAAACCTGGCTATGTTACTGCTCGTGCTTAAGTCTGGCTGATCCTGCTTCCCACCACCTCCACACCATCACCAGTTTTAGGGGTTCCCGTGGTGCCAGAGCAAGGATCCCCCTCCTTGGGACAGCTTAATCACATCTGACATCTGACAGCCGGAGAAGAAGGAGTGGGAAGGGGAAAAAGCAAAGGGAAAGCTCTGTCTTCTCTTCCCAGCTGGCAATCTCGGGCTTTCAAAACAAAGCAGGACAAAGAGCCCGAAAACTGTGTGCAGCATCTGATGAAGAGGTTGTTAATTCGGAAGGTAATACAATTGGTAATGGTCTGTTTATGGCATTATAGGTTCTTTTTTGAGAAACAGTATAAGGAGAGAAAAAAAAAATGTGTCAGAAGGGATATTAAGGGCCAGTCAGAGGAAAAGCTAGGGAAATAGAGCAGCTGGTGATAAACAAATAACCACCTTAAAAGAATACAACACATGCAAGAGGGAAATTTCCCCTCTTTCAGCCTCTTCTAGTTAGCAGTGTCACTTAAAGCTCCCTGTATGTCCTAATACAAATGTCTGCTGTCTGCACATTTGTTATTTAACTGCCTTAAATTCAAAAAGAAAATAAAGAAAAAACATAGGAAGCATTGTTTTCAGCCCTGATTTATGCCTTTGAAATATGCGGGAACCCTATCACAGAATTTTTCCGAGCTCATTAATGCCAGCACACATTTGCTCTTCCAGAGAGGGAATACTAAGAGCTCCTCCTGACCCAGGCTGCTTTCCACAGGCTCCCGTGAAACAACAGGAGGCGAAGGGCCCCCGGGCGCTGCCATCCCCTTGCAAGGACTATCAGTTTGCATTAGTCACAACAAACCTCCTCCCATCACCCAGCTTTCTCAGGGTCCTTTGCTTGGGAACAGTTGCTGGGCTGAGGCTGCTCTGCTCTTATCGTTTTAGGCTGCCAACAAAGGAAATTACAGGTGACTGACAGGCAGTACCACGCTCCGTAGGGTTTGGGGGGTTTTTGTAAGAGCTTGTTTGTCCTCTGGAACAGCAGCCATCAAGCTTTAGCCCACAAATCCCAGACACATGGAGGGCAATTTCTAAATCTGAAAGGCAGGCATAAGAGCTTCATTATGAGAAACTGAGTTGTTTTCTAATTTCCTGACCTTGAAAGCTATTTCTTAAGAGTCTGCAGGGAGTACAGCTTAAAACTTCATGTCTGATACTTTAAAACTGACATTTTGAAAAACTGTGGGTTTTGGGTTGTTTGGGGTTTTTTTGTGTAAAAAAAGAGAAGGGGAAAGACTAATAAGGAAAAGATCCCTACATATTTTTTTAAGAGGTGCCTCTCCCAAAATTAAATTTTGCTGCTTATATGTTTAAAAGCACTCATTTGGGCCATTTTAAGATCTTCCCAGAGCACAGAGCTTCTAGAACTGGTTCCTGAGCACATCATCTTTGCCCATCTTCTCAGGCCTGTGCTTCCTATTTAGTTTATTTCAAAGCCCATTATTTCCAAGAGCAAAATTCTTTTGCTGGGGTGGATGCATCCACGCTGAGAGGGTTGGTCAAATGTCAGTCCATGTTTTTTAACACACATTCCTGTAAATTCTAATTTAGACCAGATACTAACATTTGCTATTAATTGTATTTAAATTTAAGATAAAGAAAACTGTGCTATGATATAAATCAGGATTCATTACATCACTTAACCTTACCAGTAAAACCGAAACATATTTCTAACAGTGTTTTCAGAAAAAGTACAGAGCAACAAGAAAGACAAAATTCGAGGTTTATTTGAGGTGTGATTTTTTGCTGTTTTTAACCAAAAAATTAGCTCTAGGAAGATGATATCTCCTTCTCCGAGACAGTAGCAGTGTTTCAGTCTATTCTGTAAGATGATCACCTTATCAACTCCAAAGTGTATATATTTGTGTAATACTGTATTGCCATATTAATTCAAAGCACTTACATTTTGACAGGTTGGCATCTCGCCATAGATAGAAGAAGCCTGGATAACTAAGTTAATGATAGCCAGGAAAATACAAACAGCAGGAAAAAACACAACAGAGACCCCACAAATAGCACTGGGCAATGAAGAGAGGGAGGGGGTGGGAAAGAAGGGGTTAAACATGCCAAGTTCATAGTAATTTCTGTTGAGTAGAATCACAGAATGGTTTGGGTTGGAATGGACCTTAAAGTCCATCCAGTTCCAGTTCTCCTGCCATGGGCAGGGACACCTTCCACTGGACCAGGCTGCTCAGAGCCCCATCAGTGTGTACTTGAACGCTCCCAGGGATGGGGCGTCCACAGCTTCTCTGGGCAGCTTGTTCCAGTGCTTCACCAACCTCAAGTAAAGAATTTCCTCCTACTATTGGAGCCAAACATGCCCTCTTTCAGTTTAATGCTATTCTCCTTTGTCCTGTCACTACACTGCCTGATGAAAAGTACCTCCACGCATTTCCTGTAGATCCTCTCTAAGTAATGGAAGGTTGCTACAGGACTGCCCTGGAATATGTAGTTATAAAGTACATATTTTTATATATACATAATTCATAAAGTATTTATTTACTTTAGAACATACTTTATAAAATAAACTATATTCCAAAGTAATTTCCTTCACATAGCTAGCCAAGTCAGGAAAAGGCACTGAGAAAAAGGCAAAGAAAAAGGAGGAAGAAGCACATTATAAGACAGTCTAGGCTCCATTTCACAATATTTGCATCTTCAAGCAAGTGAGGCCAACCTATAGACAGCACAGGAGGACAAAATCCAAGCAACAGGGCCTTGGCAGCATCAAATCACCACCAACAGCTGTGGTTAACACTCATTGCTGTGCCTACCTGAGTGGTTATTTCGATTTGCAGCAGCAAAGTGATCAAGCTGGTTTGATTTGCAGGAGGCTTCTATGTGCTCAGTGGTTTGGTTATGGTTTCCAGTCTCACGGACTTAATCTTCCCACACCAGTCTCACTTCTGACAGTTGCCTTTGGCTGACCTCTTGGAGGGACACCAGCCATGGACCACAGGCCTGGGTAAGTCTCCAGACATGGAGAAGGGTAGGATGGGCATCTGTTAAGGAGTAGCAAAAGCACATTAATTCACACAGAATATTGCTAAATTGCTCATTACTACCATACAAATAGGCATATTTCCTGCAGTGATTTTAGTGGAAGAAGGCCTCAATTCCTATAGCACTAACATATCTAGCTAACTGTGATTTTACCCAGTAATCATATCTATTCCCAAAACTCCTTGTCCAAACAAAGGAACTGCCAGGACAAGAATGTGTCTGTTGGACATCTCTCTCCACACAATTAATGAACCATTACTGTCCATATGACTCACGGCGCAGAGGGATCACATGAGCTGGGATTAATATGATCTATTTTGCCCTATTTCCTACCTCTGTCATGTTACGTTATGTTTGCTGTATTACCTTTATTTACACTTTAAGGATGATAAATTAAATCAATCAGGGCATTACAGTGACAGCTCCTGAGGAAATACTGGCTGTTTTTATGTGAGTGGATGGTTTAACTGCTGGCTTAAATGTCATTCAGATCCTCCATTTTGTATTCTCTGGATAGGGAGTGTAAGATTATGGTGCAAAGAAGATCACTGATACAGTCAGACCACAGCATGTGAAGTTGTCCAATGCTTCATTGTCCTCCTCCACCTGAAGCCACTCATTTTTTCATTGTCCAGGCCGGGTGGAGACTCCCCTCCCAAGAGGTGTGGAGCCCAGCACAGCCTAGTGCTCCCCCAGAGCTGCAGCTCCTGGTAAATAACAGAAACAATACGCTTACCCTCACAGCCCATCAAGAAACACAGTCTTATTTACTTTGTATAAAAATACCTTATTTTGAATCTGTAAGCAAACAAGGCAGCTGCCTGCAGAGGGGTGGCCAGAAGACCTTGACACACTCATCCAGCAACTGCAGCAGGAGCTTTGTGCCTCCTGTGCTCTGGGGGCATGGCGATATCCAGCCTTGCTTTTGAAATTCTTCACCCAAACCTCCACATGCTCTGGGAGCTGTAGTATCATAATACTGATAGTGGGAAAAACTCTGAGCTTGCAGTTTGGAAGCTCATCTCACTGACACTTTATCCTTTCTGTAAAGCCAAGGGGCATGAATTTGCTGCACTCTTCATGAACTCTCTCTTCCACCATCTCCTCCAGCTACAGAGTTATTACCAGCCATTCTTTTCTCTTCCATTACCATTACATTCTTTCTGTTA
Source organism: Vireo altiloquus (assembly GCA_013396875.1). Classification (NCBI taxonomy): domain Eukaryota; kingdom Metazoa; phylum Chordata; class Aves; order Passeriformes; family Vireonidae; genus Vireo; species Vireo altiloquus. The sequence goes on along the minus strand of VZRF01014201.1, from coordinate 28,956 downwards.
CAAGAAAACTGGGCAAACTGGACAAAACTGGTGTTTTTTTCCCATGCCTTGCCCAAGTCTATGATTGTGGAAGTCCAACACCTCACTAAATCATATTGCTCAGTTCCTCAGCATGAAATTTTCTCTTCCTGTAGCTCAGAAGAAATGCTGGAAGTGATCTGCTGTCAGTCTTACAAGTTAATATAATATCAATTGCCTGTCTTCCTTGCAAAGCCATTTCACTAAGATCCAGGCCTTTCATGTATTTATCAGGTCCATTTTTAACTTCTGTCAGCCACCTGGACCTTAGAGAAATGGTTTTGCATTAAGACACAGGGTACCTAGACAGCTTATTTTCTAAGAGTGAAAGTTTTTGCTCAGCTAAGCAGGACAAACAGCAACAAAGAGGACTTTGGTATCTAAGTCTCTTGAGCACTTTCATCAGCTTTCCCCTGAGTGCAGCTCCTGGTTCTGAGCCCCCCTGTGACAGAGCCCATGCAGCCAGCCAGTCTCCCCACAGCAAAGCCAGTCTTCAGGGCACATCAGAGCCCATGGAACACTTGGGGTATGAGGGATTATTTATTTCAGCTTCCCCACAGATCCTTGAAAAGGGGCTCTGGCAGCCTGCTAGCTGTCAGTCCTGCACTGCTTCTCTTTCACTCACAAAGCACCACTCACTGCAGTGTGGCTTCTCCTAGTCATTGGCAATAACTGGCTTTGAAAATCATGTACGTGCAAAATACTGAGAGATTGTGAAGGGTTTTTTCCACTGATTCTGTCTTCAACTGGACAGATTAAATTCAACCTTAAGGAGAAGGAGACCCAAGTGATCAAGGTCTCCTACACAATGACCACTTATGTGTAAGTTCTCACATAAATCTTGTGTGACTCCCTGTGGTCTGGGTGAGTCTGTGGATGTGTAAGTGTGGAAGGTGTGGACAGGCTGAGATGTCAGTCCCGGGGTAACAGATGGCCTGCTCAGCTAGAGAGGGCATCTCAGTAAGAACATCATTTATTTTAGAAAGGGAAATTAGTATTACACACAATTAAAGGACTACAGGAGATAGCACCTCAGAGACTCATATCAAGTAGCAAAGAACTTGTTAAAGTATGCTGACCTCTCCAGCTAAGCCCATTTTGTCAGGGCTGGACAGTGCAATTCCCATTCCATTGTGGCTCCCACACAACAAACCCTGCCCTTGAAATATCCTATCCCCAAATCAATAACCACTGGCACCAGCTTGCACTGGCTTCTCCAAAGCTGCTTTGCAGGAAACCATCCCTGATGCAGTAGCACATATTGCTGCCTTCATTACTTTCTCCCACCACACAAATCTGCATTGCCTTAATTACCTTCCTCTGGACCTGATATTAAGGGACTCATAACAGGCCACCAAGTTCCCTGGGCTCAGGGGCACCAGAGGGAGCAGGATATTCACCCTCCCAAGGTGTCAGGCTCTCATGTATCTGATGAAGTCACAGAGAAAAAGAAAGAGAGAGTTTGCCTTTCAGGAAGGCTTTTAAAAGCTCTCCTTCCTCTGTTATGATTCAAAATTCCTCTTTCCTTTTTCTTTTCCCATCAGAGATAAACACCTCCTCTCCTTTGGGTCACCTTTTGCAATTGCACTGATTGCTCAATTCTAGCTTATGCTACTGGTATTCCTCAAAGAAAGAGCATGCCAGGGCTTTCCTAATTCACTTGGAACTGGATTTAAGCCCTTATTCTTCTATACACTGGAGATATTTTTCAAGCAAAAACCTAGCACTAAGTACCTTGATTCTATGATGCAACAGTTTGATAAATATAAACCTTAAACATACTTTTTTTTCCCCCCAGGATCAAGACAATAATTTATGAGACTATTTTTAGACTTTTTAAGTTGGTTTTCTTTTTTGGATGTTTCCCTGAGTGTTCAGATCACTATGGTTTTTTCCTTATTGAAATAACATTTCCTCTTTTAGATTTTTTCCAGTGCATAAAGTTTTATTCATTTATTTATAAATCTGTATTTATACAAATATAGTTATGTTATTATTCATGTGCTCATTTTATATTTAACTTAATCCTTTCCATGTATGCTTATATTCTTTGTTAACTTGAGATCAAAAAAGGAGGAACTTTCTATGCCTTGTGTGGATTATGAAGACTAAAAAACCTCTTCCTAAATTATTATATTTTTTCCACATCTTTGCATGAATTTTGAGATATTTCAAATATTTTGTTACCCGATTATAAATTTTTTGTGTTTTTTAAAAGATTCTTGACTATTATTGGAATTTTAGGAATTATATGACCAACTCTGAAATAGTGAAGAACATTGATGAATTAACTGCTACTTTAAATTCCTTCCAATATACAGAAACAAATTTAACACCTGTAAATTAAAAACTCTTCCAAAAATCAAAGATGTGATGGTTTAATATTTCCTTGTTCTGCAAATACATTACTTTCTTCATACAGCCAGAATTCACCTATAAACATATTTCTGGAAGAATTTTAATATTGCCTTTGTCTTTCCTGTGAACTTATAGCAGTTCATACACTGCAAGATGAACACATACCCAGACAGTTGTATTTTGAACTATCTGCCAGCCAATTACTCTGTGGGCTTACATTCTCAGAGACCTCGTTCAAATTCTGCTTTACCATTGGATTTACTTCTCTGGTTGAGTTGTTTGTCAGGTTTAATAATCCTAATAATAAAGGATTAAGGAACAAAGGATTAAAGACACTAGGTGTGTTCAAAAAACAAACCAAAAAATTCCTTAGAAATAAGAAAAATAAAATAATTTCTAAGACCAGAAAAGCCAATTTATTTCTCTAGAGTTGAAGGCAATCACTGACTCCATATGGTATCAAAACTTCTGCAGTTTTCAATACTGGCTAAAAATACACCATGCAAATGTTCATTTGTACAACAGTGATGCAAGGACAGATGGAAATTGCAGTCCCAGTGCTACCCTTCCCTCCACAGGGTCTAGGAAAAGCTTACATTTCACTTCTGAGGCTTGCTTGGATTTCATGCCAAAGGGTAAGGCGTGGTGTGCAGATGAGGAAGCAAGTTCTGTTCCAGGACGTCCATGTCAGGAACATCCCCTCCAAGCCTGGCAGAGGGCACAGAGACCTCTCGAGGCTCTCACTGAGGGTGAGGGCTGACCCCTGAGCCCTGGACACCAGCAGACCCCATCCACAGAACCTCTCTTCCTGCCCCCAGGAGGTGCCCACAGCTAGGCCACAGGGGGAAAGTCTGGGATTGCAGAACTTCATCATTTTTCCTTCAGGCCTGGGCACAGCCACCCTCTGAGCTTTGCACACCTGGATGTCAAGAGGTTCCTCAAGCCAACCAAGGCCCCTCATGTTTCCTTCACTTCTACAGGGGTGATTCCTTCTGACCTGACTGAGCTTTCAGGCTTTGGCTGTGTTATGTAAGACTTTGGTGGTTTGGACTGATATTTCAAAACCAATCACTGCATATTTCTGCATAAAATAAACTCCTGTTGAAGGTGTCTATGTATAACAGTTAATCAAAACTAAAGGCATTGTTCTTTTTTCTGTTCTCTAAACATAACAGTAGAAGGGATCTGTTCAGTCACAGGATATCACAGACAATCACACCAGCCGAGGGAACTAGGATTCATGTTCCAATTCCTAAACTGCTTGGAAGATTATTACAGAACCTTATTTCTCCAGCATATAGGAGCGTGGAGAAAATACTGAAAAACATAGTTCATCAAGAAGGAGTGCAAGCACTGGTTATAGTTCACCAGAAACAAACTGCACGCCTTAGGAGCAGGAACACTGAGGGGACTTGATGTACTGCCCTGAGAGGGACATGGAACAGAGGATGGAGGGGCAGAGAGGTGTTGTGGTCATGCTCTGTTTAAAACAATCCAGCTAACAGGAACTGAGCCAAAGAAATTACCCAAACGGTGACTGAAAGCTGAACTTTGCTCCATTGACTTGAAAATACATATTACTTTTTATACTCTGGCATATGCTAATTAAATAAAACCTGTACCTGCTTTCCATGTATGACTTGTCATTCAAAATCCACCCAAACATGAAATCACATCAACTGTAATTTTACATTTTCTCATCCCTTAAAAGAAAAAACAATATAAATGTAGTTTTTGTGGAAAGGGAGGTTGGAGATTTCATCTTGGTATCCTGGTTTGGTTAACTACGGCTGCACCCATCTCCTCCCTCATAAGGACACCCACTGGGTAAGAATGAAGCAGTCGCCTATACCGACTGCTTCCTTGGGAAATTCAGAAAGCAAGCTTGTGGTTGTGATCATGCTTTTAGCATTATGGAGCCATCTCTCGATTTAATGCATCTTTTGCTGGCGGTATTATTTATATTTTGTATATTCACACATGTTTCTGCAGACAGTGTCTTTATCACTAACAATCCAATAAAAACCTGTGTATCTGTTGCTCAGTAAGTTGTTTTGCACCTGCTCATAAGAGGTATTGAACATGACCAGACTTCTAATCCATCTGGAAGAGTTCATTTGGCATGACCAGACCTACAGTCTATGGCACTATTTGTGAGTCTGTAATCATGGTAGCTCACAGAGGATGTGACTGGACTTACAGAGCCAGCTGGCTCTGCACTTTTGTTGCTTGGTGCTCAGAACCTAAGCCCAGCCATCTCCAGCCCCTCTGGTATCTGAGGAACAGCTGGAATGCAAGGGGGTTTATTTCCTGCCAAATCTTTCTCTTAATACAACAGAAAAATTTGTCTTACTATTAACATGACAAGTATCCACAGAGTTTCAAGCCTAATCTTGGCACACTGATTTGTAAAATTTATTATTTATTTAAAAAAAAATCAGGAACCTATCTTTAAATCCTTGAACATTTCCAAAACAACCAAAAACAACATAAGAGTGTAACCCTTGTAGCAGTAGCTGATGCAAAGGCATCCACTAGGCCTAGGCTGTGAATGAACAAATAGGCCTGAATATTTAAGTCTGGTACTCTGGAAACTCCTTATACATAGGAAGAAAGACCTGTCATTAAGGAACTTTACTGAACTGTGTCACTCTGTAGCAAAGGTGTTTTTCATTCAAGAGTTAAGGATGACAAAAGAATGCTAGAAAATTTTGGTCCTATATAAAGATGTAAGGGAAGTCAGTCACATGACATTTTCACAGCTGTGAAGTTTCCCAGTTAGTTTCTTTATAACAGCAGAGGTGGAGGTACCAAAGGACTGAAAAAAATCCAATATACATCAAATGTTTCACACATGAGTTGCTGGAGATCCACAGTGTTTCAGTACTAAGCACTGTTTGCTGTGGAGGACATTGACACAGAGAAAAGCTGATCAGTCTCTGATTGCCAAAGCAATATTTTTCCTTTAGCACTCAGCATAAGAGAAGTGTGTGCTATTGCCCACTGAGTCCCAGAGAGGAAAAAATCTAGATAATGTGAGAATGAAGAAGTGCTAATGTTCCACCTCCCCCAAATTCTTGGAATGTCTCGTCCGAGTGCCAGGATACTCACTCAGGGTACCCATCAACCTACCTCACCACCTGAATCAGACACATGAGGATACTGAAAACGTCCACATAAATACTGGAACTTAGTTTTGGCATGAAACTTTGTCAACGTGAAATCAATAGTCTGACAAGGGGAGAACAAGGGGACAGGAAAAGATAAAATGTCGGCGTACATTTCCCAACAGGATGGGGGAGCAGGCAGATGTTCCACGAGCTTTTTATTATTTATTTTATTTAGGCATCAGCCTCATGTACACAAGAGATGTACATGGCTCACAACTGCTGACAACCCAAGATTTCTTAGTTACAGAACATTCTTAAAAGCTTTTCAGCCAATAGCATGCTTCTAAAGTTTACAGACAAGTGTTCTAACCATCACTAAAAAGCACACATATATTTGTTACAAACAATATTAGCATGTATGCTTGTAATAACAATGCACAATATTCCATTATTAAACTTAAAACTTCAGTGTCTTTGCTAAGCACATTTTCTGCAGCTTCAATACTTCTCTGAGCCAAACCTAGAAACACTAACCCTTGTTCTAATGTCCTTGCAGTCTAGATTATTGTATCTTCTTCTACATTGTGATTTTGCAGCTGCAGCTGAACCTAAAATCCTTGTTTTATTTCTGAAACCTGCTTTTCTTACTCAAACTAAAAGTCTTCTCACCTTTTACATTTCCCACAATAAAATACATTCCCTACCTCAGAAGCATCACTGCCTTTTGTTACTATCTTTAAAGGCACATTTGAGTGACCAAGCCTGGTGAACCTGTAGCCAGACTGGGAATAAATACGGTGGCAACCATGTGATCCCATGGTAGGAGAAAGGGGAAGGAAGGAAGAAAAGCCACAAAACAGTGTTCCTTCTGGCCCAGAGGCTGGGGTAAGAGGTCTGCCTTTCTTAATACAGCTTATGTCAAAAAATGCATATTTAAATGAGAAGAAGTGTAATAATAAGCTTCCCTTTGATGCTGACTCTGGTGGGTCTGAGCTGCTTCCAGCACCTTCAAAAATCTCCAGGTGTGAAGCTGCGTTGTGCCTGTTCAATACCACAGCTGGAAAATCACTACCAAACCAACCAATGAGCCTGTCTTAAAGGAAAGATTATGAACTTCCAGAGGTGGAAAAGAGCAGCAGAGATATCACCAGAGAGATGACCAAAAGGACTATAAAATGTAGTTCTACCCATAACAGCAAGAATCTTTCTTACTTCCAGTGACATGAATCAGCATGTGCAGGCCAGATGGCTCAATGTGGAGGGCTGCAATGCCTGAGAACAAATGAGAAAGGGAAGGAGGTATTCATCAGGAAGGAGGAAACCACAGCCTAGAAGATCCAAGGCTTGTTCTTGGTAAAAGAACCATCCAACTGCCTTGCTAATGAGAACAGTCTTTCCCACTTCCTGAGAAGGTGCAGTTATTTTGGTTTCTTAACAGAGCAAAATAACACCACACAGCCACAAAATATTGCAAACAGAAATGTCTTCTGCATCAGAGTTTACTGATTTTTACGTTCCTACCAACTTAATAATTTCTGAAGGGGGAAAAAAAATAAAAAATGGAATCAAAGCAAAGCAAACACTTCCTTTTTCAAAATAGGAGCTCTGTCTGATGACGCAGTAGCTCATCTGCATATGTTATTACTGCTAAGAGCAAAATTAATGAGCAAATATGGTGTTTGAGAGACAAGTTAAACAAGCAAAAGCAGGAACGTTCATTCTACTTTACCCTGGTACTGAGAAGTAGAATGAGATTACGCCTAGCAGAAAAAAAAAATTGTAGGAAAGGAATGGAAGAAAAGTTTTAATAAAGACTTTTTTGGGTCCTGTCCATTTTTTCAAGCTTGCCTGTGGTGAAAAGCATGTTTTTCAAAGCTTCAAAACACAATACTGCAAAGTGTGCCTGCTTTTGCACTCTGTCTCACAAGGCACCATCCTAGCCTCCAATGCTCTCACAGCAGGATATGGTAAACCAGGGCCTCGGCCACTCAGGCATTTGAAATAATACTGAGGTCGTCACAGAGCACATTTCCCTGTAGAGCTTTACAATCACTTGAAGGTCTTAGGAAAAAATAAAATAATAACATAAACCAGCTGGCCTATTTTGGGGTCAGCACATATTCATTCTTTGCTCCACCTTTTACCTGAACATCTTGTGCCCCTTCTGAAAGTTCCTTAATTAACCCTTACTTTATATTACAACTATCAAATGTAAATTAATAGTCATGTGGGGTCATCTTTCCAAGGTTACGCTGCATGGCATCCACCTGCTCCTGCCTGTCAGAATTAAATCTGGAGAGTGCTGAGTTGCTCCATAATCTGCGTCATTTGAAGATATGGCTTTTCACCTATGCGGCAAAGTGCAATCTTAATTTGGGCTTTATGATGGGAGTAACAAAGTCCCACGAGGGAAATACTCTCTTGACAAAATGGTTTTTTTTTTTTAATTTAGGGTGAAAAATAGGATGAATATCCATTTTGCTATTTTATAGCCTTTCTTAACTCTCCTTTTTTTTTTTTTTACACATGGTGGGTTTATTTTAAAACAGCTTTCATTAATAAGGAACAGGATTCCCTCAGCTGACCTTAGACATATGCAGGCTCACAGATGGGAAGGAAGGGTGCTTTAGGCTAAATCAGTAAGTGATGTATAGGCTATAAACTGAGGAGAATTCTTCTCCTGTTCTCGGGCAGCTCAGCCGCGAGTGGTAGCAGAGAGTGAGTTCCCAGCACACAGCAGCATCGCCGCTCGGTGAGGGAGGTTTGATCCCCCTGGAGTCACCTCACACAGCAGCCACAGCCACCCACATCTAAAGCATTTGCAAACCCACTAGAATTAGGCTGACGATTCCGTTGGAATGGATATGCCTTCTGTTTGCTTGGGAAAACTCCAAGGGCTAAATTTGCTGTTTGGAAATAGTGAAATTTGAGGCAGCTGCAGGTTTTTATTAACTGACTTGTTAGCCAGGAACTGTGAAACAGATTCAGTGTTATTACACGGTGGTAGATGGAGTAAACTGTATTTACACCATCACTCCAACAGTAATCACCGTTAACAATTGAGGAAAATAAATACTTTAGAGTGAATAATTTTAGTAAATATGACATTTCCCAGTATAAAATGTTACCCTTTGGGTCTGCAAAAAAGTATAGTATTTGAAATGAAATTGCCTTATATCTTTTCTTTCCCTCTATTCAAGTTTTTAAACTTCTTTTTTATCAACTATAAAATAGAAAAGAAGAAACAAGAAAGAGAAAACAAAAAACAGCGGAAAAGTCTTAAAGGAAATCCTGTAATTTCAAAGATCTTATAATTGTATTTTGTTTTCCACTTCCAGAACAGCTTCTCTGTTAAAAAACAAGTACCCAATATCTTGTAAACAGTCTTGCAGACATCTCCCTACATATAACAGTTTTATAAGCTGCACAGAGTTTTGTAATTTTTATAACACAGAGTTCTTAAGACTCCAAGAATCATCCAGTAAATATTAACATAAATTAATGTTTCCCAGAGTCCTTGATCTTGATGCCATCTATCTTAGAATCCTAGAATGGTTTGATTTGGAAGAGACCTTAAATGTCATGTAGTTCCAATCCCTCTGCCATGGGCAGGGACTTCTCCCCCTTCCAACCTGGCCTTATCTTGTACATGTTATTGATATTAATCTGAATTATAATTATTTATCCTAACCTGTAAAATCAGCTATTTTAGCCTGTTAGCTCATTATAGTATTCAAAATTAAAGGTATTTTGGTTACTTCTTCCAGGTGACATTCTCAATGAAGTTGCTTAAACTTTTTCTATCAAAATAAAAAGGTAAGAAGAATGTATAGAGGAGAGTATTTGTAAGAAGTACCTGAAGCCGTGCCAGTCAAACCTCAGAACGACCCAAAACAGTGCAACTTCTACACCATAATAACTTCCCTGTTTCTTCCAACACACACCCACATTGTAAGTATGTACTCCTTCAGTCATACCAATAACACTTCATCTGACCTCAGGAAAACTGAGCAATATAGGAAGAGGTATTTGTTTCTGCTGCTCCCCAATAGCTCCTGGTTGGAATTGAAGTTGTCTTTAGTCAGTAGATGGCTTGTTGGCCAGAAATCGGGCATTCAGTGAATCCATTGAGCCAAAAGACATCCGAGTGTATGGCATTTTTACTTTTCCATTGTTTTTTAAAGGCTGCTTATTTGGCTGAATTCAGCTACTGGTATATATTTATAAAACTAATTACCACTAAATAATTTGTAAATCAGAGAAAATTGTTTAAAAGGCCAGTATGCACACACACACACACAAACACACTCAGGTGCATACATAAAAATAAAGGATAATACATTTTTGTGCTTTGGGTTGCACCAGCACCACATATAACAGGATCTGGAGAAGATAAACTTCCTCAATTAGGGTACAACAAGAGTTATTTTAAGAAATACAGGATGTCTAGAGGGGTCAGGCCTTGGACAGGACAAAGAGATCTTTCTCCATACTTTCTTGGTGAAGAGGAGACATGTTGGCTAGATTAAAAAACTATGTCCTGTTGCAAGCTTGAAGATAGCGCACAGCTCAAGCCTCTGTTTCCAGTGTGGTGCTCCTGATAACATTTCTGTGGGGCAAGGTGTGCTGTGTATTTCCACCAAGGCCCTTTGCCAGGCAGAATCACACCCACTATGCTCCATGTCCTGGGCATTACACTGCTAACAGCTAACAGGTGCTACCAGCTCATTTGAGCGAGTGTAGATTCATCAGCTCATTGGAAATGTGTCCATTTACATCATTTTTGGATGTAATTGGGCACTGCAATCAAGTTATTGACCTATTAATATTACTCCTGTCCCCATACTCACCATGAAAATCGTGTAGATTACAGTACTGGGAAGGACACCCTTCTTAGACCTCTCTGAGACTTCCCATCTGAGTGGTATTTCACTGACAAAACCAGTCATGAACTGTCAGGGCAGCTCTTGCAATAGAACCATAATGAAATCATGTTTGGTATTTCATGACTAAATCTTAATCCTGTGCTTCCTGGACACCTTCTAAACCATTGCAGCTCTGCCCATCCTTATCAAAGACTGGTATTGAGGAGGAAGGGGTAGGAATTTAGGCCCTGCCTCATTTCTCTGTTAGGAACTTTTTTCTGTTTCACGTATGCATTTAGTGCAATGACGGCATTGTTCTTTAGTTTAGTGCTTCTTTCCCTCCCTGGCCTTTGTAACCTTGAGATATTACTAGAAAGCAATTCATTTTGCTGGGCAAAGTAATGTATTTTTAATATGTTCTAAAACATCATTGGTGTCATGACAATTCTGTTTTCTGCAAGAATTATAATGTGAATTCATAAGACTTGATTATGTGTGGCCATGACAACAAGGAGTCTGCAGGAGATGTCTCACCATTGCCTTGTAGAGGGGTGTATACAGTGGAATGTACTCCTGTGGAGCTAATCCCTATGTAAATCCCTGCTAAAAGTGAAATATTTGATGTATTTTGGTGTCTTAAGTGACTTTTTTTCTCCATTACGACTAGAGATCCTTCCGACTATTTTTTTAATCTGTAATTTTCAACAGATGAACTCCTGTCATATTGCAAGAAAGTGCTGTTATTCTTCCCTAAACACATGAGCTATCACTTCATACTGCTAAATCTAATTTGATTTCTATTATTTATTTACCACAGTCATCCCCTTTTCTTCTTGTAGGAATCCTCTCTGTCCTAAAAACCATATCAGCAAATTCCATTAGCAAACAAGTACTCTCTGTGACAAGGTTATTAACGAACACATAAAACAGGACTGGCACCAGAGCTACAATCATGATCTCTTCTCAATCTGAGAGGGACCCTTCCGATACCATCCACAGCTCTCTCCCTGAAGCTGGTCCTTCAGGCCGTTTCTCCAGCTCAAACCACTTCTCCTGTGATCCTGTGCCAAAGGCATCAGTGCAGCAGTAGGGGTTAGGTAGACCCCTATTTAGCCAAGGTTATCAAAGGTAGATAGCTGGCTAAATTTCTCCATGCCTCTCATACTGAATTTCAAACCTTTAGAATTTGTTTTCCGCCCTTTATTTAAAGACTCCCTTCAAAATGTCTTTTAAATCCTTGCATATGCTGAAGTCAGAGTAGCATACCCAGAGTAATCTAGGAGATACTTATGAAAGAAAAAATGTGGAGTTTCTGCTGGACTGGGGCTGCAGCCCCTTTGCAGCCCCGTTTTAAAGAGACCTTTAACCAAGAGTAAGGGCTTCAGCTGTTTTCCAGTGACTTGGTGGAAAAACTACCTGGACAGATTTATCAAACCTGCCTTATGGCTCCAACTACTATCTCAAGCACCTGGTGACTTCTTCCTTCCTGCCCTGGGGCAGGGAGCTCAGTGGTGCTCATTGTGCCCTCTCTCCCTACCCTTCGGAAGGGCTAACACGGCACGTGTCCTCCTGAAGCTTCAAGTCCACTGTTGCTGTAATGAAATTCCAAGTCTCCTCCATGCTGAAGTCTCTGAGTTCCTTTCCCTAGCTGACATGAAGCCTTGTTGGTTCAGCAAAAAGTGTTTCTCTGTCATGTCCTCATTACTCACTGGAAACAAATACAAAAATGACATTCATTATTTTTAGATCAAAGTCACATTGGTGAATAACCCTGGCATTCCATTAAAACTAAACCTTGTCATTGCTAGTAATGTCAAGGTCCATAGCTCGGAAGTTAAAGCTTTTAGTCATAATTCCCCAAAATCTGTATCTGCTATCATATTAGACAACTCCTCATATACACTAAGGTCAGAGTAGTGGCTCTGTAGTTACTCAGATTTTTCTGTGTTCCTCAACTGCTCCCAGGACTATAAGAACTATTTCTAACATTCCTTCTGTAGTCCTTCATCTTCTGGCATTTAGATTGGTGCAGTGCTCCCGAAGTTAAAGAGCCAGCCTTTATCAAGTCGTGGTTCATGTATGTGTGATCATTGCCACAGTACATCAAGCTCCAAGCACTGCCTGAAGAGTTGAATTCCTCCTCTGGTACATCATAAAGGAAAACATTGGACCTGCTGCTATTGTCACCATCACCACTCCCAACAGCAGAAACCCAAAGCAAGTTTAAGAGCAATTGTGCTTAGAGAGCTACAAAATGCAGATTTGAGGTCTCTAAAGAAAAGAAACAGATATGTAAAGGTACTGTGAACTGCCTGCATTTACAGCATCTTACATTAACTATAATGGAACCACTTTAAAAGCTAAGCTAGTTTTCATCATTCATGTCATTTGTTTCCTTTTTATATTTCATGCAGCTTGAACAGTGACAGCTCCATTTGTACTTCAATCAGTTCTGTTGTCAGGCAGCAAACCTATGTTGCAGTTCTTGTGTTGGAAATACTTAGAGGAAACAATTTGAAATAAACTATTTAAACAAAAATTGAAAGAAAAGCTTGAAAACCCCTTATCTTGAGGGTTTTACAGACTAAATATCTAAACTTTGCCTCAAAAACTGACATAATGTAAATTCCCTTGGATATTTAACAGATCTATAATGCTTGGATGCCTTTCTGCCTTAGCAAAAAATACAAGCATATAACTAAATTAACTCTTAATTTTTACTCATATTCCACCCTACACAAAAAAGCCAATTATAAAAGTAAAAACTGAAAGGTTATTTGTCTGGAGAACAGCTAGACTTGTCTTCTCAAAACTGGAAGACTTAATGCACAGACAGTATCACAAGATGTTAACCCCCACAATTTTTCTTGCTATGCTGCAGCTCCACAGTAAAAACAACAACTAGGAAATAAGCCATATTGATTTCCAAAATTCAGTGTAATCACAAGTTAACTTCAATGATTTGCATTTTCTGCCACTCCAAGCATTAACATCCCAAAAACCACCTTTGAAGAGAACAAGCATTGTCATCAAATTGCAAGTCATCTTATTAATGATCAAAAACATAACTTGGAGATTAAATATCTCTGGACGTTTGAACAAATTACTTCTTCAAACAGCTCAGGACTCAGAATTTTAGGTAAAATAATCCAGAATTTCTGCTCTTAAAAGGAGACAAGGAGGAAAGGAGAAGGCTAACACACAGTTCTGTTCCTTGTCCTTTGCAACAGCAGAGCTGGTAGATTATTTTAGAAAGGGGAGAAATATTCTGGTCCCCCAAAAAACCACTCAAACTCTTTCTTCAAGTGCAATATAAAAACTGTATGAGAGCTTTTGCCTCAGCTAAACATCTCATGTTATTCCCCTTAAAAAAAGATAGAAGATGTAAACATAAGGAAGTAGTCAGAGCTCCTGTATTCTTTGTTCAAGAAATGTCTATGGCTTCAGGGGAGCTGATTCAGGATATCTCAACAAGTAACATTACCAAAAAACTGACTTCCAGGGAAGGGCACTTAGAACTGTTGCCTCTTGGTGACTTTTGTGTCTGAGATTGTGGAAATGGTAATACAAATGCCTGTTATGATAGCACTGTGTTCCCTGGGAATTCATCATGGTATTAATTACATAGAGCAGAAATGGGTCCAAAACATATGATTCAGAGTCAAAATTTAAGTCTCTCGCAGTTTGAAGAAGTTTAAATTAATGAATCTGAACTTCCCATCTCCATAGAATTACAGAAATAATTGCTGCCTAATGTCACCAAGGAAGTTAAAAAATGTATGAGTGTCAGACCAAAATACATGTAGCTTAAATTGAATGCAAGTCTTCTTTTTGCCATGCTATATAATCAGACTGTACACAAATGGCAACCTAGCACATTTATCTCTGAATCTGTCCTCACCTTCAGCCAGGTTTCAGTCCAACATCTTCCCAAAGCTGCAGCTTCAGTGAAAAATATCTGGAGCAGCATGATTTGTATGGCTCAAGAATTAAGTTTCTGATCCAAGTTCCTGTGTTTATCAAATCAAGTCTCCACAATGCAGAGTAGTCAGTTTGTGCTGTAGTTTGAACTTTTCTTTCTGACAATTCAAGAACACTTGCCTAAGTGAATATTTCTACTTTCAAATACAAAGTGTGTACCATAATACTACAGCAGTATTCAAGATGAGGGAGCACAAAAGGGAACCCAAACTGGACAACAGAAAAAATTGCAATTACAATTTTAAAAATGACAACCATTCTCCATTAAGATTAGTTGGGCTTCTCCCTTTAAACGTCATTTAAATTTCAATTTTAAAAATGGCAATAAAATTGTTGCAGTAATAAAACCAACTCCATCCTTGCAATAAAACCAGGAGTTTTTTTCCAAGTCTGGCTGTGATCTACCCTAAAAAGAGATTCTCACTATCAACCCCAGAATGGACATTTGACTCCTATGAAAAGCTGGGGAAGTATAATCAGAGCAGCTTTGCTAGGCATAGGTGCAGGATGCCACACATCAGATGTTTACTCAGTTAATCTGCAGTGTGAAACTAGAAAGAGGAGGAGGAAGAGAGAGGAGCCTTGACACAGTATTGTCAGCTCTTGTTTCAGCAATCCCTTTCCTCTCTCATTTCCTCAGAGCTGTAGGCCATGTCTACATGCAGAAGTCACATCAGCTTTACTGAAACTGAACTTAAGCCAACAACTTGCATGTGTGCAATCATGTTTCAAATTAATTACTGGCTCAACCCAAAGTGATATAAGTCAGTTTTTAAACCCACAGAAAACTCTTCCTATCTTAATTGACACAAGATAACCACATTATTTAAACACTAAAATATTTCAAGACCTCAATCCTGCTATCTCTGAGAGACAGGACAGGTAAGCTTAGCTCTGGGTGGGTTTTTTGCTTGGGTCAGGCAGTGCAAATCCAAATGCAAGAAGCATAAGTGGGAGGGTTCAGAGAAGTTGGATGTAATAAGCCAGTTGACCTGGTACAGCAGAAGTTTATTTATAGCACAGTAGTAGCACACATGCATTCCCTGAAATACAAATCCAGCTTGCATGAAGCAGGCATGTTTCCAAAGGTCTTTGGAAGAACGACAGACATGCTACAGCTAGAGTTTAGCTGCTGTTCAGCTGTTTGTCCTTTTCCGTAACATATTTCCTAGCTTCACATTCATTTTTTTCTTAATAACTAGCTTCCTACTTGTTTGAACTTGGAGAAGGATAGGGCCTGGGGAAACAAAGGTTTTCTGTTGGCTGAAGGTTTGTGCAGATAACACAACCATTTTCCCCAGATGATGAAAATAACTATACGGTGTGAAGTGGCACAGAGGTACTAGCATGGAAGCTGCTTTCCTTAATTAAGCATATATCAAGGTAGATCAAATTTAAATTGGGGTAGGTGCCCTCAGGCTGGCTTTGGGGTTGCCAGTGTCAGCTGCTGCCTCCAGGCTGGGATCAGCCTGCACATTGCCAGTGGCAGGAGGTCCTGCTGCAACCATGGTTGTTTTTCTGTCTGTCTCTCTCATTNTTTACATATCTTATTTTGTTCCCAAAACCAGTGAATATCAACTTTATTGACATATCTCCTCTACACTAAATTCTGTCTACCAATTAACAAGTCACAGGAACTCATGTCAGAGAGAAAAAGGAAGAGAAGAAGAAGAAAGATAAAGAAGCCGACACCCTAGAATCTCCATGTTGGTTCTGTATAAGATATATAGCAAAACTTAAAAAGTACAACTACACATTCTGTGGCACACCAAACAACCATCTCCTCATTTCTTTGGTGCTTTCAGCTCACCCAGAAGTGGGGGTAAATGCTCCCATGAGCTTAGTTCGCAGACCAAGCCTTTTTTGAGGAGCTCTGAGGGTAAAACAAACACCCAGAGAAGCAGGAAAAGTTCCCAGGCTTTTCCTGGACTCCTACACTTGTCTGCATATTGAGGCATTTTTATGCTCAATGGCACTGACTCTGTGAGATATTGGACCAGCACAAACAGTGTGAACGCCTTGCAAAACTGCAGCACACTGTGGGTGGGTGCTAGCCAAGGAGTGAGGACGGGGTGGGTACAAATTCCCGATGATTAGCTGTGTCATTTGGACACACAGGGAACTGGCTGCTGGTCCCACAGACAAAAGTTCATGTCCTAATTTGCCGCCTGCCTTTTGTCCTTCATCTGGACTATTTATGCACTCGGAGCAGCAGACGCTGTTACCCTGCACTCCCAGCTCTCCCACAGTCCCACAAACAAAGCTCTCAGAAAGACGTGGGATCTTGCCAAAAGCCTTTAAGCAGAGAACTGTGTGGGCCAGCCCTGGAGATTTACACAGACCAGCAGGTGCCTCAGGAGAGCACAGCACTGGCTGAAATCAATGGCAGCAGGGGCAGCAGGCACCTCCCTGCCACTGGGTCCTGCCCGCCCCAGACAAGGGGTCACCAGTAACTCACCTGAAATCTGGGTAGCATTTCCTTCCCCCGCCTTTTAGGAGGCAGACAGGGGTTTCACAAGACACCATCAAGCTAAATAATTTTCTGGTTAATGCTTAGGCACCCTTTAGATGCAAAATAATGAATGTAAAAGATCAATGGGTGAATTATTGATCCTGTCAAAACTCTTTATAGCTAATTATAGCACTGAATGCTAACTGAAGTGGCTATTGGCTACCTACCAGTCAAAATAAGGTCAGTATGTTTACAAAAAATTCCCAAACAACTTTAAGTCTGGCACTGTTATTGCCTTCTACCTCATTTATTCCAAAGACAATTCACACCACCCAGATTTCTTGGAACAAGACAATGCTTAAGAACAAGGTCCTGCACCCAGGTAGGGAGAATCCCAAGCAAAAGCACAAACTGAGAGGAGAATGGATTGACAGCAGCTCTGAGAAGGATTTGGGGATATTGTTTGATGATAAACTCAACATGAACCAATGACATATGCTGGTAGCCAAGAAAGCCAACCAAAAGCAGAGTGGCCAGCAGGTCAAGGGAGGTGATTCTGCCTCTCTACTCTGCCCTCATGAGATCCACCTGGAGTGCTGCCTCCAGCTCTGAGGTCCTCAATGTAATAAGGATGTGGATCTGCTGGAGGGAGTCCAGAGGAGGCCACAAAAATGATCGAAGGGGTGGGGCACCTCTCTTGTGAAGACAGACTGAGAGACTTGAGGCTGTTCAGCCTGGAGAGGGAAGACTTCACAGTACCTAATGGGTACTTTCTTTACAGAAGCCTTTCAGTACCTAATGGGGGCCTTCAAGAAAGCCANCCTGGAGTGCTGCCTCCAGCTCTGAGGTCCTCAATGTAATAAGGATGTGGATCTGCTGGAGGGAGTCCAGAGGAGGCCACAAAAATGATCGAAGGGGTGGGGCACCTCTCTTGTGAAGACAGACTGAGAGACTTGAGGCTGTTCAGCCTGGAGAGGGAAGACTTCACAGTACCTAATGGGTACTTTCTTTACAGAAGCCTTTCAGTACCTAATGGGGGCCTTCAAGAAAGCCAGAGAGGGACTTTGGACAAGGACATGTAGTGAAAGGAAAAAGGGGAATGGATCCAAACCGAACTAAAAGAGAGTAGGTTTAAATTAGATAATAGGAAGAAATTCTTTTCTATGAGGTGTTGAAGCACAGAAACAGGCTGTCCAGAGAAGTTGTGGATGCCCCATCCCTGGAAGTGTTCAAGGCCAGGCTTGGTGGAACTCTGAGCAAACTGGTCTAGTGTAAAATGTCCCTGCAAAAGGCAGGGGTGTTGGAACAAGATGATCGTGAAGATCTCTTCTAACCCAAACCATTCTGATTTTATGAAGTACAAACTGTTGTCCCTGTCCTCACTAGCAACAGAAAGCATTGCCAGCACTTTTGTGCATCTCCAGCTAGGCAGGAACTCACTGCAAAATTCTGTGTGTGTTAGACAGAGAGCACGTTCCCACCTTGGAAAAGAAAAAAGCTTTGAAATAATTTCAGAGCGTCTCCTTTACTTTTCCAGGGTCATTTCTCTTGCATTCATTAAGACTCTCTGAGAAATAATTGAGCAACATAGGTTTTCTGCAGCAAGGAAAGTAGCAGTGGAAAGTGTGTTTCACCTATAACTGTATCCATGTGGACCTTATAATAATTTTTTATTTAATATCTGTATTTTTTTTGAAGCAATTGGTTTATATAAGTCAAAGTTAAAACCCTGCTATTTATCTCTCTTGCATTAACAAGCATGAAGTGCTTTTAAATTTGTTAGTCTCTCTCCTGAGGTCTCCTGGACAGTAACAGTTTTCTCTTTCATATTTTTACACGAAACAGTTGTACTCATTTTGGATACAAATTATGCTGACACCTCCCAAAGTTTTCTGCAAAATGCAAGACATTTCCCTTTTCCACTCTCAGTAGAGTGGATTATTCTTGCATGGGAGAGCTAAGTTCAGCCTCCAAATCTAACTAGAGGTCTTCCAGGACATGAACCAGGGCTATTCCTAGTTGCTGACCAAGCTCACTCTACCTCTCAGTATCACAAATTAAAAAGCTCCCCTGGGAAAATTTTTTTGGAACCACTATGCTCCCACCAGTCCATTTTACTTCTGTGAACTGTCATTTACTAATAACAGACATTCGTTCAAAAATCCCAACCAACTGCACTGTCATCCCATTTGTCAACACCCAATATGCTGGGATTTGACAACAGAGCTCACCTTGTTGTTTGTTGGACACCTGCAGTTTAGGAGGCTGCTGTACTGCTGGGTACTATTCAAGGGATATTCTGCTGTCTGCACCTGCAGGTAGGATGAGAGAGACATTTGAGAAAAGATGATGGTGCTTTGGGGAAAAGGAGGAATTTGAGTAGAAAATTGAGAATCTGTCACAGGCGATGTAAAAAGAAAAGCTGAGGAGGCAGGATTTGGATGCCTTGTGGCTATCCAGACTACCTGAGCTAACCTTTTTTAAATGGTGCATACTTTCATGCTGGGATTCGTTTCCCCTAACTTTACAGTGGATGTCCAAAGACATCTCTACTGTCAAGAGAAAGAAGGCAGCACTCCTCAGGCACAAATCACCTTTGATTACGTGGATATCCAAAACACTTTAGAAGTAGCAGTCTCATGCAGTTGTTTATTTCTCTCCATTGATTATTTTAAGATGGGATGAGAGAGAGTTTAGATGAAGATGTTGCAAATATCTGCAATTTGACAAGAGGAGTCTCATTCTGCTTGTGGTTGAATCACACACCATGTGCCCGTGAAAGAGCCTTTCAAATATAGGACAATCCAGAAAGCTCTATTTCAAAGATATTTCATGGATGAGTATGATTTTGGCTTCCTTACACTTTCTCTCCACTGAATTGGTCAGCAATCTGAAAGGGGACAAGAAAGTACTTCTGAAGAATCAGACCCTAGATATGAAAAGAACATTCTGGCAGGACACAGAGTGCCTAATATTCATTAACTGCTTTTTATTTTTTTCTCCTTTTTATTTAAATAGAGATTTCCTTGTAACTTGCTCAGATGGCATACTCAATGCCTCAGGCAAGCCTGTGCAGCTGCCTCTGCAGCTTGCAAAGGACTTGGCTACATTACAAGTGTCATATTTTCTCACAGATAAATTGTTCTTGAATAACATTCCCTAAGTAATAGTTTCCATCAGTATCAGCTTTGCATACCTCCTTCCTTCTTTTCATCCTCTTTTTATTGTACAAAAACATTAACTCTGACCACTGCAAAGAAGCTCTTTTTATCCTTTAGTTTCTCCCGAGTCCTTCTTGCCATCTCCAAGGGAATGGTTGGCATATGGGATCATGTTCCATATTCCACCCTGGTGCCTTTTTTTTAGCACCTGCTTTAAAAATCCAGGGCCAGAGTGCAATGGACAAAGTTTAGTTAGAGCCCACTGCAGTTGTTATACAGTAGGCTACTGACTGAAAGGACCTGTCCTCACCCAGCTTTACCACTTCCAGGAACCATTCTTGCAACTCCCAGGTCTTGTGAGGACTCGCTGAAGGCAAGGGGGTGGATTCTGTGCATGTGTTAGTTAGAGAAGTGTGGGTTTGCACATTCCAGGAAAGGAACTTACTTCGATATACCAACAGAAATCCACCTATTTTTGTTTATCTAAATAAAATCTTTTATTTCACATTAAATATTTAATTTATATCCTCTCTTTTGCACTGTTGAGAAGGGACAATGTATAGCCATTTTTATCCTGAAGGAATTCTATTCTCCTAATTAAACTCTTTTCCTCTGTCTAAACAATTCCCCTGATGACACAAATTACACATGTCATGAGTGGCAGGAGATCAGAGAGTGCAACCTCCTGGAGACCACGGGAGTGGCGCAGAGCAGGTTGTTACTACACTGACAGAACACACACCCAGCTCCCTGTCCCTAAAACTGGTTAAACGAAATATTTCAGACTTGCATTATGAAAACAAGACTTAAAATCCACCACATCCTTGTCCATAGGTTGGCAGCCCCTCTGTCTCTGCAGCTGTTCCCCACCCCACACGCGCCCAGGCTGAGCTACCCTGCTCAGAGCTGCACCAGCAAAAGCTGCAGCTTCTATTAAATCAGAAGCATGACTCCTTCCTCACTGGTTCTCACCGTGTTTGATCACTTTTTTAAGATAAATTTTGAATAAATGGAAGCTGTCAGCTGCAGGTTGGGAGCAGAAGGGTTTGTTGTCCTACCCACCCCTACAAGAAAAATGAACATGAACTTTGCCAGAAGAACCAACAGCGAGAGCAACACAAGCTCAGGCTAATATTTACAATATTTGCAGTGCCATGTTATCCAGCTAAAGACAGCAAGGTAACAGAGTGGATAAATTGCCAACATCTTCTGCAGATTTTTCTGTGTTACTGCCCCTAACATTGTGCCCACTGATGGGGAATAAAGTGAGGGCAACAACCAGGGGAAATCTTAGCCAATGTTTAGTAACATGGCTGCAGCCCAAGTCACCATCCAGAATGTAATTCCACTCCTCTGAAGACTCAGCAGAGCTCATTGCAGCAGATAAACAAGTCACTCTGTTACCCTGAGGCGTGACAAATACCACTGTGAAACTGCCTGGATGGAGAAGAAGGGATCCAGTGCAAGATCCAAGCTCACATTCCTACCTGGGAAGGCTGAAGAAAAAAAACTATCTCAGCTTTCTACTAGATGCTGTCTTATCACAAGCAGAGCACGTATCCAATATCTGACCCCAGGGCACCAAGGCAGGACTTGAAACTGAACTCACTGTCACCAGTGATGTCTTTCTCTCTTCTTGCCTAGGCAGAATATGTTGAGGGTGCAAACGAGGTGCTTTGGGGTCACTTCTCTGCAGTACCATGGAAATTTTAGACAAATCATTTTGGGTATGTCTGTATTAAGAGGGTAGACACACCAACCCTTTCCACTTTCTCTGAGGCCCCTCAAGGCCAGGAAGGAAAATCAATGGAGAAGCAAAGCAAATCAAATACTCTCTGCCCTGCTAAAGTCCACAAGCAGACATCCTATCTGCACAGCTCTGCATCAATACTTTGGTATTTTTTCTAGTCCCAGGCTGTCAAATCCCTGCAGCACCATTCAAATTTGCCTATTTGGGAAAAAAAAAAAAAGCAAAACCACACCCAAGCTAGTCAAAAAAATAAACCCTTTGAAGTGCTTTAGGTGTTTTGGTAGGAAACAACATAAAAGCCCCAGAGAAATATCTTGTATGGTATGACAACCAGCGAACTCTGCCTGAGCCTGTGACATGTGCCTCCCCTTAATGCTTTTAGAAAATCAGTGAAACTTGTGCTCCTTAGCAACTTAAGGTTTTTATTTTTTCCACAAAGCGGAGGGACAAAACTCCCAAAAGGTATCAGCAGCATCCCAGTACAGAAGGGATGTAATTTGTCAGACCACAGCATTTTTAAATACTTCACAGCTGAAACTGTGCAAGTATTTAAATAAAGTACTTGACAGAAACTGTGGCCAGTTAACACCTCATATTAGAATTTTACTCAAGAATAATTAATTGGCAGGATGTCCTTAGCCCAAAAAACCATATTTAAAGTTTCCTGAACTGTCATAAATTTCACCATCTGCCATCTTGCCCGAACATGCTCCCTGCCTCTTGAGAAGACACAAAACCACAAGTGAAGATTTGAGTGTCTCTCTGATTTCCAGAGTTCAAAGCATGTCAGCTACACCATGTAGCAGAACACAACACACATGGACTGCTTGAAGTCATACACTCAGTAGTCAATGGTTCTCTCAAACTGTTTATAATTCCATCTCTTGGGGAGAGAAAACAACATACAAATTAATGCAGGGTCAGATTCTGCTACAGAAATTCTTTGTCATGCTCCTAGTTTTTTCCTAAATTCAGGCCCTACTTGATTCAGATTTAATAATAGATAATGCAGAAAAAGCTGCATGTTACTTGTAAGAAGCTCATGAGCTGAAGAAGCAACTAAATTCACAGCAAATATCAACCTTTGTGCATTATTCATTCAGCTTGGTTGCTCCATGTGATGGCCATCAGAAGAATTCTAATGGCCATTAAATATTCTCCTCAAACAGTTACTTGCTGAAAAATCAAGCCTGTATACTCAGTTATGATACAGGTGATTTGTTTTGGGGATTCCTGTGCAGATTTTGATCAGCAAATTGGCCTCAATCTCCTTTGTGGAAGAGATACTGAAGTTCAGATCCAAATACTTTCTCTCCTTACCAAGACCATCACATCGGCCTATATGTCCTGAAGTCTGCTTCTGCCCAGGGTGTGCCACCCCCAAAAACGCTATAGCCATGTGCACACCAAGTCCATCACCTGTGGGATGAAGGGGACCCGCTGCCTCAGGGTTGCTCACAGTCAGACATGTCTGGAGTGCTATAGACATGAAATGGGAAGTGATACTCAATAACTTGTCCAGGATATCTGTATGTAAAACAGCCCAGATGTCGTTACTCTCACAGGAGCTGTGGACACACCAAAGGAGATCTGCTCCTCCTGAGCCCTGGGAAGATGCCTCAAAATTAGCCTATCTCTCCTGATGATAATGAATTGCACTTTTGTACTTCCCACTTGATCCCTGATGATCATCATGCAAACTATTTGCAACACCAGCAACAGGACAAAACCTAAAACTTCGAAGTATTGTCACTTAAACCTGTGACAAATCACAGCCACAGTTGTGAACAGCCTCAGGTCAGCCCAGCCCACAGGGAGGGTTGTGCAGGGATGGCTTGCAGCAGCACAAGCTGACTGTCAGAACAGATCTCCCCTATGCCTTTTGTTATTCCTTGCTGGGACCACAAGGAGTACTTCTCCATTTCTTCTTTGCAAGCAGCTGAGAGCTGTTGTATCCACGTATCACTTTTCCCTTGTCAGGCTGCTAATTGAAACTTAAAGATCTTCATTAGCCACTTCCCGTGGACCTGCATGGTGGGTTCATGACATGGAAAGGCAAGGACATTGACTAATGAAACCTGACAATTCTCCCTGAGAAATCCTCCAGGATTTCTGCCCTCAGCAGCTTGCTCTGTCAGAGATAACCATCCCATGGCAGAGTCAGCAAAAGAGATGCGACTCAGCTTCTGCAAGGCTGTCAGGCCTCAAACAGACAGACCTTTAAGACCTCCACATGGCAAGTTTTGCTGAAATTTCTTTGCCACCTCCCTGCAGAATTGCTTTTACTTCTTTATCTACTTGTTTGCTCTTAAAATTGCCATTTTCTCACTGGACTATGTATTGCTGCTTCTTTAGTATGCTGTTTACTGATGTGCAAGGAAACCATATGTAATGGCCAAATTTCAGTACATTGTCTGGTTTTGCCACTAGGCTCTCTGCCAAATAATTGATGAATTTCTAAAGGAGCAGGCAATAAAACGTGAGAGGAAAATGTAGATGAATTCCACAGTCACTTCCCCTCAACACTGATGTTATTAAGAGCAAGATAAAGGTGTCAGACACAAAAGAGGTGTGGGCTCGACGTGCCTGTGATTTAAACCTGCAGTCTTGTGTAACAAGGCTACTAATCCCTTTTGCACCTTAGGTTCCCTTGATGCCTTAAATGGCTACCTAGAAACAGAGACTAGACAGGAATAAAGGAATAAAGCAGTGATTTATTTGAAAGGCCTTCAGATGTACATTTTGGGCTTCAGAGGGTCCTGCCTCAATGGAACTCAAAATGGATGACAGGTCACGAGTTCTTCACACTTTTATATCAGCATAAATTCACCAACCAGAACCCAGCCAATGATGGAATTTGCCCAAGCTTGCCCCCCTCTCCCCAGGATGATGGTTTACAGTTCTTGTTCTGGGTGTCCTTGGAGAGCAAGCTGGAGAGGCTTTGTTATGTCTATCTTAGCATGAGAGAACAGCACTTAACAAGCTACAGGAAACTTCAGAGTTACACTAGCAGTACAGGATTTGAAAAATATAGTAGTTAAAACTTAAGGCATCACCCTGAGTTCCCTCTCACACCACAGTTTATCCTTTGGCTGGGGTAGTTGTCACACAAAGCCAGCGGCAGCAGGGGAGGGAGCATGAATGCCCGCAAGTCCCGACACACCGAGGTGAACTGCTCCTCTTCTCCGGGAGCAGCACTTGGTCTCACACACAGAAAACAAGAGGCTGTCACAGCAAGATGTAATGTTTGGGTAATTGCTGGTTTTCTCAGCTGCATCAAGCGAAGGGAAACATTTGCCACTTCTTTGAGAAATCCCCAGCAATCAAAGCTGCTGACTGACAGTGCTCAAGGGACTGCGGCAGAGTCACTGCTCACCAGTGACTCCTACTAATGAGCAAGAAAGGACTGTAACATTGCTGAAAAGCATCTTTTCCAGAACACTTTCAGACAGTCTGCTTTTTTATCAAACACCAAATAATTGTAGAGCTTTCCTTTTAGGAAAGGAAAGGAAGTTTTCCACTGAAATTCGCTGAGTGGCTTTAGAATTAGTGTATTGACTCAGTAACTAGCTAGTGGTGCAGCCTTCTCCTTTGAAAACCCAGCCCCTTCATCTTCCCTATTGCTCATATAAAGCAAGAGAAGTCAAGCAAGGCAGCCAGGGCTCATGTTGTGATTCGTAATCGTAGGACTGAGAATCTATTTTCATTGACGGGACAACAGACAGAAATGGTGACTCTGCAGCTGACTCCCAGGACAGCATGTAAGATATGCATGGCATGCCCTAAGCTTTGTAGTCTCCTTTGCAGAGGAAAATTCCCTAGATAAGGACAACGGTAGGGAAGCAAAGGAGAAACAGACTGACAAATCTTACAGCAGCAGAAGTCCTCAGAAAAAGCTGAGATCGTCTCTTTTATGGATAGAAGTAATTATCATAAGTTAAAACAAGAAAAAGAGCAAATGTTTAAACATCTGAACTTGAATAATTTCTTTTTAAGTAAACCTTCACAAAGCACAAATGCAAACAACCTTACTTCACCCCGCTCTTTCTGGATCAAGACATGTCTCAGAGCAGATCTTTTAACACCTACAGAAATAGTGACAGACAAAGAAAAGGGAGAAATTTTAACTCTTATCTAGCTTAGGTTCCTTGGCAAAGATTTTTCTTATCCTCAAAGGCGAGAACAGAGCTGGTTTCCTTTAAAAATAAATAGAATTGTTTACTAAGAATTGTCTAAATCCCCAGTGATTTACAGGTACTTAACTTATGGTGTATTGATCTCACATCTAAACTGAATAGTTCTTAGTAATCAGAGAGACTCATAAGTTGAAGGAAAGAAAAGGACAATTTTCTCTTCCTCTTAGAGTTTTTTTACTTCTACCACACACCAAAATGTCATGTCCTGTTTGGATATCTTAGTTTAAAGAAAGACATACTCAACAAATTAAACTTTATATCAGGACCTCATTAAATTCAAAGGAAAATGAAATGGGGATCAATGCTCTTTACTCATACAACATGAATTCTCTAATTCACCACTTTCTTAATTCACAAATTCCCCAGCTCACAAACTCTCTAGCTCACAGGTCGCTTTTACTGTGCCTCAATGGCTGCTCCAAAACACATTGGGGTGTGGCAACAGCTGAACATTGGGCCAAAACCAGAGCTGAGCTGAGTCTCCCTTGCCCCTTGCACAGATCAAATTGAGAAAAACCAGTGCCCATGTGAGGGGTGGAACTGTTAGTCCTCTTGCCTCCCTCAGGGGAAGATTTGGGCACTCACTTAAGCCTGAATCAGGTAACAACTGGTGATTCATTTTTTCAATACAGGGAGATGCGTGATAAACATCAATAGAAAAATATATTATTAGCAAAACTAATAGAATACTACAGCACAATAGTACAATGATCACAGGATGTAATAAAAGATGAAATATGCCGCTTGCAGATGGTGCATATCTCATAAAAACACCACACCAATGATTTTCATCAGTTTGTTCACCTTCTGTTGCAATTCTGACCATGCAGCCAGTATCATGTTTGATAGCAGTGGTCACTTGTTTTGGGCAAATAATAGCCATTTCATTCTTGGTGATAAAAGTTTTCAGCTCCTCAGTTTGAGAGCACACTGTGTCCTGTGTTGGCCCTAAGGGACCAACGGGGTCCATGCTGTAGGCCAGTCTGACACCAGAACTCACGTGAAGTTTGCATTATGGTCTCTATTAAGCAGTGTCTAGTGACATCAGGTGTTTTAAGATTAAATTTTTACTTCTCATTACCCAACTCCGATTTGATTGCCAGTAAATTAAATTAATTTAACCCAAGTTGTCTGTTTTGCCTATGACTTTAATTGCTGAGTGATCTCTTCCTGTCCTTATCTCAGCCCACAAGCTTTTCATTATATTTTCTCTAGCTGAGGAGGTTAGTGATAGAGTGGCTTTGGTGGGCACCTGGTGTCCAGCCAGGGTCAACCCACCACAGCTGTATAGCAAGGAATTTGTTTAATTCTGCCACAGGATTAAACCAGCCCTGGACATGGTGTGCGTAGGGTAAGCATTACCCAAATTGTTCACTATTTCAACCCCAGACATGGGGAATTTCCACTCTTCAGAGGCATGTGCCATGGGTTTGACAGAGTATACTTGCTGAGTGGCCCAAGGAACTTTTCTTTCCCCAAGACCTGTCTGAACATGGACAACGCAGTCCTTTATTTCATTACAAAATCTACGGGTGACCACTCTCTACCACTTGATGGCAAATAAAGTCATTAGAGCACCAATGATATTTCTTACAGAAGCAGCTTGGTGTCTTCAGAGTGAGCTGCAAAACTACTCTAGCAAGTAACAGCTGGGCAGGGAAATCTGGATTTGAGCTCACCCTCAGGTTCTAGATTTCACTACATTCTCCTATCTTCCTTACACTTTCCTTAGTCATCAAATACCCTATTCAAATGAAAATCCTCCTCTGATCTGTGTATAAACCTAAATAAATCTTTTTATCCATAAGTGATGACAGAATATTATTGTGTGGGACCTCATTCTTCAGGTTAGACTTAAATTCACATTTCATGGAGTAGCCAGAAAAAGGCAAAACATTTCAGTAAGATATAAAAACAGGAGCCTCATCACTGTCTGCTATTAAATAGATAGGACAATGTTCTGTAAATGAAGTGCTAATCTGGTAAGTCTAATAAACCATCTCTTCTTTTAATTTTGCTGGCATCAACCCCTCCATTAAACACTTAATTTTTTTTCAATAAGACTGCTGTACTGTATTTTTTAAACACAGTGTAAAAGCAGCCTTATATTTTTCAGACTATAGATTTCCTACTTGCTGAAAAGTCTACAAGTTTGAAGATACATACAACCCACAAACATAAAATTCTTTATTTCTTGGCACATAAGTTAGACTAAATATTGCATTCACTGACCCATGTAGAAGTAAAAACTCTGTTAAAAGAAAGCTTTTCAGGGATTCCTTTAGAGAAGACAGACGTACAAAGTCTAAGAGGACTAAAAGCTACTGAAGTCTCTTTGTTTAAATAAACACCCAGTCCTGTTGGGTTACCTCATAGTCTGCTGTTAAGAGGAGCCTCAACCATGCATCCTTTTATTTAACTTTGGGGACAGAATTTAGTTTCTGTGCCTGGTCCAGTGTGGTCAGGATGCTCTCCCAGCTTCTGGTCTGCCAAATATGCTTGAGATTGGTGTCTGCTCAGTTCAGCCAGCTGGGCAATGAAATTGGGATCTCCAGGCTCTGCGTCTCTCTCTACAACATGGCCAGATTTTCAGCAAAAACCCTTTCAGGACAACATGATTGGAGACTCAGCAGCATAATTCTGCATCAATGGACACTTCAGCTCCAGCAAGAGCATCACCTTTCTGTTCTCCTGCCACCTCCTAGAGCAGGGTCACACTTCGTAGCTCCATTCCCCCAGCAGTGTAGGGGTGCCATTATCTGAAAATCTGAAGGACCACTCACAGTCATAAGAGACAGCAGCGGCAGAAAGCTGTCACCTTTAGAAAATTGCTGCTTGAGTTTTGTGGATCTTCTTTTTTCACATTATTTAATGAAAATCTATTCTTAGAATTTCAGTGAAAATATGGGAATGTTTTCTTCTCATTGCATGGAGCATAACAGACACTCTACAGTTCTAATGGGAATATTCTTGAGGTCCCATATCTGCTCATTAGCAATTACGTAGCCTATTAGCAAGCAGATGAGTGTCACATTTCAAAGCTAGGAAATCATAGAATCATAGAA
>VZRF01014200.1:133735-281208 GCA_013396875.1 Vireo altiloquus | reverse complement strand
GGCACCTGCCCTCGCCAGCAAGCATTGGGCGGGGGAGGGGAGGGCAGGCGAGGGGAGCTGCCCGCAGGCCAATCATGGAAGTGTTCTTTGCCCTGACCAGCTGTGAAGCCTGTGTGGGGACAGGGCGACACACTTTTGATAGCAATTTTCTTTATCTCATTCGTGAAGCATGTTGAAGCATATATGTATTGGTCCCTCTCAAAGGGCCACCCCTGGCACCCCAACAAGAGCGGAGCAGACAGGAACTGGCATGGAGCCACACTTGCGGCCTTGCGGCCCCTGCTGTGCCTAGAGCCCTGAGGGCCTTTGGCCATGCTCCCATGCGACAGCCTCAGCCCCAGACTGCAGAGCCCTGGGTTTGCAGGCTGCACCATGCAGTGCACAAGGAATTGGCCACATGGATGTGCCAGGGACTTGTGGGCAGCGAGTCCACGTGCCGCAGGAGGCCAGGGACCAGGGGTGTCCTCAGCCTGTTTTTTTCATGCCAATGAAGTAAGGAACAGGTCACTTTTTGAGTAAGTCTGTCTATTAGCCTCAGTCCCTTGAATTAGTTTTGATTACGGATTATTATTTGTGTCTCGTTAGCAAATTGGCTGGTGTTCATGGTCAGAGCACGTGCTACCCAATTGGCTGTTCACGTCATATGTTATTCCCTCCCCTCCCTGACTGGATGAATCAAATTTTATTAAACAGCAGCCTTTATTCTCCCTCGCTTGCAGATGATGCATGAGCATTTGTAGCTACTTGGCAATTCTGTTGTGAGACAATAACAAGTTAGTCTCCTAATTTCCTTCCAGTTCTGTACATTTAAAAGCAGGAGCAAATCCTACTGATTAATGCTTGTAAAGGGAAATCCTTGTGTGAAAAGTATTGCAGCAGGGCAAAATTATGCAACAATGGTGGGTTGTGTTTACCCTGCGTAATTTTTCTTTTTGCTTGCTTTTCTCTCCCTTTCTAGTTCTAAGTCAGCTGCAAGTCTTACTACTAATTTAAAAAGACACTGCAGATAATAAACACTCTCTCCCTTAAGGGGATCACGTAACTTTGTACGGGGTTTTTACTGTGCAGTGCAATGCCCTGGGTATCATATAAATTTTGGCACAAGAGCACAGTTTTTCGGATAACATGGCCTTTGCATCTGCCTGGAATTAGGCTTAGAATGACAGTCATGTTTCAGAGAAGCTTTTGCTTCTCTCAAAGGGAATGCAGTATGATTCACATTAAAAAGCTATAATTCAGATTGACATTTTCCTCAGATGGGATTTGCCATGAGTCTTGGACCCAGGAAACCCCTTGAGATTTTTTGAGCTCTGAGCTTGAGTGATGAGTCTCCACTTGGAGGCCTTCAGCTCCAAAGTACTGTGGCTGGCAGTTTGCATCATTTTTAAGGTAATTTCAGGATAGAACTTTTTTAGTTTGCTTTGTGTTTTAGGGATGTGCAGAGTGAAATAAATATGGCAATCTCCAGTGCCAAAAAACCATGCTGGACCTTTCCTCACTCTATTTGGATTGTACTGTGAAATTCAGTGGTATCCCTACTTTAACGACTCTCAGGGTCGTCCAGGATTTTGTGAATTGCTTGCCTACTGTTTTCACTGTTCCAAAATAAAGATTGCTGTAACCAGCCATTTTTTAAGAGAAACTTTTTTGCCATTTCTGAATTCTCCAAAAGTCTTCTGATTCTCTTTAGCTCCACTTACCTCTAGTGTGATAGTATCTACTCACCGATTCATTGCATTCCTAAAAACATTCCTTTTTGTAAGAGCCATGCCAGATAGGCTTAAATGTTACCTTGGAGGAAGTACAGTTTAGGGAACTTCCAGTGGGCTTTGGCTTCTCCTCTCATTTTGCTGCTAGTCAACTGTAAGAGCTGGGATAATTTGCTCCTTTTCCCTGCTTTCTGGTACATAGCTGCCAGTTCTGTTCAACTAGCCTAAAATATGGAGACATACAGGTTTAAAACTGATTGGATTAAGAAGCGAGTAGCCACCCAAGCTAATGAGCCCCACTGCATCAGAAAAACACTACAGATTGCAGATGCTGTTGTACCCATACACATCTCAGACTGAGTATCCAATAGGTTGGAGGGTGGAGTGTTGGGTCTGTGTACTGCCCTCATTTTCCAGTGTAAATGAGACTCATTTTTCAATCCTACTCTCCCTGACAGCTTTCCTGGCTAAGCAGCAATACTTTTAAGCTGCAGGGGTGACAGGGACTTCAGCATGCACAAGCAATTCTGACCTGCTCTTGAATCTCTTCTGCAGGTAGAGCTGCAGGTAGAGCTGGCTTCATTGCAGTCAGATCTGAGGTCTCATCCTCTGAGAGAGAGCTGACTCTCACCCACCTGCCTCAGCTTGTAGAGCTCTATGGCCTGAAAGGGAGGGGAAAAGAAACTGGTAGGATCCTGTAACATGGAAGTTTGTAGAAACCAGTCCCCTGGCCCTAGCTACTCTTCTCCATAGCTTCTCTGACCCTTTGGACACTTGGAAACTCTTTACTGGTATCAAACCTTACGTGGTCATTGCGGGCTTGAACACGCAGTGCTGCAGCCAGTGCATTACAGAAGGACTCCTGACCAGGGCCTGGCACAGAGTTCTTTAGATCAAAGTAATCTTTGAAAGCTGAAGATGAGAGGTTTGGCTCTTGAGGTATGCTGTGTTTGCTCATGTAGGGGCTGTGAATCCTTCCATATCCTGTGGATATGCTGTCTTAAAACAAAGTCACAACCATTTTGGCTTGCCTGCTCTTGAAATCACCAGTGATCTGTGGCATGCTACCCTTCAGGGAACATTCACTAAATGTGCTAATACAGTATTTAAATTATTGAGTACTAAAGTGTGCCAGGTCAGAGAGCCTCTGTGATGCGAGACAGAGGCTACTCTGAACTGGCTTTATTAGATTTTAATGGAACAGCAGGTGCCATACAGAATAATGCATATGGTCCATTTGCTTGGAAATGTCCAGTTTTAATGTGGCAAGGCTACAATTTCTGCAGCTTCACCTCCCTGCCAGGTTTTGCCTTCGGGTGTGAGAATATGATATCACTATCTCTTCGAATCTACCTCATCCAGAAGGTATTCAGTGCCACTGACAGCTCTAGGAAAAGATGAAATAAATATTTCATCTTCAATTTATTAAAAACTAATGTAGTTTGTAACAGGGTTCTGGAAGGTGCTCAGCCATGCCCGAATCAAATCTGTGATTCCAAATAAGACTTTTTTGATTGGTTTGATTTGGCTTTTGAGAGGAGAGGAGCTCAGAGAAAAATGTGAGCACTGGTTCTGCATATCGGGCCAAAACCCGCACTCCAGAAATATTTCAGAGGTTTTTGTTTGGGATCAGAGATCTCTTTCAGGATATATATTTTTTGATACATCCCTGCTCTTGCTATCTGCAGTGTTTGATATCTGCAGTGTTTGATTTATGGAATGTCTGCAAAGATAGTTTTATGAGGTTCTTAGATTAGAGGTTTTTTGAAGGAAAAAAACGTGAAGAATTATAAAATTATGAAACTGATATAACTTCTGTCTGAATGAAGATATACCATATGTTTATATAATGCATGTTTTTAACTATTTAACTCATTGCTATTAATGTTAATAAAGATGGAGTTTTTTGTAGCTACTGCTTCTGTAAGCTGTCTCTAAGTAACATATATGCCTAATTGTATTCATTTAGAAGAAAAATCTATTTCATCTAATCAGCTATTTTCTGTAAAATGCTATTATATGCACTAACTTTTAACTGCTGTTTTTTACGTTACACTGATTTCACTGAATTATTTTGTTTGGACTTACGTATATTATTACCTGGATGTAACCATATTATTGAGCATGTGTTCAACTGCATTGCTGAGGAAAGTCACTAAAAGGCAAATCAGAAGTCTGGTTTAACTGAGGCTTGAGCAGACTCTGATTTATATTTGTATGGGATTTTAGAGTGGTTTCTTTCTTGGTTTTAGGCTACAGTCTTAAGAAAATCTAGGGAACTGAAAGCTGCAGTTACTCTTTCATTTTTACATCATCTTTGATTCAAGTGTTTGAAGGCTAATGGGAAGTGCGTGCTGTGAAAGCCTAGCAGATAGGTTAAACAGAATAAATTTAGCAAGTGAGTAGTTTGCTTTAAGAAGCTTGGAAGAGTAAGATGATAGGGGAATGAATGCATATGAAATCTTTCAGGTAATATCTTTCCAGGCTACCTCAGAGACAATTATTACTAAAGCCAATCAAATGAGATCAATTTAAATTCAAAATGTGACTTGACTGAACCTTTTATAGTTTGATTTCGTTTTTACTCAGTGCTGCTTTGAGAGAGAATATGCTCAATTGTGTCTTCCTGTGTAAGGCACTAATCCAGATTTTCATTATGTAGATTGAATGGGGCTGATTTTTTTCTTTTTGTTCGTGTGGATTATTTTTTTCCAGCATTGACCAGAATTTCTTCATGACTTATCAGACACATCTATCACCTTTATTTTGAGAAATCCAAGTGGAATGCTGAGTTTTGTCTAATACTCCTGTGGAGCCCATGCTCTACAATTAAGGCAGCAGAGCTTCAGGAGCACAGCCCCTTAGCAGAGATGCGAAGCAGGCTAGCCTAAGGTGTTTTTCTGCTGGAGCATGTACACTTTCTCTTCCTGTGTACCAAGATGACAACAGCTCTTTCCTGAATACACCTAGAAGGGGCTTTTTGGTGTTAAAAGCAGTGTGTTTTTTTCACCATGGAATTGGCAACTATTGCAATAAAATTCCTGAGAACACAGGCTGAACTGATGAATAATTTATTTTAGAATCAAATCATGCTTTTCTTTGGTAAAGAATTTAAGTATGTATTTAAACCTCCTGGGTATCAGTTGGGCTTGAGTGTATGCTGTACAGAATGAAGACAGATTTAAAGGGTGTGCTTGAGACTGAAGTTGCTTGAATAAAGTCCTTGCAGGCTGCAATCCTATACTATTTTAAAATCAGATTATACACTGTGGTGTGTGCTTAAGTGGGTTTTCTAGTGTATTTTCAGTCTATATCAGTAAATTAAACTGCAGTTTAGTTTTTGTGGAAGTAAGTTGATACAATAAGCATAATAGACTTCACTCATATAGAAACACAGAGATCTGGCTCACAGAAACCAAAGAATGCAATTTATGGGATTAGGTAGTGTAGGTATTCTAAGTGTCCTTGCCATTACACTAAAGTTTCTGTGAGTAGGGCATGGAAGTAAGAAAGCAGGCAATTTAGAAATGTTCTGATGTTAAACTAGATAATTTACCAAAGAAAGTGTAACCATTTTGCATTTCTCTTCCTGACTGACACTATCCTGAAGGTTTTCAGCAAGTCTCTCAGTTTGGGGGGAAGTATCTCTTAGGTATGTGCTTTTGCTGTGCCAACCTTTTTTTTGGTGAGAAGTGGGACTCTGCCTTTTTAAAATGATATTGTGCAGGTACAGAGGAACTTGATGGAGAAGAATGTGTGAAGAGAGAGCTGTTTATGTTTGTATCTCAGCCAACTGAGAAATCACTTGAACAGAAGAGGGTGCAAAGCCCCATTTTGTTTTCTATTATGTTTCATTTACATTTTTAATCTTCTCTTTATTCTCCT
Source organism: Vireo altiloquus (assembly GCA_013396875.1). Taxonomy (NCBI): domain Eukaryota; kingdom Metazoa; phylum Chordata; class Aves; order Passeriformes; family Vireonidae; genus Vireo; species Vireo altiloquus. The sequence goes on along the minus strand of VZRF01014200.1, from coordinate 275,614 downwards.
GAGAGAGACCTAAGAAGTACAAATTGTGAGAATTTGTTTGACTGTGGCAAGCATTTTTTCTTACCTTTTCCACTGTTTTACATTAACCAATTCCCTTTGGCAGCTGTACTTGCTTTCAGCCCAACACCAAGTACATGACTTCCTAGATTTCAAAGGCACAGGTAAACAAAGTGTGAAATCTCCATAAGTGTGAACACACAATTAATGTATATACATGCACAAGTCTGAGGAGAATTCCCAGTTAATTGCCAAGTGTGTCAGTTCTGAATGGTCACCTGCATATGCACTTTATGCTCATGAAGCATCTGTATACACAATTAAAAAAAAAATCAACAAAGATGAAAGAAATACAATTTTGGCAGGTCATTTATTTTTATGCAGTGGGATTTTGCAATAGGGAGTGGCGAAAAGCACCTTCTGAATTTTATATCTGCAGCTCCCTGTCCTTCAATGGCTTCCTTGAATTCACATACTATAAATATACTGTTCATGAATTGTGTATTTCATGGCTTTGGATTAAGTAGTGGGTTGTTGTGGGTTTTTTTTAATTTGTCTATTCATGTGTGCTTTTGGCTGGCATTGTGCCGTTTCACAGCTAGTTTGCCTGCAGTGGATGCCATATGATGATGGATTTAGCCACCTGTGTAGCACTGCAAGCGATATTGCTGTAACATATGTTTGCTCTTCACCCCCAGCGAAACCATTTCAAGGCAAAGCAATGTCAGTAGGGAACAAACTCAGGCCAGATCTACGTAACCAGTGTTTTTCCTGAGTAGCTCTACCATCAAACATCTTCCAAGGGGTACAGCTGATGTTGCCCCTTGGCTGGCAAAGCCTATGCAAACTCAGAAAATATCCAAAATAACTTACTGGCAAAGAAGAATTTTATTGGTAGAACTTTATTTGGTAGGACTTGGGATACATCTGTGTTACTTGGAGGTCACACCTGATAGGACTAAATCAGCACAAGGTCAGGACAAAGACCCATCAACAAAGAAAAAAGGCAGGAACGTATGAAACAAGAATTAAAATTTCCAGAAACACTTATTTTATTTTCTTCCCAGAAAGGTTTGAGCAGCTCTGTAAGTAGTATGTGTCTCAGTCTATGTGCACCAACAGCCTTGTTCTCCTAACAAAATAAACAGCTTTATAGGAATCTAGATCAGCTGGAAACAGCCACTATCAGCATTCTGTGGTTGCACTCTGTTGACCGCATTGTATGTGCTCCTCTTGGGTCAAGAAGAAGCAGTGTGCCTGGGGAAGGCAGTGATAAATCAAGGAGATGCTGAGTGGTGAAAAAGATGGCTCACAGTAACTGAGATTGCTTGCAATCATGCGTTTATGTAGGGCTAAAGATAATAAGGTCCAAGTATTTCTGGAGGCAGTAAATGTGCAAGAGGTGTGTGTATGGGGTGGGTCTGTGAGACAAGGGGACCCATTCTTGTCAGCTCTGTCAGTGGCTAACACCATAAAAGAGACACTGGAACAGATTTTCAAAGCCAGGAGAAGGTTAGAAAGCTCAGCACAATTTGGTGCCCTGATTTCTTAAGTGACCTGGTCTCACCACACCATTACTGGAGGGGACTGAGAATAGTGTTCTGCAGTTTTAGGAAAAGGTGCAAGCAGTTGGAAATATCTCCCACAAAACTGGGACCAAGTCCGTGCAATCTCAGATAACCTCATGGACACTGCTCCTGAAACCACATCATACAGGCAGAAGTGAAAGGTTGGCTATAAATGTTTTTGAACCTAAGCCAGGAACTGCTTTATCTGCCAAGCCCATGGCACCTCTCCTCACTGAGAAAAACAAGCACATTATCCTCCCTATAAAGTGTTCACCCTGAGAGGAAGAGACCTGTAGGCCACAGCTCTTCCTGGTGACTCCACTGAAGCCTTTTGAGTAAGAGGCTCTGTTCATTTGTAAATGCAGTGACATTTTTGAGCTTTTGTACAGCCAAGAAAAGCTCCCTGGGAGGCTTATGGCTGAATGATTTCTTCCTAGAGAGCAGTAAATGAGGTTAAATCAATTTCATCCTGCAATGAGAGGCGAATGGAAGGAGAAGGAATAACATTTCTCCCTTTAGCTCTTACAGAAAAGCAGTTTTATTTACAAAACCTTTTAATTATATTTCCCATTTTCGTTTTTCCCAGTCATTCACATCTGCAGAACTGGGAAATCTTTGGTCTTGAAATCTTTCCTCTTGAAATCTGTAGTGACAAATGTAACACTGCCTTACATAGGACCTAAATACCAAGAATATTTCTTTTTCATTAAACTCTGTTACTGTTATGGAAAACCCAGTAATCAGTACTTAGAAGTTTGGTAACATGGTGATATTTAATATCTTTTATAACAGTCATATTTGTGAGATATATTTGACAGCTGGTGAAAACACTGTGGGAGTCAGGTAGTACCTTTGCAAGATTGGAAGAGTGGGGAAAAATACCTCTCTTCCTCTCCCTGCCACCCTGTTTTTCATTCCTTGACACTGAAAAGGTTTATATGTGTTTTGGTTTACCTTGCTCTCCCTTGCATTTGGATATGATGGGGTGGGAGGAGAGGAGAATACTGTGTAGCTGAAATCTCACTTCAGACATGGATGTGCCCACATGGGTGGTCGTGGTGAACCTGCGATTTCTGTGTGTTTTTCCTCCCTCAGAGTGGGATGAATAAGATGTGAATAGCGATGAGAGATGAATAATGGCATGGAAAACAATAAGTGAAAGGTTCTGAGCACCCTGAGAATGCTTGGCTCTGCCCCCCTCTGTGTGTTTGGTTGCTTCTTAATTGTTGTTTAGGTGGATGAATATTTCTCTGAATAAATTTGAAAATTTCTGGAAATCTTTAATGGTGGGATGGTAGTGCACTTGAGCTATGAAGAGCAGTATCTGGAGCCCTGTTGGCATCTCATGTCCATTTCTCGCTGAAATGTAAATGTGTTGGCTGGTAATGCACTCTGTAAGGGACCTGCAATGAGGTCTGTCTGTAAGAAATAATGTAGATTTGAATAAAAATATTAAAGAGAAAAAAATTATTAAGTGTGGTTTGGTTCAGGGTTACTAGAAGCTTCCTTCTCTGATTGAAATACTCAAGTCCTTTGTAAGTATGACTGAAGTATCTATTTCTAAAAGCATATATATATATACACACACACATACATAAATATAAATATATGGAGATATATTTTTTAAGATGTATAAAAAGCCGTCTGCCTTTTGGTTATTATTTGATAAGTACAGAATAGAAAATATCAGTCACTTTCACTAGCTCCCTAGCCCAATTACCATGTAAACCTGAGTTAAACTGAGGCTGTCCTCATTTTTCTTAAAATAATCTTTTTTTCCATATTCCATTTTCTTAAAGCTTCCTGAGAAATTCAGGGGGTTATTTGTATTTCTCCTTGTTTGCCGGGAACAGTCCAAAGGAAAAAATTCTAGAAGAAATAGTGCTTGAGGTCAGGAGGAAGGGAAAATATGGAAAGATTTTCTCAAAGAATCTCTACAGTTGTAATGATTCTTGCTTATTATTTCACAATGTCCTTATGTATGTCTTAAGCTTCTGGAGGCAAAATTCTGAGCACGATGGCTCCGTTGCAGAGGAATCAGCTCACAGAAGCTACACCACAGATTTCTTGGAGTATAGCTTATCCACAAGTGTTTTATAAACCTAGAGCAATTCTGGCTTTTGTTTTAATTACTCCATCCAAAATTAAATGCCCCATTTAATATTGGGGCTATCCCTTGTTCATGGTGTTCATATCTGTAATATAGGTCCAGTTCTTTCCCTGCTGATATCAGAGTAAATCATTGTGGCTAAGTAATTTCTTCAAATTTTTTTTATCATCTTCCTTGAAGAATAAGGAAAGCAATGAGCAGTATTTTATAATTTGTTGACTTGGACTTTATTATTGTATGCTTAATATGTGCATGATGGACTTATTTTCCTCTTATCCCTGTGAGACAAGACACTACTCTTAAACCAGGAAAGAACCTAAACACAGGATTGAACAGAAAGGTCCCTGTTCTTGCAATGTCAACACAGAGATAAACATTTAAAAATAAACAAACTGAATGGTCTTGTGTTTATTGCAAGTGGGCTAGACATCCACTAAACACTGTGGAGGTTGGTTTATGCTTTACTACCACTTTTTTAGGACAATCATCATCCGCTCTTTAACATTTTAAGGAAGTGATGTGGGTTTTTTCAGCATCTTACAGTGCCTCTCTTCCTTTCCTTCCTATAAATCCTTCTTATTACATGGACACTTCCTGAAGTACATGAGTATTCAAAGCAATAGGATGCTGTAACTGAAAAGAAAAAAATGGGAAGAAAATTTCAGTGTTTAGATGCGATGTTAGTAAACAGTGTGTATAATTAGCACGTGTTATATTGGATAGCTAATATCACTTCTGTTAGCAGTTGTTCAGGAAAACAGATTTCAGAGCAGATTAATGATCAGAAAAGCAGATTTCAGAGCACATTCTACATATGCGAAAATCTAGAGACACATCTAAATATGCTTCCATGTGCATATGGATTTACAGCAGCTCTTCTGCCTCCCCTGACTTCTCTTTGCTGTTACTTCTTTGAGAGAAGTAGAGCCTGTGGTGTGTGCTCAGCACAGGCCTGCAACTTAGAACTGTGGGGTTAAAACAGCCTTGCTCCCTTATGTCAGTGCACACCATTTTGGCTCTGGGCTACCCAAAGCCCCCTGGACCAGTCAGGATATGATAGGATTTGCTCAGACTCTGCTTTCCTTTTTCCAAAGACAATTAGCTATGTTTGGATGCCACAGCTTTATGCCAGATCCTACAAAGAGTGATCAGTGTCTGACCAAAGATAGGCCGAGTTCAACTGCTTGTCTTGTACAGTGGCCAGTAATGGCCTGTACTGGAGACAGGGCAAATATTTGCTAATCCTTTTTTTGTATGGCTTCTCAGCATCTGTTCCTTAGAAACTTGTAGGCCCCCTAAGGTAGGGGCTGGATTTCTTGATGAGAACTGTCTTTCAGCTACCCAGCCTCCACAAGTAAAGGAGCCCAGGCCTCTGTGGCCTCCATCACAGGCTGCCCAAGAATCCAGTTCTCTGTTTGACATGAAACTCTTCCATTTGTTGTGTGTGGCTGAGTTTTGGGGGAGCAGCTGGGGATAGTAGTATGTGCATGCAGTTTGGAAGTGGAATGAATTAAAAATGTGTTAAGTTGTAAATAGAGGTGTTGACAATACGTTTGGCAATAACAGATGTACTTGACAGAAGGTGTGGGTTGCTGTTTAGTTATCAGGAGGAGGGCGTTCAGCCCCCCAACTCTTCAGGAGTTTTATGAAATACCCTCAAAACTGGCCCAGGTTTGAAAAGCACCTTCCTGCCTTCATCCAGGAGGGCTGTATGTGCAGGAGAGTGGACACTGGATTGAGTCTGCTATCGCTGAGCCACCCCTGGTGTAATGCGCATCTGCTGAGAACAGAATGCAGTGTGACCCTGGTGGGTTGGTTTGCTCTTTGTCACAGGATGCACCTAAAGCCAGGTTCAACCAGTCTATTCTTGTAACTGCTGAGTGCAGTGTCAGAGACATCATCTTGCTACTTGTTGGCCACTTCTAGTGCTTCTGTGAACCTCCCAACCATATGTGCACTCCTGCACACATTACTTAAATTTTCCATATGCCACCTGACAAGCTTTCCAAGGCATTTTATACCACCTTGAAATAACTCCCACTTCTCTTAACGAAATGTGTCATCTGGGAATATTTTTCCCTTCAGAATATTTCACAAAGGCTTCAGACCATCTCATGAGATGAGCAGTGCCTTTCCAGAAAGATTTGGATTTTCAGGTTTTATAGTATACAGTGAGTATTCTGCCACCATCACAAGCCAACAATACCTTCTAGCCTTTTTGGCTCCTTAGATCTTCTGGAACTTTTTCCATGCTATATTTCCTGTATTGCTGTCTCCATAGGTAACTACAGAAGCAAAAAAATCTCTCAGAAGAGACTATGTGATATCTAACTTGGGCACTGTATTAGTTTCTTATTTTTGTTGTTGTGGCTCTAGAAGGTATGTCTCAGCAGGTAACATCGAATCTCAAGCCTCTGTATGGTTCACCATACCAATCACGTATGTGATATTTTAGCCAGAGAAAATGGTGTTTAATCACCACTTCAGCTTAATTTTAAAATGCATAGTGGACAGATCCTGTGCAATTTTCCCTAATGGATCCAGGGCTTCATCCAAACATCACCAGCACAAGTTTAGATCTCAGTTTTCAACCTAGGAACATCTCAGCAACTAAGTAGCATGACAAAAACACCCACTTCAGAAACTTGCTGATATTTCTAAATATGTTGTTGCCTGGTTTTCCTTTCTTTTTTCATTCTGTGATTGGCCTTATAGCTGAAGAAAACTATGCAATGTACGCTTTCATTGGGAGCCCTTTACATAAGTTACCTTCTAAAAAACAACCCGACCTCAACCTTTCATTTTCTGAGACTGGCTGTTTACATAGCTATGGCACATTGTGGTATATTAAGAGTTTGAGTGTATAGTGTTGTGGGTTTATATTACAGGGGTGAGAAATCCAAGATAATGTCCTGAAGAATTTATAATTATGTGGGGGTTTTTGCCTTTGCCTTACAGTAATTCCATGCCATGTTACAATTAAGAAATCACATTTAAAAGTACAAGTGTTCCCTACGGAATATAAGCAAACGAAATCAGTGCCCCTTTTCATTAAGGTGATTGTCATGATTAAGACAGATGCTGAAAGATCTTCTGCCTGGTGACAATTCCATAGAGGGTGTTACAGTGTTATAGAATACAGGTGAGAGATTTTTAAAGGTTAAAAATTAGATTAAAATTCCTCTTGCCTCCATATGGCATAGGAGCAGATGTCAAGAACCGTGACTTTCTACTGCTGACGAAATCTGTCGTGGTTTATCAGTGAATTTTTTTTTTTTTTGTATAAGCAAGTATGTTTATGGAAGTCCTTCAAAAAAAAAGTCAAAGAAGGCAGGGGGTACCTCGGTCTTTTTGAGTCTCTCTGCTTCATAGACCATGCTAGTTGGAGTGCTGAAGCCAGGGTTCACACACCCTGCCTCACTGCATTAGTTTTTACCCCAAATGATGTGTGTGTGAAAATAAGCAACAGCAAAGCTTTCCTGCTACGATGAACAGTGCTCAAACATTTAGGAAAACACTTCTGCCGTTTTTGTGTGACATTATTAAATGAAGGCCCAATTGTAACTGTAGCAAGCAAAAATAAGCTTATTGAAATAATTGTTGGATCTTTGTCATTTCAGGTTTTAAAAATATCTACCTAGCAAGAGCTAATTAAAACAGGACCAGTATGCTATTTAAATAGCAGTATTGTAATTATTAGAAGACTTTTAAGAGTTACATTGCTACATAATTAAAGTATTGTGAGTGCTCCAATTCACAAAACACTTAGGTGCTTCACTGCCTCTTTGCAGTCTGCTCATCCATTAAAATAGGAGAATTCTGAGCCTGCATGAAAGGAGGCACACAAATGCGTTATTGAATCAGGGTTAAACTAGCAGCACTACCTACTATTCCATGAAAATTCAGTTTCTGACAAGCCTTGCAAAGTCTGGAGGATTTAATATATATTCTGATAAACAATTTTCACAGAAGAAATAGAGCAGCCCAATAATAATAATAAAAAAAGGACATTTTTGGAAAAAAGGCATGACAGCAAATCTGCTCTTGTAGTATTTGTAGAAACACTGTAAAGCTTAGCAATGATTGAAGACCGTCTTTCCGCATTGTGGATTTACATAGGTTCTGAATATTGCTATATCAAGCATGGATTTACTGGCAGGGAAGCAGCATTAAACATGTTTAAACAAGTTAGGCCACATTAACACTGATGTGTGTGATCTGCAGTTCCATATCAGCTGACAAGGGTGCAGCTGCTTGAATGTCCTTAAGTCTTCCCACCCCTGTTATATGGGGTGTGATGTGATGGGAGTGTTTGTGATTAAATAATCCGCTGCTGAATTAGATTACAGAAACATCCCCACCATATCTTAAAAGAGGCAGTTCTTGCCTTGAAGAGTCTCTGGTTAGGAGGACAAAATTAAGGCGAGGATGGTGGGGAGAAATGAAGCAACATGTTGATAACTCGTGTGTCTTGTTTTATAGTTTTTGATTCAAAGTCGGTTGATTTTGTTGGGTTTTTGTTTCATGAGCACTGCATATACCAATATTCATTCTGCAAAGTTGTGGATCCAGTATATCTAATTCATCAAAGCTTCTTGCTCCATAAGGATTACAGCTCATTATCCCTAATGGAATCATGGCTGAAATGTACTCTTCTCAGCTGTTCTCTGTGTTTTGATACACCTGTTCCTTAAAATTGTTGTGGCAGCAGCTTGTACAGCCATGTTTCCACATATTATATTAACACTTAGATTTCTCTGCAACATCATTACACCGTTAATGGAAAAACCCCAACTTTTAGTAGTGCTGAGCTGGATTAGCAGAAGATTGTCCCTCCCTGCACCAAGACTGATGCTGAAATTGAGATAAGTGATTTACATTCCAAAAGGCTCATTAACCATCAGACTGCTATGGATTAGATTACTTATGGCGTCCTGATGGTTGCATGCAACTTCCAGCAGATTTTTTGGTAGCTAGCATTAAATCAATTTGAATGATAATGGGGAGTCGCTAATACATAAGCATTTATTAGCAAGATTCTGTAGCTGTAATGGCTGATGGTTCTGTATTTTAATTCTCACTAATGGTTTCATGCTCACCCAAGATATTTCGATATAACTCACAGGACCAAGTGGGATGCTATGCTCTGGCAATTTATGCCAGAGGTTCAAACTGAAATACCAAAACATAAAAGCATTAAGTCCTTGACTTATTCCCTACATGTGACCCAACCAATCATGTAATTGCAACAGGAATTACAAAGTTTGACAAAACCAAGTTCACACAGTTCAGGGCATTGCATCAACTTTCATAACTTATGAGATCATTTAAAAAGAAAGGGATTAAGAAACATCAATATTACCTCCATTTTAGTTTTTTGTTATCGTCCAGTTTTCCAGTTACTAGATAATTCTCCTTATATTTCAGAACTTTTCCCAAAAACACAAAGAAAAGAACTTTAGTTAAGAAAATAGTTATTTTTGCAGTGGGGATCTTTATGAGAGATGCCAAAACTCATGATTCTTGCAATTGGAAACACTGTGAAAGTTGGAAAAGGTTACTATAAGTTTTCCCTCCATTTACCAATTCCCTGACCTGTCTTCCTCCCCTCACTCTCAGCTGCATTCCAGTACAACTTGGTGTAAGTCTCAGGACAATTTTCATGCAATCTTTCTTTTCTATCCCCTGTGCTCCCCCATGGCTCGGAGTAGCTGTATTCTCTTGTGGGGAACCTCCGAGCTGGGCTGTGTCTGTCCCACTGTTTACCACTTAATATGTGACCTTCAAAAGTGCTGAGTTTTTACAATCCTTGCTGGAATCAGTTGGAGCACCAGGAACACAGCAGCCTTAAAAACCAGACTGTACAGGTCTTGATGGGAAGACACTGAAATAAAGATGCCTGAAGTGAAAGGCCACTGCTAAATACACTTAGCCCTACAGGATTTACCTTGTGGAGATGCAAGAAGTCACGTTAGAGACAAAATAAAATCTGCTAACTGGTAGAAATGTGAAGTCATTCCTTACCATTGATAAAATAAAAGCAAAGGTAGAAGTATGGAGTAGACAAAGAGGGCTAAAGACCATAGGACTTGATCTCAATGAATAATTAATTGGTTGTCCTATTTTCTTCCTGTTTTTCAATGCATCTAGATTAAGAAAGGTGTTCTTGAGCTACTTCCTTCTGAGTAAGCAGATAGAAGGATTCTCCTATCAAAAAACTATGGCAGGAATTTGTTAGAAGGGATCGTTCTTGATTTAAAACAAGTTGGCCTTCTGGAGATGCAGAATGTTTGAAGACCACTTCTGTCTCCACTGTGTCTGAATATTATAATTTTTTTGCATGGTTGGTGACTGCTGCACTTGTTTCTCTCTATTTGAAGCTGTAGAGAGCAGAGTGTCTGTGATAATTATTCTTTCATACTACTATATTTTTATTCTGCAGGAATGGAGAATTGCAGGATTAAGATAGCAGGATGAACAATACTACACTCCTGGTTATATAACAGGAGTCTCATCCTGTGGCTGTCACTTTTCCCTAGACTGTTTTTCCCTCTAGCCATGGTAGCTATTCACCTGTTGTTCATTGCATGGCACATCACTCTGCTAGATCACTAATGCCACTGCTTCCACCTGGCAGAAACCAAGTCCTGCTCTTGTTTCTCAATGTGCAAGAAGAATGGGCTCCATGTTTTGGGCTGAAGTGCTGTGTTGGGATGAGCCATTTAGTGCAGGATGTTTGTTTGTTTCAGGGCTGCCAACTGGGCCTCCAAACACAGCAGACTTATAGGGAATGGATTACAGGCTGGACTTCTTACACATGTAGCTTGCAACCTACTGGTGTCCCATCATATGTCCCATATGGCCTAAGGGCTGTATCAGTGATACTCATGTGCAGACCATACTCTTACAGCAATAGGATCAATGCAAGTTGCACCCTGACCTGTTGCTCCTGTTTTCCACTGCATGGTTCAGCTAAAATGCCTCTTGCACTCCATTGCTACAGGGAGAGTTTTCTTTTGACTTTTCCAATCATTGTAAGGTGCTGAAGGATTTGCTGCACCACATCAGAGTGTGTCTAACGCCAGGGTTGTTTGGGTAGGTGGAAGCCTGATGGTGGTTTTCAGAAAAGTACACCTCAGTGATGGTACACGCAGTGTGCATGAACCCACCCCTTCCTTGTTTAAATTTAGCCCTAATAAGCTCAGCCTGTGGGCAGCACAAGACTCTGAGCTGAAACTACTACCAAGAGCATCCTCCAGTCCAACCTGCACAGTTTTGAGGACTGGACTGTTGGTGGTGATATGTGGAGATAAGGTATTAAAATACTTTCTTTTTTTTAATATGGAGGCATTGGATAAATTGCCCAAATATACCAATTGAAAAAAGCATACCTGAAATATATTGGCATATTACAATGCCGAAAGGCCAGTTTATAAAACACCTTCTATTTTATGCAAATATAATAAGATAAACACATTTAACACTACAGATACATAATAGCAGTGCTGTTGGTTTCCATTGTTTTTCATTTTCATTTTTTAGCAAGACATAAAAGTGCATATTTGAGTTTTGTTGACTTAAATATTACTGATATCAGGAAAAGACCTCAAAAACGCAGAGAGAGAACTGAAAACCAAACAAAGCTTTCTGTGGTTTATTACAGTTTTACAGCCCCTAAAAGTAGAAGATCCTCACTGCCAAATGTGGTAATTCTGTGAGTCAAGCTTAGTGTTCTCTTGGGACAAGAATATACATGATCATATTTAGCTGCATTAATTTTTGCTCTTTTTTTTTAAAGACAGGATAAAATCCAGGAGATTTTAGGCAAAATGGTTCTTGGTGATGCCTTTCATCCCTGAAGCAGCTCACAGATTTTCAGCAGTGTGAGCAAAATTAAATTTTAGGACCCCATGCATAAAGACCAAATGGCTTATGAATTACTTAGTAACTAATTAAGCACGTTCCATTGCAGTGTTCTCCCAGAGCAGGAGGCAGGGGCAGGAAGCTGTGAGGGCTGTGAATAGCCTTGGGCAGGACTGACTCCTTCAGAGCCCCCAGGCTGTAACCCCAGGTGGGCTGTGCGTGCAAACTGTGGGAACTGGGATCCTGTTTCATGGTCTGAGCATGCTGAGCTGCTGGGGTGTGCTGAGTGTTTTGCCTCTATTCTCACTGTCAGAGCAGCCTGGGCAGTATTTTCATTTTGAAGCTGGTTTTTTTTTAATGTCTATGTGTCTGTGCCTAAAGCCATCCTTAACATGAGCCTCAGAAGGGACGCCATGAGCTACATGGACATGAGCTACATGGACAAATCTCCATCCAAAACTGCCTTGCTACAAGGCTGCTTCTTCACAGCCTCAGTCACAGCTCAATTTTAAAGTCTACCAGGAAGACCAAATCCTACTGGTGCTTCTCATTTATTGTGGCCAGTAGTATGTGCAGTTTCATGGGGCTTCGTGGGAGTTCCATGGGGTTTGTCAGAAGGGTGCTTAGATCTGACTGTTCTGTGGTATCCTTGCCATAGGTTTCTTATATGTCTGTATTGACCACTCTCCTAGTGGGCAGTGTCTTCCACAGGGTGTTGTGCTCTCTCTGTTAGCTGTTTCACCCTAAGTTAAAACCCATGAGTGCCAGGGCTGAAAGAGCTCACAGTGGGATATGTACAAACTGAAGCATATATAATTTACACCTATAAACCTGTACTCACAACACATAGAGCATGACAGTAGGAAATAAGAGAAGATACAAGGACTACTTGCACTCATTGGAAGAACCACAAAACTAACACTTGTCTTTTACGATCGAGTCTTGTGCTCACTAGTTGGAAAGAAATCCATATTTAGCATCCCTACTGTTGCCAAGAGGTGTACCAGGCTGGATTTGTTATACTCTGAACATTTGAACCTCTTCACAAATATGCATATACCAGCGAATTGCAAAAATCACAGTGAATGTAAGGACTAATGTGTATGTGTGCTGCACATATCTGATGTATGTGGACATATTGCTTACAAATAACTGCTGGAATGTCATAACACTTTCCAGGAGGATCTGAAGCCACTATGGGAAGCAGTTTTATCTGCTGATTGCCTGAGGTGGTTGTGTAGGCAAGTCAGATGTAGTAAAGAAGATCCCTGTATGTAGCATATCCCAGGCCACAGTCATTCTCAAGGAAGGGAAAATGGTGATCATGTCAGGTTGAGCTTATACATCTTTGGATAGCATGCATGTATATGAGGCTCGATTAGGAACTTGTTTTTCAGAAACCATTTTGAATTAGATATTACCGGGTATTTACAGCAACCTTAACTCACTGAGGTCCTTGCAGTACAAATCAAACAGGTCCCAAGTCAGGCATCTGATAGGATGCTGTCTGCAACACTGCAATACAACTTGTCTAAACTTGCTCTCTACTTCTAATTAGTTCTGTACTATTCATTACCAGAACGTGTGCTTGTGAGTAGCTTCAGCAAATGGTAACCACGTTGAGAAGCCTCATAAGATGCGTGTGTAAAAGAAAAAAAAATCAGTTAGAGTAGTTTATAATGGACTTCAGTCAAAATAAATCTGTTATTTTTCTAGGCTGTCATTCGAACACATAGTCCAAATTCTCCAGTTGTGTGGGAAGACTCAAGCTGGTTTAAATGGACCTTGTAAATTGTTACTTCTGGTATAGGAATTCAGGAAAAACTGATAAAGCACTGTGTATCTTGTAAAATAGTGCATTGCTTTCCTGCTGCTAATGTCTCCATGATATAATTTATTTAGCAGTTGAATTACAACATTAAAAACAAATTATTAAATCTTTAATTATGAGCGCTTCATTAGAAAATTAATTTCTTAAACTAACAACTTGACTGGGTCTATATCAATTGACATAATTCATTAACCCATCTGAGAATCTATATTAGTTATGCTTAACTTACCTGGGTGTGTGAGGCAGGAAATCTTTCTCAATATAAATAAATTATCAAAATACTATTTATAGTCAGTTAATTAATGAGCAAATTACTGAAGCAGAGCAGACTTCTTACAAAGTATAATGCAGCCCTACTGATACCCAGGAACCAAAGATCATCCCATCACCTGATGTTTCTCTGTTCTCAATTGTGTGTAAATTCTTGAGAAATTGTATCATGCCAGATTTCTCTCCTGATCAATTCTGTGCCACCATGAACACTTCTAAAGGTCTCTGTGCAGGCTTAACTGCTGCTCAGCAATGGCAAATGTCTGCCCTGCTGTTGCAGTGGGCTGGCACTACAACATATCTGTCAGTCTTCTACATCTTTTTTTCTCCAAGACATCATGAAAAGAAGAAACATGACTGTAAATGCTGTGCCCAGTGCCTGGTGCCCAATATGTGAGATTACCTGGCTGTACTAAAAATTAATTCTGAAAGTTAGTTTTGGAATAATGAAATGTGGAATTAGCAAATAAATTCTTTGCATCCTGGTTAGAGTAAGTTTGAATTAATTTCTTTGTAGCCACATGATGTAGCAGAATCTAATTGTGTGAGTACAGTATTCTGTTCATGAACTGAGGATTCTCAAGCAATGGCATTTGAAAAACTCAACCATCAGGTACTTAGCAAATTTTCAACCATATTCCATTGTAGTGTTTTCTGTTGCCATCATGCAGGCAAGGTCATGTATCACATTGTGAATCAAAAGTATATTCAAAATAATTTCCATTTAATGTAAAGAACTTAAAATTTGGCTTATCAGGAGACATTAAAATATCATCTGTATGGGGGAAAAACAGCCAAGTATTTGATACATAAAATTTCTTCTTGCACAGAAATAATCAACAAAACTATGTTTCTCTGTAGAAGCAGATTAAAAATGAGCAACCAAATAACAATGAAATTGAAACTGCTTCAATGAAGACCTGGATTCCCGAGACTCACTGTGTGGAGAATATATGGCTGAAGAGCTTCCAAATGGCTGCATAGTGCTCTGACTTTCAGATGGCTGCCAGGCACTAAACTGCTTGCTAGCAATTCATGGCAAGTTGAAAGTGGACCTAAATGGCAAAATATGTGAATATTTTTGTTACCACTTCGAAGGACCAGTTTTGTCCTCTGCAGAAAGCCTGTGTCCTCAGGGACATGGACATTAAGGTTTGATTGAAGCTCTCAACATCAAATGATGGTTATGGAATAGTAAATGACACTCATCTTAATCTTTGAGTGTCTGGACTGTATCTGTGAAATCGAGTAAAGAAAGACCTAGCATTGAGCTTCAGCTCAGCTTGGAGGTAGCATTCAGGAGTTTTCAGTGAAAAAATTAATTCTTTGTTGTGCCAAAGTAATCACATCTGAGTGAGTTATAGCACCTCATCCCATGAGCTGATGCAGGTCATTATGCACTTGTGATGTTTTCTGAGCACTTGTTAAATATGGAGGGAGTGCATGGATATCTCCTGCCACTGAGTGATTTCTATGCACTCCTGTATTGCTTATGGCCTGGTCAGGATGTGTTGAGTACCTCAGAAGATGCACTCTTTTATTCCAAAAATTCTGTAGTCGCCGATTCTATATGATTGTTAAGGCTCAGAAATCTTACCAGAATAAGATAAAAAGCTTAAAGCACAATCACTGCTTGTCTCTATTTAATGACCCTGCAGGGGTAATCTGGTGCAGATGAGAGTGCAGCTCTCTTGTTGCTGCTCCAAAACACAACTTGGTGCATCACCATGGTCGCTCTGGAATATGACCTCCAGAATATCAACTGCTGCAGCTGCTGGCCTTGTGCAGGGAGTCAAGAAGTTTGCTGGGCTTCCTCACTAGGAGAGTGTGTTTGGGGATGCTCAAGCTTTTTATAAAAGATTATAAAATATTATAAAAGATTAAAAAAGATTAGAAACTAGTTATTTGGAAATGTAAGCCTAAACTTTTCTGCCCTCAAGAGTGTACTGTGTTAGGTCACCTCTGAGTGACAGCTCACAGCTAATTATGAGGACAACTTCATGGCTTAAGCAGGGATGCAGGAAAACAGGCTCCCTGCTGCAGCATGACCACTACTCTGTACAGGTATACTGAGGACCAAAAGACTGAGACTCCTTAACCCCACGTGGAGAGCCTACCCTGGAGGCTAAATCCATGAAATTAAATCCTTGTGCTGCTTTGCAGGAATTTCCACTCCTGTCAAGAGGTCTTCCAAATCTATTATGCATACCTGATTTGATGTTCTCTCTTCAGACTTGTCCTTCCTATCTCTAGCAGGACTTAAAATGTTACACAAAAAATTCCGAATTACAAGTGCTCTCATGTTAAATGTAAGATAATGTAAAATATCTTCTGGAAAAGACAGCTCTATCTCTCTACCTTATCATGGTCCTCTCACTGTTCAGTCCAGTTAATCTTTGTTCTTTGGAAAGACCTGAATTTATGCTGCATTACTGATGTGCTCTAAAGACACTCTGTGCTTTTCAGGTTCACTGAAATGCTCTGCAACTGGCTTTTCAAAACTGGCTTGAATATTCACAGTGCAGCAGCTGATGCAGGAAGTATTGTCCTTTACAGCCCAAGGGCAATAGATGGGAAAAATCTTCATGTTTTACAGTTTTTCCCTATGGAAGTTCTGCAGGGCTCAGAGAAGTGGCAGCATTTATGTTTTTCTTCAGTTAAAATGTCAGGGCTGGAGTTCTTTGCTATTCCATGCTTTATGTCAAATCTAAATTCACAGGAGGCAAATTAAAATTGGCTCCCAAGTTTTCCTCAGCATCCCTGAGGCTGGACTGGCCAGACCATGAGTTCACCACCCCTTCTTCCCATCAGTGCTTCCCTCTATGGATCTGGCAGACAGAGAAGAGTCAGAGCAGTGCTGGCAGCTGAGCTGAGACAGAGAGAGCCCAAGAGGCCAGGGTGGGTCAGGGGTCAGTCAGTGATGTGTTTGTGTGTGTGTGTGTGTGCCATTGGGGCTCACAGTAGCCCAGCACAGTGTGACCCCGAGGCACTGCTGTGCCACTCTTCTGGTGTCCCTTCCTGCCCTTACACACCCTGTGGTGAGACTGATGTTGTTGGGGCTGGGCCAGCATTCCCATGCCTCCAGCACTATGGCACTGCATTCAGGTGTCCAGAAAACTGAAGGCTGTACGTGGCATTTTAAGATGTTCTTAGCCAGAAAAGTTAAAGTCATGTGGTGGGACATGGTTGCAATATGTTTCTCTGGGAGAAGTAGAATTTTATAATGTACAGGAAACAGAATGCAAAGGGAGCCATGTGAAATAACCAGTGGCCTGGTGGCTCAGATGGTCTCCAGTGAGGGATGAAAGCTAGTGTTTCTGGTCTAAATCAGAGCAGACACCTTGGTCTGGTGTCCAGGAGGAACAGCTGGCTTATTTTGAAACCTTTCTAGGCAAAAGTTTTGTCAACCTTCTGTGACTGACTTCTCCCTCATATTCCAGTGACACACTCTTGCCCTGTAAAATGGCTGATCTCTGTACTTTAGGGACACAACAGGTGTGACTTGTTCCCTGTGATGCAGCTGGAGTCCCATCAACTATGCCACCAGGAAAACAGTTAAAGATCAAAGGGAATTGCATGAAAGTCTCCCAACAAGATAACAGTTTTAACCTGTTTGCTTTCATAGCAGTCCATGCAGTGACTAAAAAGTATCACTATGGCCCACAATATTTGGGTTTCATGACATGAAGCTGAGAAGAATTGGTGTTCTCTAACTCCCAGAACTATTTGAATTAAATGAAGGCGTTTCTTTCCAGAGGAGAGTAAATTAAAATCAGGTAGCTAGTGCAGTAAGGAACAGTGTGACTGTGCATTAATGCTCTAGCAGAACACTTGCTTTTTTTCTCTTGTATTTGAGCTTTCTGAAAGGACAGTGAGTGGGAGGGCTATGTATGCACTTTCCAGTATTTTTATGAGGTCTAGAAATCCTAGACTTACGAAGGAAATCAGTGATGACAACTGCACTCTGAAAACTAAAAGAACTCAAAAAGGTCAGAAAACTAAAGGGGACTGTTGTAGTTTCCTCAGAAATCTCTTTTGTTTCAGTTATTCTCTTGGCACAAGGGCTCTCAACCAATTTAGATCCTGCTTTCATCATACTGGGGACTGAGCGTCACTGTTTCCAATCCCGTGAAACTCCGCATTCTTCTCCTTAACAACGTCTCCTACAATTTGCCTGGCACTAGTATTAACTTGTATTGCACCCACAGGTTTCTTTGTCTTTTCTAGCTGTGAGAGCTTTGAGTTGCTCAGATGAGACTCTGAAACCTGCACAGGTTTCAAGTCTCCCAGGGGTCAGTAGGAGCCCTCGGGCACTGATACAGAGTGACTGCAGTGATTGTTACAGCTATTGTTTATTTTGTCTCTGAGTGAACAAGACAAACCATATGCAAGTACCTATCAACAATCTCATTTCTCTCTTCTTTTAAAAGCTATGAGCATATAAGGCAACTCCATCCATGAGCTTCTCACAGAATTTTCACATAGTCTATATAATAAATTATCCACTTCCTGCTTCAGAGCAGTGAGAAGTAACTGAGAAAATAGAAGTAATCAAGCAGAGGCCAGTCAGTGGCTCTTAGGAGAGAAGTAGACTTTCTTAATGAAGAACTTTTCAACTAAGCAATACTAATGCTGGTTTTCTTGTAATTTCAGTTGTCTGGGCTGTTTCTATATATTAGTTTTCCAGTGAAGGTAAACAGGTCTAGATGGGTGTGACTTAGAGTTTTACAAGCTATCTAATACTTACTTAGATACACAAATAAAATCAATTAATTGGAAATAATTTTCAGACCATTCACATTAAATGCTTCTCTTCAGGCCAACCTGAGGCAAAAGGTTTCTGCTGACATAGAGATGATTTTGCTGAGCCTTAAGTTCTACAGTCTGAAAAGAATTAAAGATCTACTAATTTCTTTCCTCTGTTTTCAATCATCAATTAAACTGAAAACAAGGGCTATAAATTATGGTGACCTTTGCAATAACTTATCATTTGTGGGATAGAAATGTGATGCTGTGAAAGCACTGAAATAATAAAAATTATATTAATCACTTTCTCGGAAACCACCAAGCAAAGTGTAAATTGCTTTCTGCTTGGTATCAAATTTTCATGTAAGGTACTGTATCATGGAAATTTTCAGTCTTGTTAAAATTCAGATGACCTAAAAATAATGCTACCTCTTCACCTCTGTACTTTTTTCATCTCAGCTGATGAATGTGATTCTATTAGATTTAATCAGCATTTTATAATGACTTCTACAGAAAATACAGAAAAACCTGTTGGTTTTCCCTTGTTGGCCTGTAAAATATATAGGGAACAATGGGTCAATTTGTTGGATTAAGAAATTGCTAAAAATGTTAACAGCCACAAGAAAAATGAATTCTGGTGGTACACATGTTCTCTATTTAATGTACTTTGCGTTTTTATGGCTCTTCAACAAGATCTGCAGACACTGAAGGACCTGCAGCACCTGTATACATTTTCAGATCATAATTCTGTAGACCAAAGGTCTTCCTTAGTTCATGAGGCAGCTATATCATTGCTGTGCTATTTCATGAGCCTGAATAAAATTTCCCCCCCAGAATTGTCCTTTTGGTGAGAGCACAGTGAATTCTTCATGGCCCTTAGCTGCTCTCCACTTCAAAGATGCCAAGAGACACCTGGTGAAGATGTATTTCTTTTGTGCTAGTTGCATGTTTGCGAGAAATACAGTGGGAAGCAGGTAGGTGCCAATTATCTCTGTGGGACATGGAGTACTCCACATAACAGATCTGTGCTAAACACTGAAGCATGGCCTCGAGTGGCAGAGCTTTGGGTCCTGTAGACAATTCCCCATTTTCCTGGTTCCCAAGGACATAATGAGAAAGTTCTTTTTATGATCCCTTGAAAGCCTGAGATACCAGGTGACACTAAGCTGCTACATGATCCTTGTTGATCCTTATATATGCAATAGCTTATACTTCATCTAATTTTGATAGAAGACAATAAATCCTCCTCAGATTGGATCTTTTCCCTGGGCTTCACTTCTCAACTAATGGTGGAAGATGGAGTGGAGATCCTCAGCCCATACTTCAAACACTGAATTACTTATTTGTCAGTGATTTTTTTCTGAGACAAAGAACTGTTTCCGCACTGAAGATAACATGTTTATCACAGTTCTGCAAAGCTCACTGCTTTTCAGCAGCTCACAGACAAAAGATATAAACAGCATAAGAAGCCTGAATTTTAGTATTTGTTCATCTGTCCTTTGTGCCTTCTTTAATTTGATGCTGTTCAAAAAAGACGGTTTTGCAGTTCTTCAGCAGTGATGATGGGCAAACAGGGAGACAGGCAAACATTTCTGACAACTGTCCATCCATATCAACAGTACAGAGAGGAAACAGCTTTCAAACCCAGCTTCCAACTCCCTGCAAGTTTGACAAGAGGATTCAGAAGGCCCATTTTCTTTCCTATACTTTAATTCCTGCTGTTGAGATGGCACTTTGCACTGTGGATGCCAACTTTGGTGTTCGTATGTCACTCATCGTTCCCCAAGGGGAAGCTCACAGGGTGGCTGCATCCAGATGGGCCTGCCAAGTAATCCTGGCTACTCAGCAGGGTGCCACCTTCTGTGAAGTGACAAGGACCTAAAGAGATGAAGAGGGAAAGCAGTGTGAGTCCATCCCAGGAGGTGAAGATGCAAGTCCTTTTCTCTGTTTAAATTGTCCTTGAAGGGAAAGTGCAGGTGAATCTGCATCATGAAGCAGATGTTCGGATCGTGGTGTCAGATGAACATTGCTCTTTTTAAGGTCAGTTTTACCTCTTGATACAGTCCAAAGGTGCATGTAGCTGTCAGTTGTTTCTTTTGAAAATTTGTTCTGCTTCAGTGAGTTGGAGAAATTCCTTGTTCTAATAAAATCTCAGAATAACAGATGGCTCATATGTCAGGCATCAGCAAATCCTAAAGTTGTGGGCATGACCCCTGTCCATGTCCTGTTGAAAAATCTGCCTGTCGTCAGGAATAAGGTTTTCTGTAACAAGACCAAAGTCTAAGTTCCATTCACTTATAACATACTGTTGTTGGACTTTAAAGCTGTCTTCCCCAAAAGTAATGGAGATTTAGTGTTCTTCATTATGTTTTGGAAAACATTCATGCTGAGAAGTTGTAACTTCCTGAGTGTTCAGTTAATGAGGCTGGGCAAAGCTAAACTGTGTTTTCTTTAAGCATTTGAGCCTTCATCATCTATATAAAAGGAAGTGCTGTAACTGATTTTGGGTGACAGCGGGATTAAGGGCAAATGGCTTGAGGCTGACATCTTGTCAGGTTGCTATGAACCTGTGTTTTGTGTCAGTGTGGAGGATGACACCTTATTTTGATTGAAATGAAACAGGTCCTGCAGGTATGATAACTTGTGTTCAAAACCAGGTCAGGGTTTTTTGTTGTTTTGCTTTGGTTTAGTTTGGGTGTTTTTTCTAAGTGTCTGCAGTCCTGTAAATCATGAGCTTTTTGATGGTTATCAGCATGAAACTGCACTTAGAAATAGTATTTTCACCATTTTTCATTAAGGTTTCATGCTCATCCAGCATTTCTAAAGAGAGCGTTAAGGCTTTATGATTGAATATGAGAGCAGAAATACTCAAGAAAGAACAGTCTTTAAAAAGTGGCAGGAGTCAAGTGGAGATTATACCTTGTGTTTATATAACATCTTCTAACCAGGGTGTTCCACAAGAGCTGGGGAGTTTTTTGAGCTGGTGTGTTTGCCACTGCTTCTTCATTACGAGTCACTCCAGCTGGTTATCAGGGCTTAGCCCTGCTGCACAGTAATTAAAGGCAGGGATCTGAGCCCGGCTTCCCATGCTGAGAATGCTTCCAGAGTTTCTAGCCAAGGAGCAGGGTAACTGGGAAATATGCTGACAAAGCAGACTGAGGACAAGGTGGACTTAGAGGGGTTAATGCTGTTGCTGATGGCTGAGAGAGGCACAAAGAATTTTTTATTGCTTGTGTTGGCATTGCTTCTTTCTATACAGATTTTTCTCACGTAATCCCATGCGCTGACATGCTGGCTTGATGTATCATCTCAATAATGTGGGAAGACTGGGGAAATTCAGTGAAATGGCTATATTTCACTGCAGTGTCTGTCAAGGGAAGGATGTCAGTCAATCACAGACTGGAAAAAGCAAACAATGTCTTATCTCTGTGTGAGACTGAAATTCTTAATGTCCCTGTATGCCACCATTTTCAGGCACTTTACTTCCTTGAGCACATATTTAACCTGTGTTGAGTGCAAGTGTAAATCTTGATGTATTTCACAATGGAGAACCCTTTCCAGCAGAAAGGAAGAGATGAGGTGAAACAATAACAGAAACTTCAGTTACTGCTTAAGATCTGTGGTACCAATGAAGCAATTAAAATGATGCCATTAATTAACAGTTTATAAACTTGCAAGGAATGAGTTTCGGTGATTGCTGTGGCTATGAAAAAAATATTTAAAACCAGGCGTTTAAATGTTTGGATTATTTGGTCTACTGAAGCACTAGTTCATGAGATGACTTACCTTCTGGAAGTGAAACAAATCATTTTTCGCTTAGAAGAGGTCTCAGGAACATCTCAGTGAACTGATTAGGCATCGTCATCTGACATAAGAAGTATTTCTCGTTATAGCAGTAATGGTGATTTGGAGTCATACTGATTGCTAGCAGAGACAACAAAAAAATTTTGAAATAGACCAGCATCTGAATGAAGGTAGCTGGTATCCTTTTGTACCTTATATTACTCATATTTTTCTTCGTATGACTGATATTAAACTCATCATTTTCAGCAAGTCTAAGCAAATATATTAAAAATGAGTTTGTAAGTAAGATTGCTTTCCTTTTTTGATGGTGTCATCCTGGCATAGTCAGAGCACATTGACACAGCTGTGTGAGAAGGCAGCAATGGTAACATTGGTTTGGGTCTATTCCATGACTGGTAGCATCTGTTTGAGGATTAACTAAAGGATTTTAGCTGTCAGAGCTGTCAATCTGACACCTTTGATGAGCACTAAAATAAATCTGTTCTACCAGGAACTGTTCATTTTCCCCCCTGCTTTTGATTTGCTTGATTCTTTGTGTCCTTGCCGATAACTACTAGCAAGGCTAATGCATTATAAACTCTAAAAAGTGAAGCAAGCGGCTGTCATTTTTTGCACAACAGATGTTCCTGATCAGGAATCAGACAAAGGATCTCATCGCTCTTCCTCTGAGCAATTTAATTTGTCTGTTCCATGGCACACCAGCCACCTCCTATCTAGTGACTGATGCGCCCAAGTCCTACTTCATTTCAGGATCAGTTCCTTTAATCTTACAGAATTATTAAGTTTCTTTCTGTGCCAGGGCAAAGAGAGTGGAAAAAAGGAAATTGCTTCATTGCCTACATTGTCACCAATGATGCATCATAATGAAAAATAGCAAAGGCCTATTTCAAAAATAGGAAACCCAAGTACTACATTTTAAGAGAACTAGAAAGTACTCTTCTTTTTAAAAAAGAAATAGCAATATAGATTTAATAGTGTTTCTTTAGAAGTTTTAAGACTCAGACATTGGAATAAACAGTGTATAACCCATCAGATTCTTGTGATGCAACTTAGCAGGATGGAAAATTTTATATACTTTTAAGAAAAACTGTTGGTCTGTGGATCCAGTTCTCCACTCCTTAATCATGCAAATGGTCTGAAATGAGTAATAACTGGCGGTGTTACTCTCTTTTCCATTTAGTTTGATGAAACCGTATCACTTCGCTGCTGTTTTGAAGTGATGGATGGGTACTGCTGGAGGTGTAAATTCTGTAGTTATTCTATAGTTTATTTCCCAGTTATTCTGCCAAAGACTTGCTGGAAGGGAGAGGCAAGGGAAGGTGGCCTTATCTTGTGTTTGTGGTCAGCCCAGAACAGAAACAGCAGCTGCTGCTGACAGTGAAAACAGGACTGTCTGTGGCCACAGTCCCAGCTGTCAGTCCTGATAAATGAGCAAAGTGTATTTGAGGAGCTCATGGATGTCCATCACTGGTAGGAAGAGAAGCCACTCATGTGACCTCTTTTCGATTTGACAGGTTGACAGGACAGAAGTGATTCGGACCTGTATAAATCCTGTCTTCTCCAAGCTGTTCACGGTAGACTTCTATTTCGAAGAGGTGCAGCGATTGCGGTTTGAAGTCCATGACATCAGCAGCAATCACAACGGGCTGAAGGAAGCAGATTTCCTCGGTGGCATGGAGTGCACTCTTGGACAAGTAAGTGCCACTGCCATTTTTCCCCCCTTGTTGCTTGCTTTTTGAAAAAATGTGAAATATGTTGCTTTGTTGAATGACTGATGGGTGAGATTTGTCATTGGTGACAAAAATCTTAATTGGTGTTTGAACAGAATAATTGAGAACTTCTGCTGGTTTGTTTTACTACTGTAGTACAGCTTCAAGTCAGTCGGTGCTTGTCGGAAATGGAGCATCAGTGATTGGCCTTGGACAGTGAAAGCCCATGCTTATTAGACCAGTGTTGGAAAATAGACTGATTTTTCAGAAAGTTATTGTTCCTACCATTATATGGGATTTAAAGCAAGTTCCAAGTCCAAGAAGCACTTAAAAATATACTTTATTCACAAAGGGTAGTGCCTGGTGATGTGGCAAATAGAGAGATAGGGTTGGATTCATCTCCCTGACTCTCAGTCATCCAAAAGTTAGGTGTCTAGACTACCTTACTCTTCTGATTTCCATCTTTAGTTCAGTGAAGAGAAACAGACAGTTCAAACCGTTGATTCATTCTGAGACACCTATCATAGATTAGGATAAATTGTCTTCAGGAGATACCTGGTTTTCCTCATCAGTTGTCAAAGAGTCTAGACAGCTGGCTTAGGGGATAGACTTAACTTTTTTTGGATTACTAAACTTAAGGGTGGTGAGTCCTACCCACAAGATCAATATCTAGAGGTCATCAGAGCCAGCTCTGTAGTGCATTCCCACACTGCTGACTGGTTGCACACTACAGGGTGCCAGGGGTCACAGTTTATTTCAGACCAGCAAAGTTTATGTCATGCACAGTTTCACAACACGTATTTCTGCTCTGTCCATAATGGCAATGCCAAGTTTCACTGAGCTGAATATAAATTTGCTCTCCATGCTGTGGTAACTTGTGAGCCAAGAGCAGGAAGTGCTTTTGTTTAGATTATCCTTTGCAGTGCTTCCACATAAGTTTGTATTCTGAACATGATAGCTTGTCATGGAAGATTCTGCAATGCTTTTGTTTCCTGTTTTCTCACCTTTTGTTGCTCCTCCCTGAGCCGCACCACACATGAATCACTTTGATTTTCTTCCCAAAGTTATTGGGCCAAACTTGCTGGGTGAGGAAAAGTCCTCTCAGCAAGAGAAATAATATGAAATATATGCATTTACTAAATTGGAAGCTCAAAATAAAGATGCTGGTATTTAGGATATTTCCAGTGCATTATAAAGTGTGTTCCTTTTGACAGAATTCTTGTGGTCTTAATCAATGAAAATAAGCTATCCTGTAACACCAAGGGGAATGGGAAACAAAGCAAAATGTTATTATAATGTTCTTCTCACTTAATTGGCTTGAAAAAGAAGGGGAGAAAAATGTCACTGCTGCTGCCTGTAGCATAAATGTCTTTATAATGATTTGATCTCTATAAATAGCACACAGCTGGGTTGGTTGCAGTGTGATTTTAATGGTTACCAAGAAAAAATAACAGTGTGAATTCTGTTCACAGTAATGTAGCCTGGAGGACTCTGATCTCATATTTAGACTTTTTATGGTGGTGTTCCCTACCCCCTTTTCTAGCTTTTTACCTTTTTACAATTTAAAACTGGTTTTAAAACCCCCAAAACAGTAGCACTGGAATTGTCATCTAAGTAAAGTCTTTGTGAGGAGTGCAGCAATGAAAGTCCTGCAGCACAGGCTGTACATATGGAGCTTACAGTCTTGCTTAGCTGTATGTTGTAATTACAGCATTTTTTTAAATGATGATAATAGACCCATGGCTTTTTTGGAGATAATTTTGACATGAGTTTGTTTTTCTACATTACTTTAACACCTGAATAGAAGAGAATTTTGTGTAAGAGTGTGTGCCTGCTTCCCAATTCACTTTTCCATTGCAAGTAGGTCTTATCTGAGACATGCAGGAAGGCTGTAGATTTTTAGGCATAGTCTGAAAGACTGATGCCCTTCCTGCCCCCCATAAAAGTGCCGACTTCTATTGCTCTCTTCTAGGTACTAGTTGATCTCTAAGAGATTCACTGCTACCTGCACCTGTTTGCAGATCATCACTTAGATGTGTAGTAAACCTGCATGTTTACCCAAATCATGTAATACTTGTATCTAAACCAAAATTAGTAGAAATAATAAATGCTGGGAAGGACAAGAGCACAGTTATACAGTAAGCTCACAGAGAGGAGTGAGTTTTATCTTTATTCTCATCTCAGTCTTACATGTAGCCTACTCAATAGGTATTTGTTTGTCAGAAATTTGGGGTCTTGGATGAGACTGATTAAAAAATGCATTCCTTTGGAAGATGTCTCTAATCTCCTTCCAAATGCTTTAATAAATCTGTGTTCCATGAGAGTGATAAGGGCAGTGACTTATAGGCTGTTAGGTCATGAGCCCTACACTGTTTAGAGACGTCCCACTGGATTTTCAGCAGATTTATACTGCTCTTGCCAGGACAAGTGAATTCTGTGCCTCTACTGGTAAATACTGTGGTTAGCAGCATCCTGGCACACAGTCAGCTATATCTGGATGTGAAGAGCAGATTCATCAACAGGAATTTCCAGAGCCACAGCATTTAAACTCAGTAGAACAAATGGTTATAGATAGATACCTGATGAGTCTAATTACATAAACGTCAGCATGCTAAATAGAGACATTTCCTCAAAGTGATTAGTTTTGTCCATCACACTCCAAAGTTGCCCTTTCAAACAAAACAATAGCAGATTATCTCTTGAAGGGTTTAACAGGAGGAGGCTTAGTGTGAGGTGTCATGGGGGAATTTTCGTGTGTGTTTTTAAGTACTAAAATTCTGTTCCTTTTACTAAGAAAGGCTCTTTCAGTTTCACAGCTTCTTGAGTGTCCTGGTAATGTGCAGATTGGCAGAATATTAACAAATATGTTTTTTAAAGATGGAATGATAACCAGATCAAACAAGCCCTAAAATATTAGAGGAGGTAGTAAAGTTCAAAGTGCAAACAAATTTTTCTCAGATAGCAACATAATCTTAAAATATGGCCTGCAATTACACATAGTTTATAAAATAGAGTTTCTTAAGGAACTTTACATCAATAGAATGTATCATACGCCAAGCCATTAAGTTGTCTGTGTTGAATTGTTTAAATAAAGTGACATCGTTAAATGGTAGGTTAAGGTGCATAACTAAAACCTGTAATTGCTAAAAATATGTTATTATTTTTCATTTTACATTTAGCATAAGTCTAGTATCTAATAATACCAGAGTGTAACAATTAAGTTGTACAGTTATATGGTAGCTATTTAAGCAAGGAAACTGTACGTGTTTTGCTTGTAACCTCAAAAAGATTATACTTAAGTAGGAGCATATTTGTAAAATTAGATTCATAGAATCCCAACAGAGTTTGGTTGGAATGGCCTTAAAGACCATCTAATTCCAACTCCCGTGCCATGAGCAGGGACACCTTCCACTAGACTGGGTTGCTCCAAGCCTCATCCAGCCTGGCATTGAACACTTCCAGCAATGGGGCACCCACAACTTCTCTGGGGAACCTGTTTGGTGCCTCAGCACCCTCGCAGTGAAATTAGTTCCTAATATCTGGTCTAAATCCACCCTCTTTCAGTTTAAAGCCAACCCCCGTTGTCCTGTCACTCCACGCCCTTGTCAATAGTCCCTTTCCATCTCTCTCGTAGCCCCCTTAAGGTACCAGGAGGTGCTCTGAGGTCTCCCCAGAACCTCCTCTTCTCCAGGCTGAGCAACCCCAACTCTCTCAGCCTGTATCCATAAGGAGAGGTGCTCACCCCTCTGACCACCTCTTCATGGCCCTCTTCTGGAGATCCAAAACTGGAGGCATTGCTGGGTGTTGTCTGTGGAGCAAATTCTTAGTGGGGTTTACTTGAAGTACCACACAAGGAAGTGGCATAAATATTTGGGAATGTGCGCTCTTCCTATTTGTATCATAAACTAATTTAAGTGAGGAGGTATCCCTGGAGTCTCCAGTTCAATTTGCTGCACAAAACAGATTAGAGCAGATTGCTCAGGGCCTTGTCCAGTCCAGTCTTGAATGTCTCCAAAGATGGAGTTACCACAGTCTCTCTGGGCTTTGTCCCAGTGTTTGGCACCCTCACAATCATTATGGCTTCCTGTGCATAAGCAGAGGCATAATGAACCCTCACTCCTATATCATGTGGAAACATTTGCAAATACTTTTAGTAGCCTTCAAGTGGCAAAAGAAAGCCTGAATTTGCAAAGTAAAAAATAACCAGAGCAGAGATGATGTAGTTTTAGCTGGTCTTGCTTAGGGAGGAAGGCAGTAATATCAGCCTTCTTGAGCTGCTGCTGTGGATGACTGCTCTCACTAGTTGGACTAGGAGTGTTGGGGTAGAGCAGTGGTTTGGCATTGTGCTTTCTGCTTCAGCAGAAATGGCTTGGGATGCTCCATCAGGCTGTGCATCTGCCCACTAATATTCTAACTCTTTGATTCACTCAAAATCGTTGCTGTTCTTTGTGCAGGCACTGGCAAGCAGAGGCACCCGCACAGCTTTGTAGTGATTAACAGTGAAATCACAACCAGTAATATTTTAATTGGGGCATCACGCTATAAAGGTGACCTCTTGCTTTCCTACAGGTGCTTTAGATGCTGTGAATCAGTTCATGCCTGGTTATGGTTTTACAGATGCTGTCTGTAACTATGGAGAATAGATTCTTCCCTTTCTCTTTCATGTTTGTTTTTCTCTTTCACCTTCCCTGTTCCTAGGAAAAGTGTTCAGGCACTCCGCTCACCCAGACTAATCACTTCCAACTGAATCCCCACCTAATCACTTAGAGTTTTGTATTTCTGTTACTTTTTGGTTGCTCACAAAATCTGTGATTTTTTGTTTTGAGTGTCAGGAGATAGATTGATTTTTATTTAATAGGTTGGGGGATTATGTATGTGAAAAAAAAAACAACGGGGAAAAAATATCAGATGGAAAAGCACAGTCAGAAATTTAGCAGTCTGATTTTCATGGTGTTCAACTGGGATAGTGGTGGTTTGACCTTGGCTGGGGTGCATGGTATGCAATATCCTGTGAGCTGGCTCTCCCAGGATCTTGCCCACTCCCAGTCCCTTGATGGCAGGGGGAAATGTTGAGAGAAAGTACTGATGCTGTGCCAGCCCTGCTCAGCAGTAGCCAAACCTTGGTGTGTTACCAATACCTTTCCAGCTGCCAATGCACAGCACAAACCTGTGAGGGCTGCTGTGGGGAAATGAACTCAATACAGAGAGCAAAACCCCAAATCCAGGTCCTATTCTGTTTCTGTGTCAGTGCCTTCATATGTCCTGAGCTTGTAAAGCTCTCTTATTGGAATCACTCAGATTTATATTCCATAAATTTTATAGAACATTGAAATTGCATCATTAACTACAGTAAGGGCTCAAACTTTCTAATAGCCAAAGTTAACTTCTTAACCACACAGTAATTAGGTATCAGGTGGGTGGCTTAGAAAGACTTTTTACCTCTGAAGTTTCACCCAGAAATTTTAGTCTGTTCTTTAAGAGCTCACAAAAACTATTTCAATGAATAGCCATTTTCTGATGAGAACTAAACAAACTCACATTGCCAAGACATTCTTAATTACTGCTCAGCTGTGCATGGAACATCAGTAAATTGTGGGAACCAGTGAAGTTTTTATTTCTTAAATGCTCTGAACCACCCCAGCTCTGTGGGTTGGGTTATTCTCTATGACATATTTTGTGGGAATGGCCTTTGTGGCTTTTCTTCCATTACTTACCATGGCCGGAGTTTGCTGTTTTCAAATTTGGGATTCCATTCCTTGTTTAGTTTCTTTTACTTTACAGAAGTGTTAAAATATTGTTACTCCGTTATTTGCTCAACTAGTAACAGAAGAAAACTGCAGAGATGTAAACCTTTTCCTGTCAAGAACATTTTAAAGTATTATTCTGGATTTAATATTACTCATACACACATTTGTGTACAAATTGGATTGAAAATCTTCCTTCTTGGTAATGAGTATAATTGTTTCTCACTTTTAATAATATATGCCATTAGCAAATTATGCACTTGAAAAGGCTAACTGATTATTAGTTAAATTTCAGCCATTGCAAATCCCCTTGCTCTTGAATTAGAGAAAGGCTAAAAGAGTCATGATTGCACCTGAATTAATTAAACTGAAACAGTTTGCAGGAGAATATTTGCTTAATAGACTGTTGACTGCTTCTGTGGTGCAAAAGTCATAGGACCATTTTTTTCAAGGTATTTGAATTCCTAAATCTCATTAGATGTCTGTGTGCCTCCTTAGGCATCTAGATACCTTTAAATACTTGGCCTTTGATCTCCTCCAAATGAAGTTTGTTAATTCATTAGTGGGATGAATAATGTGCTTTATTAGATGTGAATGTCATTTTCTACCAGCGCTGACTCAGAGCAGAAGCTAATAATGAATGCAGCAGTCTCCCTAACTTTGCCTAACCCTTTCAGCACTTCAGTTATCCCCAGGAAGCTCTTGGTTTGCCATTGCAGCATGATCTCTGAAGCTGTAAGATTTTCTGTTCGAGATGAATCTAGCCATAGTTAATGGAATTTCTTGTACAGTTTGTACTGCTTTGTTTTCACATGTTTTATCTTTTAGTATGAACTACTGTAGCAGTCCTTAGAAAAGTAATTTAAAATTTACTTTGCTATTATAACGAGATATTATTATGACTAATTCTAAAAGGGCTTCTACTCTACACACTAATTAAATTCAAAGACCTTTTCACCTATTGGTAAGATGTTTCCTGTAATAACATTATGCCTCTTGTGATAGACTTATCTTTTTTTCTCAGTGTTCTGTTTCGATTGACTATTTTCAGGTACACGTCTTTAACAAAGGGAGAGGTATAATTCAGCTGTAAATAGACTTTAGGCTGAACAACACTATAGCAAACAAAAGAAATCTTGAAGAATGATGAGTATGGTACAGAAAGAATCATTTGTACAGAGAGGATGATTATACCACTAAAACTGGCTCTACCAAGGAACAAGAATTCTGTGAGCAGTTAGACAGAATGAAACTTTCTTCACTGTAGACCTACACATCTGAACTTGTTCTCTTGAAGGGATTTCTTGGTGTCTGTGATGCATTCCCCAAACCATTTTGTCCATGAGAGTGGAGTACAGTCACCAGCATTTACATAATGTCTGCTCTCTCTTCATGTTGAAATGTAGTGTGCTTGGTGCATCTGCAACTATGTGCCACCATTCATGAAAACTATTTGGTGGGTTCAAAAGCAGCTGGAGGATAGATAGCAAGATAAACACAAGCACAACAGAGCTGTATACATCTTGCTTTGTCATAAACCAGGCTAACGAGGAGTGCATGAAGTAGGCGAGAGAGTTTTTGCACTGTCAGGCAGAGCTACTTCTGCTGCCTGTGCTTAAATTGGTCTTTCGTTATTCACCTATACAGGTGAAATGTCATTAAGGTCTGACATTATATTTGTGGGTGTTTAGAGGCCTAACAGTATGTGACTTGAATGGATTATAGTAAGAGTGCGCTAATATTTTAAATTACAAGCTTCAAAATACATTTTACAAATGTTAAATCTCCAATCATTTGTCTAGTCACTCTGGTTGCATCATTTCACTTAACAGCAATGTCATGAAAGTATTGCTGTCCTTCATTTGGGAGACTTTGTAGCAGTGAGAAAGGTGCTTTAAAGGTTGTACTTTTATGCTAGAAGGAAAGAGATTAAGGGAGCATGTAGCAGAACTGGCAAATACTTTTGATATGGTTAAGTCTCAAGTTTTATGTACCACAGAATCCTTCTCTTGCTATGCATCGAGGATTAAAAGGATTTTGTGAATACAGTCAAGTAATTTTAATTGTATATGTTAAAATCCCCACCCAAAGTTGGCAAGATAGCAGTTACTTTACCTATTAAACTGTTATTGTCTCAACCCATAAGTTTTTGTCACTTTTACTTTTCTCATTCTCTCCCCTATCTCACTGGGGTGGAGTAAAGCAGAGGCTGTGTGGGGTTTAGCTGCTGGCTGGGGTTAAACCAAGACATAAGGGTTAGTGCAAGATTTGAGATTTTTTTTTAAAAGAGTATGATTGCTACTACTTTTCTTTCCATGATATACCAACATGATTCTAGGGGATGCTGTTAGAAAAACATTCTGTTTCTATATGTACCACTGCTGTTTGGTGGGAGATTGCTTCTTTAGGCTCCAAGTGTGTTTGCCACCAAGGACTCTGCACTTCAATATATTTCATCATGAAGTTCAGTCTGTGTAAAAGGCGTTTGGATCAAGGGAAAAATGCTGCTAAACTGTGACTGGGTGCTCTTTGCAGTCCTGAAAAGAGTTAGGTTGGCTAGAATAAAGTTGAGCAACTATGAAAGTCCATGTAACAGGAATAACACACCTGGGAGAAGAATTAACACAGAGGTGCTAGGAAATAAAAGTTAGTTCTCTGGCTATCCCAGCTAGCAAGGAAGAGATACAAAGACTTCCTCAAGTTGTATACTGTTGTGATTGAGGGAAATTTGTGCTTAATCTGGTCATGTAAATAGCTAAATTTGGGATTCCTGTAAGAAAGTCCAATGTGCAGAAGAAGACAGTCCAAATAAAGAATTTGAGATACTTGACCTGTGGCTCAGGGTGGCACCTTGCAAAGCTGAATCAATGCTGTTGAAATAACTTGGTTAAAAAGCCATATTGAAATCTTGCTGTTGGCTCAATTTATGAGCATTAGGAATTCTGTATTATGTTACTGGAAGTTATCCCTATATTTGCTTAAGAAAGGACCACCTAGAGAAAGACATTTTAGAAGTTTCTTAAACAAACCAGGTAAAACAAGTCATTATATTTCACAGCTCATCTTACACAGTGCTGATTAGTCACGACTCAGGCATAGGAGAGCAAACCTTCATCAGAGTTCTTGTCTCTTGAGTGACTGCTGAGCAATGCTCGGTACGCAGCTGGTGTCAGCGCTTGGTGCTTTTATCTAGAGTCTTGCATCTGTTCATACTTCCAAAAAATGAAAAAAAAAAAAGTACAAAGCCTCTTTCAGATATTTTAAATTGGAAATAGGATCAAATGGAGATGTGAATCCAGATTTCTCTACAGTAATATTGAGCATCTGTCCTTAACCTATAAGGGCTTGTATGTAATAAGGAAAATTAAGATCATCTCCAAGGGAATTTCTCACTCCCATCTTACCACAGGGCTGACATCCCTTATCACTGCAGACCAGAAATCTAGTTGAGATGATTGGATAGTTGATAAATAGGAATAACTTCATGTCCATATCCTTCCTCTCAGAAATGGAGCAGTGACTTTTACATTCTGTTCTTATTTCCACCTTGTGCAAACATATTCAGTGTGACGTTTTATTGGACATGGGCTGCTCTTAGGCCAGAACTGGGTAGAAGTTTGTATATAGCTGAAAATGAACTTCACTTCTCTTCTCTTAGTCTCACCTCTTAAATTTCTGAGGTCTGCTTTTTGTATGAACTGCACACTGAGCACTAAAAAGCATTGTTGTTTGACCCCAGCTGGCAACTAAGCACCATGCAGCTGCTGGCTTACACCCCCCCTTGCCCCATCCCTGCCACAGTGGGGAGGAGAATCAGATGGAAAAGGCAAACTTCACAGGTTGAGATCAAAACAGTTTAATAATTAAAATAAAACTTTATTTTTATTATGACAATAGCTGTAATGAAAAGGAGAGAGAAAGAGGAAAGTAAAACTCAAGAGAAAGAAGTGATACATAGTACAATCACTTGCCACGTACAGACTGATGCCCAGCCAATCCCTTTGCAGCAATCAGCAGCTCTCAGCCAGCTCTCCCCAATTCATATACTGAACATGGCAGTCTATGGTATGAAATATCCCTTTGGCTAGTTCAGGCCAGCCATCCTGGCTATCTTCCCTCTAGGTTTTTTGTGCACCTCCTCTCTGGCAAAGCATGGGAAACTGAAAAGTCCTTGATACAGAGTAAGCACTACTTAGCAACAACCAAAACATCAGTGTGTTATCAACATTATTCTCATAGTAAATCCAAAACACAGCCTTGTACCAGCTACAAAGAAGAAAATTATACCAGCCTTAACAAGGACCATTTTCTACATCCATTTGTTCACTGGTAGGTCATGTTTCTAATAAAAAGTTCGTGAAAATACATGTTCTGGAAATGTAATGAGGTTTACTAGGGCTGAACTCAGTTCTACTATGTATGTGTTTCAGAAGAGAGACACTTACTTTCTGCACTTCCTCACATCAGTTTTGGACAAACCCCTTTTTTCTCTGAAGCAGAAGTTTTAAATTGCAAGGTTTTGAAGTCGGGGTCAAGACTAAGACTCCTGACAAATGAAAGGCCTATAGTCAATTACCTTCTTCTAAGACATTTTGCCAGCTCAGCTGTCTCTGTAACTCTGAACTAAGACTAATGCTTGCTAGTCCCTCAAGTTATCTTTGTTTAGGACTTGCTGTCTGACAATAAGGTCAGCAAATGCTTTGTATAATAAGGTTCAGAAGAAGATTTGCATTGAGACGTTAAGAAAATTATGATAGGTAATAGATGGCAGCTTCCATAGAAGTGGTTCTATTAACCAATGAGACCTATTTTGTACAGTGCATGAACAAAAGGTCAATTTACTGCTATGGAAAATAGACTCCTCTACAGTTATTGCAATTACAATTCCAATTTGAGGCAATGATGTCGGCACATTGTTGCCAGATGGAGGATTGGTTTTAGTGGCCACATAATTAATAACTGGTAAACACTTACACCCAAATACACGTATTTACCTATGCAGAGTGCTCACTGTGTCAGAACGATGCTTCTGGCTTAGAGAGCGAGTGTTATTAATGCAGTCTACTAATGAGAACATCAGAATAAATTATCCTCGCTGGAACTGCGAGCCCTCTATCTGCCACCTGCACAGGAGCTCCCAAGCTGTGCAATGCCACATGAAAGCTGTGACCCTTTGGAAAGCAGCAAAGGGAGCTGGAAAAGTTTGGCTAGCTCAGGGGGAGGAGTCCTGCTGTCTTTAAAGGAGGCTGTTGAAGGACAGGTTCCAACCCAAGTTCTGTCTCATACCATGGCTATCTGTATGTAAGATGTCTGAAAAGCTTTCTAGTAGACAATACCCATAGCTTTCACTGGAAAAGTTTAATGTATTTTACAAAGTTGCCTGTGCATCTTGGGGAAGGAGGAGAGCCCATGGAGATAAATGGACCCAGCTCCTCAGCTGCCATTATTCATTGTCTGGCTGGTACAGAACCCATAGTTTAATTATGTATTGAGAATAATCTGTCATATTTCTGTATTACCTCCTATCTGAGAATCTCAAACAAGATTTTTTAAATTGCACCTCACAGTTCAGAGGAGTGCAATGATTTGTACTTGAACCTGTTTAGATGGCAAGAAAATAGATGTAGGGATGACTTAAAAGGTCACAGCAAACAATAATTCCAAGATTCTAGGGAAGAAAAAGAACAGCTAAATCCTAGCAATACTGTCATCTTACTTGTAGTCCCTTCTGTTGCTGGCACTGACCAACACTAGAGTTGAAATGCAAAAGTAATTTGGAAAATTGAGTGAGATGTTGGCCACAGATGGCATTATGGAAGGCAGTCTGAAAAGGAGTGTTAAATTATTCATTTAAGTAATAGCCAGCTAAAAAAATGCAGCTGGCAAACTGAAATGGTCCTATTATGAACATTAGTTAACAGTATCATGGTGTTCTTAAAATAAGGTAAATGTAATTCTGGAGTGTATCAGCCTTGCAATGAGAAACTATTCTTGCTTCTCATGGGAAGGACCAGGGCTATTATGCCCAATTTTGAGCATTATTCTAAGAGTGTTTGTGAGCCAGTCCATGAAGGCTCATCAGAGAGCAGAGAGGATGGTTGGAGGGCTAGGAAATTTGGAAATTCAAGAAGGAAAGACAGGACAAACTCAGGTTATGTAGTAAAGAAGACTGTGGGGAGTTGGTAATACTCTTCAGATAAAAAGATTGCCTGAAAAAAGGAAAAGGATTGTTTTACCTATTAATGGTGTATTAGATAGAAATAATGGACCTAAACTACAGAGAATTGGACTAGCTGTTAGGAAAATATATTTATGTGTGGATAATGAATACAGTTATAAATTTCCAGAGGAGAGTGTTTCCCTCTGCCTCTGGATGTCTTTAAGAATTGATTAGATACACCCTTGTCAGGTATAGCTGCAATAGGAACAAGAAGCTGTTCAGAGTGATTCCAGATGTGCTGTCCTGTCATATGATGGTTCTCCTATTTCACATTTAAAGCCTATTTAAAACTTGCTTTTATCTTGCTGTTTCAATTACAACTGTAGCTGAGGATAATCTGAGGCGCAGCTTTTGCTCTTCTGTTCAATTCAGCAAATTGATGGGCAAAATGTGTTTCTCCACGCTGATTTTAGGCTAAAACATGCATCCTGTTCACTCCTGTCACACAGCACTTTTTTGCCTGGCTGAGACTTTGCATTACTCACACTTCTCCAGCTCTGGGCGTGACCTGCTGATGTGGCTTGTTGCTGGAATATATATGATGCCCAGGACTCTCATGAAGGGCTTGGAACTCTCCTTGTCACTTTGTGATTGCCTTTCTTTCACAACTAATATTTCGGCATATTTTGCCAAAGATGTCTATTTGTGGATTGTTTCGATCAGCTGCCTGAATGAGGTTGCCCAAGTACTGTTGGATGTGCAAAGTACTACTTCTAGTAGAAAAGCCACATTCAGGAGGTTAGGGTTTTTCTTAGTACACGATCAATCTTTTGCTCAGTATCTGCACAGCACAATCCTACTATGGTTTTATCAGATTACAAATAATACTGTAATTATTCTAACAATAATTCTGAGCAGTGTTTTGTGTTACCTTTACATCTGTCTATATTCTGTCTACATAATTCTATATATTAATTATATAAATTAATATAGCATTACCTTTACTAGTGACTAATACACTGGGACATCACTGTAGCTTTGCAGTTCTGCATTACTGTAAGGTTTCTTCCTTTTCTAATATTTTTCTGGTCTGGTTTTAAATGTTTCAAAATCATAAGGAAATGCTAGTTATTATTGATATGGCAAATAACATCTTTTGTCAGTATCCCTCTGATGCCATTAATTTGAAGTACATTTATAATTTGGTTAAACCAACCAAGTTTGCTTGTAATGCTGAGTTCTAGGGGAGGTCTAGTACCTTCTAAGCAAGGGAGACAATTTTGGAACTGAAATATGGGGCAGCTTGCTTTCTTCTTCCCTGGATTTAGAGTTGCTGATATTTTGAAATAAAATAAATGCCTTCTCATTGTAAATGGACTTCAGTTTCCTATAAAAATAAATGAGTTGAGTTTTGGAGTTATCTCTGATAGATTTGCTGTGTACAACTCCCTTATTGTCTTTTAAGTCCATTTAAACCTTACTTCTGTCCTCTGTCACCATCATTGCAATACTTGAGGAAAAGCTGTGTGTTTCTCACTATTCTGTTCAATGCAGTGAAGTGTGTTCTCCCCATTCTGCTTCACCCCAGCTGCTTGTTTTGTCCTTCCATTGCATCCTGTGCAGGCTTCCTGGGGGACCTTTCTTGTTGGTTGTGGTCTTTACTGTGTTAACTCTGATCGTGGATTGAGAAAGTGTCTTGATATGAAAGGAAAAAAGAAAAAAAAAGCAACATAAGACTGAAATAACAATAAACCATGTATTTACAACACATTCTACTTATTTTTCCCTTTGTTTTTATTTTTGTGTAGATTGTTTCTCAGAGGAAGCTCTCCAAGTCCTTACTCAAACATGGCAACACAGCAGGAAAGTCATCTATAACAGTAAGTCAGTCTTAAATATGCTTTTGTTTTCAAATTATTTAGAAATATGTGAAGTGACTAATTCTCTCTAAAAGCATCCTGCTAAGCCACCAGAACAACACTTGATTGAGAAATGTATTTAAATTGTTTGTTTGATAACTTGCACTGTTTATGGCAAACTCTTGTTTTAAGGAAATGGCAACAAATAATGTATGATTTGTACAAAAGCCACAATACTTACTACTACTACTTTTAAGGTACTTGGATGGCAGCAAGTAACTTCTGCTGCTTGAATACCTTTAGTTGAACGACTAGAACCTTCAGAAATTAATTTTTACCTGCTTAGACACATGAAGGAGGCTCATCTTTCTTTTCCCTTAGGCTTTTTCCAGTTTCTTAGGAAAAAAGAAGGGGGAAAAAAAAGTTTGATGAGAGTAGTTTTAGATGTGTTGTAATGCAACTAAGGACTGGATTGTTATAGCCCCATGTGTATCCTGAAATCTGAAAATTGGTGTATAATCTCTCTTTCATCTTTCTCTGTGCTGGCTTGCTTGGGAGATCAATCTTGTCTGCACTGAACCTGGCATGCTTGTGACATTTGCAGCTCTGCATTAAGATGAAGGCTATAATGAAATATTCTGCTTTGAGGATCTCTGCTCTGTTGCATCATGAGATTGAGAAGGATTTTTTTCCTTAATGTGCGATTTGCCAGATGGGTTTCTTTTGGCTTGATTATTTAGATTTTTTTTCAGTGACAAAAGAGACAGCAGACTATGAGATACTTTCTGAAAGCCCAGGGAGTTTGATTTCTTAGATGTCTTCCTTGGCGCTTGGCTGAGAATTTATTTGCTGAAATGCATACAGTAAACTTGGTTTTGTTCGGGGGTAGGAAAGGAGTTCCCCACTCATCTGGATGAATAGAACCAGGAGAGAGTTTTGTTCTCTAAATAACTTGGTGTGGTTTGCCTCCTGGGATAAACTGGGCATACTTCATCTTGCCCATCCCTGTGGTGTTCTGGACCTCCCTTCTGTTCTTCTTTGAAGAACACCAAGGAGTTTAGTCTTGTGAAAACACAAATGCTCCAGTACAACTAAAATCATTAGGCTTGTTAGTGGAGTGTTCTGGCAAAAATTAAATCACCATGATAAACAGAAGATGAGAGAAAATGAGTTAATTTCTGCTGGCGTGCTGGCCTCACACTGGATGATGACCATGAAATAGGGGCCTTAGTGCTTTGGCTTCTGTCCAGCAGTACTAAAGAGCAACTTGACTTCACTTGAATGGGAGAAAACTGAACCCAGACAAAAAATATTGTGTGAAAAGGTTTTTGTCTCAACAGAATAATTAAAAACTGATTATTTATCCTTATTTCTAGATCTGAGGACGTACAAGGTGTCTGTCAAGTATGGAAGTTAGAAATACTAGCTTCCTAACTCATTCAGTGTAGTGAATTACGAGTTTTTCATAGGATTTTTAAAGTTCCTATCTTAGCAAGTTTTCCTGGAATTTTATTAGCCCATTAACTGTGTAATGTCTCATCCACACAATCTTATAATGTGGCTGTGGGAAGCAAACAGAGCATTGTTCAGCTTCTCCAGATGGAAGTCTGTAAATCTTTATAAGAGTGGGTTCATTATTTTCAGTTAAAAATACTTGTGAAATTTGGTCTGTAAATCCCAGAGCACTTCTGGTCATACTCAGCTTAACCAGATCTTTTAAACCATCAGACTGCATGGAAGAGAAATACGTCAGGCTCCATGAGTCAAATTTCCAGCAAGCTGATGTTTGCCTGGAAGATGTGACACACCACATATGTGCCTGGGTGATGGTACTTTGATGCCCAGTTAAGCATCTCTGCCCCTGGGTGCCTGCATGTGAGTATTTTGCATGGAGAAACACCACAGCCCATTGCTGTGAGGTGTCACAGCCAGAACAGTCTCAACTCAGGGAATTTTACTTAATTTAATTGATTAATAAAAAAATAAACTTTTAACTGCTGAGAAACAAATAGGACAAAAAAAAAAAAAACCTCTTAGGGAAAATACTTTTTCTGCCCCTTCCGTGTACTCAATTTCACTTCTGACACCTCTCCTGCCTCCTTCATGGTCTTCACTCCCTTTGCTTTTTCTTCATGTTGTGCCTCAGTCCCTTTGATGAGGTGCTGTATGACACAGGTCAGAATCAGAAAACAGTGATTTTTTTTTTTGCTGCTCTTTGAAATATTTTTCACTCATTTTCTTAGCTCTGCTCTGGGCTTACAGACAGGCCACAGACCCTTCAGGGACATCTCTGCACCAGCATGGGCCTTACCTGAGGTGTACACACTCAGAGGTGCCTCCTCCAGCAGGGATCACTTCCTTCCAAGAGTGAATCTGCAGCTGTGTCCCCACAACATGCCCTTCTCCATGCCTTCTCTTGGATCTTCTTTAGGAAGGCCTCCTACCCCTCCTTCCTTTGTGTCTCTTGCCTCTGGCAGCTGCTGCCCTTTCTGAAATAGGTTTACAAGAGGTGCCATATACACATCTGATGGATTGATGTTTTGGGTGCTGTTAGTAGCTGCTGCCAAGCCAGTTTGACAAATTGTTGGGGTGTCCCTGCAGCTCCCCTAGGACTTCAAGTGATGGAGACAGAGACTCTCTGGGAAGCTGGTATGATTGCTGTGTGTGTGGTCATGAACATAAACCACCCAGGAAATAGGTTCTTTTGGGAGATTTAATCCCTGGGAAGAACATTTACAATAGGGAAAAAGGTTTTAAAGCTGTCAAATAGAATATAATGTGGTTTGTTTCAAGGAATATCAATATGACAGTGAGATATCCCAGGTTTGGTTAATGCCTTCTCTATCCCCAAGCATTTTAATGGCTTACTTAGAAAACTGGTTTAGTTGGGTTTTTTTGGGATTTTTTTAACGTTGCACAGCACAGTGACTGGTATAGTTATTGCCATAACTTAGACCATCTGAAAGAATCATGCTATATTATTTTAGAATTACTAGCTTCTGACTCCACCTACAGTAAGTTTTTTTGCCAATGTGGCTATTGCAGAAAAACTATATCAGAACTCTCCTGCTGTAAATGTGCCTTTCATGGCAACTAATGACAGGTGACTTCACTCCTTTTTTCATTTATCTTGCCAAATGATGCTGAGGCAGCTTAAAAGTAGTTGGGCTTTAGACCTGACTAATACAGCTCTTGTAGAGCAGTTTTGTCCCCTTGGACACATGAGATTATGTAATTCTCTGTTTTCCACTCTGAGGAGTACTTGGCCAGAGGAAAGGGATCCCTGGTGGATGTTGATGTCTGTCCATTGACAGGTGATTGACAAGGTGTTTTCACATGACACAAAGTGATTCAGGTTTGTGGGCTGACCAAGGTGATGCCCTTCCTGAAGGCAAAGAGAAACACATTAACTTGTTCCACACTTCAGTTTCCTAAGTGGGGTCTGCAGTCTCACACACTGAAAAATGGCATCATTCTCCCCTTCCATTACACCATGCACAACTCAAATGCAGTTTTCCACTTAGGTGATCGCTGAGGAATTGTCTGGCAATGATGACTACGTTGAACTTTCATTCAGTGCACGGAAATTGGATGACAAGGTAAGCTGCTTGATATTAACCTTTCTGAAAGATCTAAGAATGCCTGCAAATATAATTTGATGAGATTTTTCGTGACAGATATTTTTTGCCTTATTTAACACATCAGGGTTTTCAGATGAATGTTCACAATGAGGCTTTCTTTGAGTTAGGAAGTAATTAAAAAAAAAAAACTCAATGGAATCTAATTAAAACCAAGACAAGTTAATTACACTACAACCAAGACAATTTAATTATGTAAAATGCCACAGATCAAAAGTGTTTAGAGAAGTGAACTTTCTGTAAGTAGTCAATGATGTTATCATTGAAGTTTCCTAAAATGCAGCCAGAAAACTTCATAACAGCTCAGTCATGATAAACATTTTGTTCAGCAAAATGTAGCTTGAATGTGAGAAAAACACTTGCATGTTTGTTAAAAACTTTTTCCATCTTTTGGAAGAAAACTTTCCACTGACTTAAACACTACTCAACCTTATCAGGAATACCTCTTTCTGAAAATATCTGTTATTGTTTAGCAAATTGCTTATAATAAGCATCTCAAACAACCCACAACCCAAGAAAACCTGATGACTACTTGTTGTAGTCTCTTACTTTAGTATAATAGCAGGCACAGAATTCTTTGAGATATCTAATCTCTTCTTATATATGAAGGCGCTTCTAACTAGAAGCATATGGCAGGACTATACAAAGGTTTAGGATTGTGATGCCCCAAGTGTGTTCTTGTAAACATCTGACATGTAAGTAGCTTAAAATCAAATCAGTGAGACTACTTTTGGATACATATACATAAGGTTTTTAAAATTGGGTTGTAACTTATGAAACTACCAGAAAATCTCAGGCAAGCAGAAAGTACACAGAAAGATAAATAGTACTGACAGATAACTTTAAAATAAAATATATAAAATTTTACTGTGCTCAGGATCATTAACCATCATAAATGATCAGGACCTGAATTTGCTTCTAATCTGAAAGATAAATTACTTTCCTCTTTCAGAGTTGCTGAAGTCTTAGTGGTTTTGAGTTGCATAATTTATTTAGGTGTCAAAAGGTAAATCAAACAACCTTTCTTTAGACGGATATCTTTAGAAATAGTTCCCAAACTTGTACACGAGTTTCTTCCCGTTCCACATGCTGTCACATCTAGGAAAAAGGGAAGGACATAAACAACATAATAAGACTCTACTTAGTAATTGCTTTTCCACAAATGCAAAATAGAATCTGCTTTGAATATTAGGCTTTAGTGCTTGTTGGTATAAATTAAAAGGATATTGCCAGAGTGCTGTAGTGGGTTGATTGCCCAAGACAGTGCAATTCCAAGCCAGGTCAGTGTTGTCTGGGCAACAGTTTTAGAGAGTGATTGGAACACTTTATGGGGATAAAGTGACAAGGATCAGTCTGAAATATTGCGACAGTATTGCCATTCTTGCCATTTTAACATGTCCAGTCGAGGTGGGCTTCATCTAATAAAAAACTCCTGGATCATGCAGTGTGCAAGTCAAGCAGTGACTCATCATGTCTTATCTGAATCCAAACTCCTGTCTTCAACTGATGAAAATCTCTGGAAGCCTATTGTGTTGAAAGAAGTCTTTCAATTTCCTCCAGCTGAAGATGTAGCTCTAAACCTGGCTGAAGCTTGGTTTACTTCTGTAAGAAAAGTGTATGTCTTATAATGAGCTTTGACATCATTAAATGCAGGGCAGTATTAGTAATTATTTTATTAAGGTTTGAAATTACCTAAATCGCATAGTTCAGCCATTGGTGAAAAAGAAAGAGTTCTCTAATGTCACAAAAAGGAAAAAAAAAATCAAAGAATTGGGAAGAGCCCATCTTGTAAAATCCTAGCATGATTTTGCATGCCTCTGCCTACTCAGAGAAGTGAACACCTGAGTAGAAATGTAACATCAGAGAAAAAAACTGAGGGTTGAAACTGATCTTGGAGTCTCCTGAAAGGCAGAGAAAGCCTCTGGAAGCTGTCACTCATGCTCGGCTATGGGGTCACCTTCGTAAGCCGTGGGGTTCCTGCACTGGTAGCTGTGGGAGTGGCAGAAGACAAATGAGAATCCACATGTCTCACAACTTGTGAATAAAGGAAGGGGTGGGGGGATGTCATGGATATGCTCTCAGGATAAAAAGAAAAATAAGTTCTTTCCATCCATTACCATCGTGAATGGACAGGAATATTCTTCCTTCATTTCTTAAAGAAGATCCTTGAAAGAGGATCTGGATTGGGACCCTTAAGTGTACTCATTTCCTAAAATAAGGAAAAATATTTGAACTACCCATTTTTGGAAAATTAAACA
The DNA here is from genome assembly GCA_013396875.1 of Vireo altiloquus. NCBI lineage: Eukaryota > Metazoa > Chordata > Aves > Passeriformes > Vireonidae > Vireo > Vireo altiloquus. The sequence continues at coordinate 232,057 of VZRF01014200.1, read as the reverse complement.
AAATTTTTTGCTATGATTTAACAGGCAGGATATATTTGTTGCGTGTTTTTTACTCTCTTGACATTAAACTGCAAGAATTTTAGAGAAGCTACAAAACAAGTAAAGGCTGATCATTTTTCCTACTGGAGTGGCTGAAACATTCAGTAGAAAAATTATAGGAAGATGACAGATATGAGAGTTTCCTTTAGTTAACTGACTTAGCAGAAATAACTGTTATGTTTTTTATTACAGTGCTTATTTGGAAGGTATAACTGCATTTTCATGTTTTATTGAAACCCTGTCAGCTCAAATGGCACCTCTTTGTTTCAAGAGATCCACTGAGAACACTTCACCATGGAACAATAACTTTTGGAAAGGTTTTATTGCATTAATAGCGGTGTCACAATTACCATAACAAGCAGCTATGTTTTTTATGATAGCTATAATAAATTATGAGCACTGAGGCAGGCAAACATCTCCTCTTCTGAGAGAAGCAGTTCCCATTGTTTGGGAAAGATTCTCCGGCACATATCTGCAAAATGCAAGTTAATATTGCTTTTTTATATAGTTCCCTAGTAGCAATTAAACTACTACCAAAAAAAAAACCCTCAAATGCCCTGTTTAGCTGTTGAATACTATTCAAATTTTTTGTCTTTTGCTTCAGTCCTTTTTTAAGGGATCTTCGACTCGATCCCCAAACCTGAATTTTAAGAATTGTTGTGCTCTGAAAATTAATCTACTTAAAATGTGTCAAAGTAGGCTCTTGGAAACAGATCTATCCAAATTTTTAATGTTTAGGCCATGTACTTGTGTTATCGCTGTTTAACTGCTGCATATACTGAAAGAACAATGTGCATTATACCACTAGGAAATACATTATATTAATAATTTAAATATTATTAAAATAGCACAATATATTGCTGCTATTCTTCTTTCAGAGGATATCCTTGTGAGATAATGCAAAGCTATTACATTCAGCATAACAACCAAAAAAATGTTAGTTGTGATAGCAAATGTGTGTTAAGCTTATCATTTTTTACTTATTACAAAGCACTTCCGATACAAAAGGACTTTTTTGTTTGTACTTCCATTCTGAAAGTAGTTAGGCTTTGTTTCTGCATTGAAGAGGGAGTGATATAAGCCACCATCCAGCATTAAAATCTTTCCCTTTATGTGGTATTACCTTGGTAGTTAAAGCCAGGCATTAAAAATTATTTCCTTTGTGCTAATGTGCTGTTGTAGCTTTATGATACTCAGCTAGGAATGACACTATATTTTGAGCCTTAAATGAAATCTTGGCTTCCTTTCTGAATTCTTTTGCACTCCAGGTTGTCTTCTTTGGATGTATAACTTTGAGGTATTTTCTTTCAAATAACTTATCAAATTTGTGTTTGATAAAGAAACTGTTAGCATTAAGCTTTTACTCAGCTTCAATCAGAATGTTTACGTGTGAGAGGAGGTAGCTCAATCTTTTTTAACCCTAAGTGATCTGGATTTTCATGTCACTATGATTAATCCAACACCCTCTCTCTCTACTTGTTCTCTCTGCTATGCACTGGCAATCTGGCAGAAGTTGATCACCAAGACCCCCAGTATAGTAGCAGTTTCAAGTTTTGAGTGGAGTCCAGATACAAAATCTACATCAGGGCCCTAAGGCAAGCTCTAGAGTTACTTAGTTGAATTTTGTACTGGTTTTACACAGTTTGACATAAAATGTCCTGTTTACCATGCAGCTGGAACAAAGAGCCAAACATACAGCTTTGTTGTTCCATGCTCCCCATGATAGGATTTAACAAATAAATATTCATGTGCTTTGCATCAGTTGCTAAATGTGCCATTAAGTTTTCTCTAGAAAGTAAAGAAGCAGATCAATGACAGAACAGCACTCTGAACCCAACATTATGTCATTTTCAGGGCATGACAAGACTTTTGATTCCTTGAGCCTTGCTCAAGGCTTTGTGGTCCATAGGGTCTCATTTTCTTCTCCAGACATTCAAATTCAGGTGTCCTGTTTCAAAGCCCTGAATTCTTTGTTTGTTTTGAAGTTGTAGAATCCTAAAAATGCCCCAAAAATAAATTTTACCAAGCCCAGACCTAGGTTAGAATCTTACGCAAAGCTGTTCTCAAACCAATGGCTATTCAGCTAGTCAAAAGTAAGAATGGTGGATGTTTAGTGAGGAGAAATTTGTGGAAATATATATATTAGAGTAATTTTTACACTAACACTATCATAGATACACTTGGAGAGCAAACAGAATTTCTTGCTTTCACAAATCGACATGGAGGTCTGTGATTTTGGATATGTCCTATAGAGAAGAATAATATTCATGTGCATAGAGTTAATCCTGTGGCTCTTTTGAAGGAGAAAATGAAGAAGGTGCTTGAAACTACAGGAAGTGGGCTTAGTGCATTTAAATCCTGCTCTTTCAGCATTGCACAGTTAGAAATTTGAAGCTTCCCCCTCCAGTTGTGGGGGGTTAATAGCAAGTTACTCTTCTGCCCCTCCCCAGTCTTTATCCCCAGAATAAATGAGATGTTGAAGCAAAAGAGGCTGTGGCCAAACTGAAGCAGCACTATAGAAAGCAATAGATTTTAGGTTTGTGTAAGAAAGTTCAGGGTTGTTAGCTGGATGCCAGACTAGGAGAGGGTGTTCTACAGTGTGTGAATGTGAACATCAGTGTCACAGATTTGCCTAGAGGTATCAAGTTATTCACTGCATTACCCTGCTCTGTTTTTCATCTTAGCATGGGCCATGTTACCACACCCTGAAGAGGACTTGCTTCTCTAACCATCTCTAATCCATTCTGACAGTACTTGTGTTAGTAGGCAGCAGCACACTGTCTTGGCCAATTAACTTCTGTTTTGAGAGGGTAGGTGAACAGTGTGAAATTCAATCCCAGTGTGGAATATACTTCAAAGTGCAATGTGTTAGAAAACTGATATCAAAAGACCAAACAGGTATGGAGACAGAAAGAAACAAGCTATATGGATGACAACACTAATGCTCAGGGAAAGAGGCCAGGTGTAAAAAGGGAAGAAGTTGTAAAAGGACATTTTACGGTTCTGTATGCCATGATTAAATAGTCAAACTGAGAACAACAAAAGTGCTATGGGAATCCTTGTGGGACGAGGACAAGAATGAAATATTGCTGAGAAACACCAAGAGGTCTCACTAATACTACTCTGGCTCTTCCTTTTCACCAATGCATTGTGCCTGAAAAGCTCAAAGAAAAAGCAGCCTCAAGAGTAACCTGTCCTATATTTTATTTTAGGATTTTTTCAGCAAATCTGATCCTTTTCTGGAGATTTTTCGGGTGAATGATGATGCAACCCAACAACTTGTTCACAGGACTGAGGTAAGGAATAAAGCTGAATTTATTTTCCAAGGACACAGATGGGCTGTCAGGAGGCATAGTTTATGCTTCCCATGTTACAAAGGGAAGTATTTTTAGACATGGGTGTGCACACACCCACGTTTAAAAACACTTCCTAGTGTTACACTCTAGTATAATTTTTAATTAATGGGTATCGGGTCTTGACTTATACGCCTTACAGTAGAGAAATATGATCCAAAGATCCAAACCTAATTAAAATGGCAGATAATCTGTTGGAAGGTCAGGAGATATAAATACTAGATTTAGCCAAAATCATTCTACAGACTGTATAATATTTTCCTATTACTATGTTGCTTCTTCCCCACCTCCTCCCAGGTGCTAAAGGGATTGTAATCTGGGCGCTTTACATTAATTTCTTATCACCCAGTGACTTTACTGCTCCATGGTAATGACTGGCACTGTCTTAAAAAACAGCATTTAGGTGTTTAGGGTGGAGCTGTGGCAGGTGTTAGGGGTTATAAACCTGTTATGGATTCCATAAAGTTTTCCTATCAAGGAAAATCATGTGCCTGTAAATTGGTATTGCCCATCCCCATTGCCCAGTCCTGCATCTCTTTTCCATGGCTTCCACTTCAGTTCTACAACCTTTCCCTTGTGAATTCTCTCCCACTGAGGCGTGGTGGTGCTGGAGCAATGTCTGTAGCATGATCTGTGGGTATGTATGGGTCTATTTCCCACATGTGCTCTTTTTGGGGGCTTTCCAGAGGAGGAGTGTTGCAAACTATGGGTTGCTCAAGGGCTCATATCCCATGGATGTAGTTCTGAAAACTCCAGCTGAGCTCTGCTTTCTTCTCTTTCTCGTGAATGTACTATATTGAGAATTGTGGGTCTTGTTAGCATTCTGCTGAGAGATGTTAAGGGTTCTCTTTCTTTTTTTCACTCACAGGTTGTGATGAATAACTTAAATCCAGCATGGAAAACTTTTAAAGTGTCTGTAAATTCTCTGTGCAGTGGAGACCAGGATCGCAGACTAAAGGTCAGAAGCAATTCCTACTTTTTTATTAGTTGTACTCATAGAAAACAAAAGTTGGTCTCTCTTTTTCAACTGTAGATTGCTATTCTGTACTTCCCTCTTCTCTGATGGAAAAGATGATCACTCTGCTACTTTATGATTACCATAATCAAATTAAGGATGCAGAGAAATGTTAATCCACTGTAATCAGTAGATTATGCTCTATATTTCTTACAGAAATCTCAAAAAAATGCTGGGGCTGTTTTTCCCAATCAGTTGGATAATTTGAATCCAGCATCATTTAACTGCTGAAAGTATACTTAAGGGAAGTGGCAGCCCTACCACAGTTTTAACTACTATTTTCTCACTTCTGTATCTGGAGACCTCCAGTAAAAGAAATACTGAAATTCAAGATTTGTTTTTATCCTTGAAGATTAAGATGGCCACATAAAGACATGTGCCATAGTAATGAAAGTGTTTCTAGTCAACAGAAAGACAGATGACTGGGAACTTGAAGCCTTGAGTAGAAAAAAATATTTTTTTTTACTAATTTGGCTAATCAAGTCTTTATCCAACTGTTTATATCTTCTGATCAGCTTTAAGTCTAATACGAAATTGAACAAGACAAAACAAAGAACATTGGTCCCCAGTGTCTATTCAGAGACAGACCTGATGAAAGGATATTAAACCCAAAAGTATGACTATTTTTTTTCTTACTATACCAAATTGCCAAATAGAATTTTATTTTGTCCCTGCAAGCATTTCTTCTTTATTATAGCTGCAAAACCCTGTGGAAGGGGTGTTGTCATTTTTCACTCGGGATGCTACAGGATGTGCTATGCAGATAGAAAAATTAAAATGCTGGTGTGGATGTGTTACAGTGCATGTCACAGATGTGTGGAAAGGGTAAAAAGCAGTCTTATGAATGCTTGGATTGTGGTTTACAACTTCACAAAATTAGCCCTGTTATTATGGAACAACATAAAAATTTGAGGCAAGACCTGGATCAGATTTCTGCTACTAAAATGAAAAGCAGAATTAGCACAGGACTGCCTTCATCACGTTGTGTACATGTGGCCTTTAAATCACTTAAGTGAGAAAACCTAAGAAGAAAAGCAAACAAAATTGTGAAGTCTAGAATGTGAGAACAAGTGGCAAGTCCATAAGGGTAGAGGAATGTGGTTCGGCAGGGAGAAAAATGCTCTTATCTCTTTGAAATTGAGGTGAGAACGTATGAGAATGGCTCAGATTTTAGTGTGGGCAGAAGAAGATGGGTCTGGGAATAAAGATGGTTTTTTGAGCTATCAGCAGAGATAGTAGTCAAAATTGTTTGCAGGTGAACTACCAAAAGAGAGGCTGAAAAGGGAGAAGTGAAGAGGAACAAGAGTAGTCCCTTAGGATTGCCTGTAGAGAAGATGAGGGGAAAGTCAGTAAAAGAATGGCTGAAGAAGAAAACCAGGGCAAGATGGGTCTTATGAACCTACTGAGAATTTTCTAGTCTTTTTTTCCCCCCTCTTTTTGGGAAAATACATGTTTTTCATTTGTGTATGCAAGTGTTTGTAGCCCTGCTTTAGGTATCTGAGTATTTGCCTGAGGCTACAGCTGAGTCATTTGCAGAAAAGCTAAAAGTACTACAATTTGCATCAGATCATTCATGAGTACAGGAATATTTTAAAACTAATTATAGCTGTAAAATAAAAAAAAAAGCTTGATACTTATTTCAAATTCAGGCCCTTTATAACTTTTGGTGGGTGTAAGATAAGGCTGTTATGGTAGAGCAGCCACTCAAATCACTTGTATGTGAGAGAGAGCATATAATGCTTGTCAGATAATAATTTGCTTCTTTTCTATATGGTCTATAACCTAGGAATTGGATGTCAGCTTAGACAGAAAAATGAAAGTTATAAGAATTAGAGAGATGAAGTGTCTGTTACTGGTATAGCACTGGATGAATGTTTATACTTTGATTTACTTTGATTTTACTTTGATTGACTGAGCATTCCACTCTTTGCATTACCATATTTTGGAACATTTGACTACAGTTGCTTTGTTTCACTTCATAAAGTATATAGCTATATGCTATGTGTTGGAGGAGTTCCCTGTGTCTTATTTAATGTGGGGTAGATATAGTGTATTCCAGCTGCCTAGTTGAGCACCAGCTTCTTGCCAAGATTGTTTGATCACTGTGAACAGTAATTGCATAAGGCTGGGTAGTTTTGTGTCCCTTCCTGCTGTTAGTTTTTAACAAACTCTGGAAAGCATAATCTAAGTTAAGGCTTAAAGAGGTACCAGAAGGGCTTAGAGGGAAGTACCAGCTTATGGAAATTCTTCTCTGCAGACACCTTGAAATTGTGACTACCTTTGGTTTGCCTCTGTAGGCTCTTTGGAACCCTGGAGTCCTGGACCTTCATCTATGCCACTGAAGTCACATAGGTACTGAGCTTAGTGGTCAGATTTTTGGTATGGGAAATGAAGATTAACATGGGAAAAGTACCCTAAAACAACTCACAGGAAGTTGTTCAACTTACAGGACGTTTGCTCTTCATATATCTTGCACCCAGAGCAGTACTTACACTGAGCATTTGAAACTTTCTGGTTTAAAATGTCTGTTTAGAAAGATAAGATAAGCAAGGTCACTAAAATCAAAGCAACCAATAGTTAGGTTCTGCCTCAGAAGTCTTTTGCTAACATTCTTTACAAAGTCTCTTAATTTGAATTCTGTATGGGCTTTTAAAGAAGAAAACTAATTTTGCTTTATTTAGCTTTGGGGCAGAGAATAATGAACATTTTATTCCTCTCAGGACACCTTGTAAAACTTTATTACAATTATTGCTGCTCTAGGTTTTATTATGAAAAGGATATATTAGATTTACTAACCTACTGAGCTTTTCTTCCCAGACACTGAAACCACTCAAGAAGTCTGGTCATACTTCAGTGACAATCATACCTTCTTTTAATGCTAACAGGGCAGACAATTAGTGTATTCATTGAAGTGAAAAAATACCTCTTTGATCCAAAAGTAGTGCGTTGCTTTTCTAAGATGTAAAGAGTTTCCAATCTTTCTAAGATGTAAAGAGTTTCTACTGACAAATCTGAATGAGGATTGTACTCCTTCTGAGGGCAGATTTTATCCTAGTCTGTTGTGCTGAAGGTCCTGTTAATTGTGAAACTTTGACAGTCAAATCTGGTTTCAGCATGTGAGTTATGTTGCCATCAAAGGTTTATCTTAAATTCAAGATTGTGTTATGGGTATTTTCTGGTAGGGGTCATCAACTGCCCACCCATTCTAATAGTTGCAGGGTTCCTCTCTTTCTAGAGGAGTCCTGGTAATGTACACAGAAAAATGATCTTCTTTTGTTTTGATATTAGGTGCTGTAATACTTGGGAAATAAATGCCTAACAAGGTGCTTGTTAGGCAAGGGCCAAACAGGGCATATGACTTAGAATAATTCTATCTTCTGCTGAGGTTGTATGGAGAACCTCCCTAAAAGTTCTGTTCACAAGGAAAAGTAGGAAAGGAGGCAAAAAAAAAAGCTGGAATAAAAATGTTGCTGAGGTGAACCGATAAGCTGCAGGGAAAGTGGGAAGCATGTGCCATATCTGTATAGAAAGCCCTTTCCATCTTCCACCTGCATAGGGGAAATTTTCAGAAGCAGCATGTCCATTAGATATTTTTCTGCCTTTCAAAAATCTGTATGCTGCAACTACATCATTGCTGGCAGTTTGTTTATTGTTTGATCCCTGCATAACCCAGATTACAGGTGACGATCCCGATGAAATTGGTGCATGAGCAGCTGTGAGTGGGACATGCAGCCGTGGCTGCCAGCGCTGTTCCATACACTGGGTTATAAGGTCTCTCTCTGTGTGTGTGAATGGCTCTTCACAGCCTGCAGCTCCCAGACAGTGCTGAGGCTTTCTTTTGGTAACCATGGGAAGGTTGCCTCTTCCTGTGCACTTCTCATGAGGTTAAAACCTGGTTCTGCCATTATTCTCTGTTTTCTTTTATGTCCTGTTGACTTCCTTGGTTGTGTCCATTCGATCTGTTGGAGCTGTGTCTTAGCACATGAATTATGTTTGGTTTTCTGCTCGGGAGTTTATTTCCGTATGTTTTTAAGCCCCAGTGTACCTATGATGCTCTTAGTCCTAATAAGGTGTACTCAGGACTTTACAGGTCATGTGACTTTATTTCCATACTAAGACCTTGATAAATAGGTCCCTTTCCAATGTGAATTTTCACACACCATGAATTTCCTACTTTTTTTTTGGTAGGCAATTGTTAACAAGGTCTTCTTGATAGACCTGCATGTTGCTTAAATTAGTAATCTATGCTGTGCCTCTTCTGCCTTGTTGTGATACTATTATATAATGTGAACCTAGTTGCAATATTAATAGAAGAAGCTCCACAGCTTACAAGAAAGATCTTGACATCATTCTGGATGTAAATAGATAATCACTTTCTTTTAATTTTATTAATTAAAATCATTACATTAGCTATTAAAATAATAATTTCTTCCCCAGTGTCTACTATGGCATTTTTGGGGATGGAATGTTGGGTCTTCTTCAGACAGTTGTAACCTTCTGTTTCCTTCTGATTTCTTAAATTTGTTGACTATTCCATGCAAAATGATGGATCATTAAGGGATGAAATTGCTTCTTATGGTCTGTAGATGTATTGTCTGCTCCATTCTGAGTTAAGGAAAAGCAAATAGCAGCGGTTATTTTGATATTCTCTGAGTTGTTGCTGCTGTGTTCTCTAGATCAATAAGCTTTCAGTGATCTTTAATACTTGGCTACAGCTCTGCTTATATAGGTATATTATAAACTCTAATCCTTTAATAAACTCAATATCTCTGAAAGCCACTAGTGAAAGCAACTGAGCAGAACCTGTGAAGAAGACTAAGTAAAGCTTAAAATACAAGGAATAATATATTCAGACAAATCCATTAGTGCTTTTATTCTTTCACAGTTTAGCTGTCAGAGTGTTTGAAGCACTGGTATGAAAAGATACAGTTTGTGGTCAACAGCAATATTTTGTGCAGTATTTTAAAAAAGCATGTGGCTTAAAAGGCAATTCAAGCAGTGTCAACTGATGATTAGAAAGGCACGAACTGAAGGATTTTATGCTGTTCCATAAGAGAAGGCTCATTTATTGTTGCTGTTTTCTTCGGGCTTTTAATTCCATGTAGAAAGAAACTGGCACCAAGAACAAATTACAGCACAGGCTAGACTTGCTGGTTATTTACATGATTGGGTGATTTCAGTCATACTTGATTAACTAAGCAGTTCTGCATTTTCCCTTCAATTTACTCACCAAATTAATGCCAGTGGAGCCAATCATTCTCTGCTTGCTTACCCTGGTGTTGTTGAAGAGGTATTTGCATATGGAGTCCTTCTTGTAGAAAATGTTCAAAAATAAGAAAGGGAGACTCAACCTTTACATGCCTTTAATATGAATAAGATACTTTCAAATTTCTTTTTCAGTAAGTTTTTCTTTTCATTAGGTCAGAGCATTTCCTGGAATCTGTAGAATAATTGCCTCACTCTTGGAGAGTGCAAGTCTTTCTTTATAGTCTGAATAATATTTATTTATTAGCCACTTCAAGGATATTATCATGTTGTGAATTTTCAGCAAAGTTCTTATAGAGCTAACTGTGCAGCTGATAATTTTGGATAATAAAAAGTTCCTTCTTGGTGGTGAAAAGAAAAAAATAGGCTTAAATATTAGGATGAGGTGTATATTTAATAACCTAAGAGAAATATTTGTTTAAGCGTATACTGCTTCATGAGCGTAGGAGTTTTAATACAGTCTTCAGAGAGAATGATGCATTATTTTGAGAATTATTATAAAATTAAAGTAAACAACACACTGTGAAGGGCAGTTTCTGAGACCTGCTTGCATAAATACCATCAAACCTTCATTTCAAGTAAATGTTTCTTTTCCTTTCTCTTTCATATTCCCCCTGCTCTCTCTGTGTGTGAGAGAGAAGTGCTTTCACAGGCACTACAATTATTATTAAAAACTTAAGATGCCTATTTCATAAGGTCTACAGTGACTGTGGGGAATTTGCTGCAACCACTCACGCTGTTGTCTGTTTGGGTTAATCTATAATTTAGCAATTGCCTTACGATATGAGTGCCTCCTGAATTCACTAATTGCAGCAGTGTGTTTGGAACCCTGATTTGTCTGAGCATGTCAAGGACTGACCTGATCAATCTTCATAACCTCTGTGCAGGTGGAGTGTAAGATTTAAGATCACCCTTAAAACAAATCGGATTAACTCCGTGTGTGTGTGATCTCAGCTTACAGATCCCTTTTTTCTCTCTTACCTTTCCTTGGTTGTATTCTTGATAAAGCAGCTGAAGATGCTGGGGAAGAAAATACCATGTTGCAGTTAAGATTTAGGAGAGAGAAAGAGACACAGGAAATGAGCTTGATCCTGTATTTGTTGGAGTCAAGTGACCTCATTCTGGTGACTTTAATAGCCACTAGTTTGTTCTCTATTATGGGAGGTGCTGGATATATAGCAAATCAACTGTCAGATTAATTAATCTAGATTTGGGTTAATTGATGTTGGTGAAGTGCTTTGAAGATAAAAGAGCTCTCTAAATAACAAGTGTTGTCCCAGTAATTAAGGGTCCAAGTGAATTGCACAAGGAGAGATCATCTGATAATGATCTGGTTAAAAGTGGTTAAAAAGACAAGAACTGATATTCACATCTCCAAGGACCTGGGCTGCTGAGAAAGGTGGTAGAAGGCTGAAGAGCTGGTACATTTAAATAAAATGGAGAGGATAGCAAGAGACAGGAGTCTTTCTACCAACCATTGGATGACTCTGATAGACCAAATTTCAGAGTTCACCCTGTAAAAAGAGATTTCCAGAACTCCTAGTTCCATGAGCTTTTGTGTAGAAATGAAATTTCCCCCTGACATTGCAAGGAGTGTTCATATTCTGAAACAAGGGCAGAGAGGACAACAAACAAACAAAAATGTTGTGTGTGAGTATGGGTTTTTTTGGATTAGAGGGTATGAGGAGTGTTTTCTCTGTTTCTGTTTTGAAAATAAGAGAGGATTGCCTCAAAATAATTTGTATGTTGCATTTCTTGTGAGCTTCTTTCCAATTGCTTACTGCCTTCATGGTTCCACCCCAAGGCAAATAAATACAAGCTTCCACAGCTTCACTACGCAAGTCATCAATATGGGAAATGTTTTGAAGGGCTCTTTCTCATTGTCTTTGAAACTGAGTTTTAATCCCCTGAAATGAAGCAGAGGCTCATCTAAGTGCTGCTGACTGTAATCCAAATCAGAGGTCTGGTTCCTTCACAGGGGAATAGCTCATAAAGTATTAGATCCCATCCCTGGGACCATTTAAAATGAAACAAAGCACAGCCCTGGTAATGAGGATCAATTCCATACTGGAGGGTGGGTGTATAGGATACCCATTAATTAAATGACCTCTACATTCTTCCCAATTTTCATACCTCTGTGTTAGTAGTGCACTGAACATCCTTACAGACTGCAGAATTAGCTGCAGAGCTGTGTACTGTAGAAGTTTAGAAACAAGTGTTGCCATTTTGCATTCAAGTAATCAGATGAAGCTCTGCTTTCACTAAACCAGATCAGGATTAGGCTTAGCTACAACCTTAGCTCCAACCAAAACAGCCGAATGCTGTAGTGAGAAAATTTTAGGTGTTGCATATCTTAAAGAAAATCCTCATTTTCCTGCCTTTGTGTCTACAGGACATTTTACTGTGTGACTTACAGCATCCAATAATATTGAAAATAGAGGTCTAACCAGTTTTTCATATCCCTTTTTTCATTTCTTTCCAATGAGGCTAGAAAAAATAGGGAAAGCAATTTCTAGACAATCTCATTTCAGAGTCTTATAAAGTAGCAAAGCCTCACATTGGCTAACATATAATCAACTTACAAATGCCTTTGGTTTCTTTCCAGAGGTATTTTTTACTGTGCAAATTGAAAATTATACACTCATGGAAATTCTTTCCTTCTTGTTAAATCTTGTAATAAATATAGTCTTTGCTATGAGCTATGTACTTTAAACAGAAAGCTTCCCTTAAAATTCTACTCATGAATTGTATTTGATAGTTTATGCGCTAACATACTGCCACACAAAAATGGTTACATGGTGCAGATAATAAAATATGTGTAATTTAAATTGTAGTATTCTCAGGGAACATAGAGAAGTCAAATTTCAGGCAAAATAATACATTTTTTTAAAAAAATTAGAAGTATCTTCAGGGGTCTAATTATAAATTAATGTTTGTGATATTCGAGGCATTACTAGGGCAGAAATAGGTATTAAGTGTGTCTAAATGCAAGTATTTTAGAAGATGTCTTATTACACAATGGTTACTTGAAAAGTGTGAACTTTGTCTCACACTGAAAATATGTATTTAAGCCTTCTGTACACAGTGATCTCACCTAACACACCTTCTGTTAAAATTTAGATCTGCATTTTTAGTTTACCAAAACCATGTTTTGTCCCAGCTAGATGTTATACACATTTTGTAATGTGTAAGTACATGTGTATAATGTATATGCACCTTACATAACGAGTTATGTTTCGCAATAAAAATCCTCTATCTGTATTACCAAATCTAAATTAATTGCCCTAAATTAAGCATGGCTGTCATATATGCTGGTTCTCCAAATGATTTTGAAAATGCTCGATAGCAATGCTCTACAGGATTCCATTAAAAAATCTGCCCTCCTTGTGGTAGTACTACAATAAACCAAGGTTCTTGGGATAAGAGACATCAGTGTGTTTATGGGTAGTTGTTGTTCTGTTAGTGTGTTACAGCTGCTAACACATGCCAGGCAAGTTTTGCCACAGTGTTTGCTATGCCTAGCTGAGAGCTTTGAGCAGGATTCGATTTTAGGAAAAAGCTTCTTTTTCCTAATCAAGAAAAATCAAGAGCTGCTTGGTCACTGGGGACAGTGGAGTTATTTTAATGTCCTGCTCACCAAGGGCAATGCCACTGGTCTGTTCTTCAGGAAGCCTGGGAGGATGGTTTTCTCTTGGCCCCTCATCTGCTGAGCCACCAATGTGTCAGCCTGAGCTCTTGTGCTTTTCAGGGCCCCTCGCTGACCAGCCAGCTGAGGTGCAGCAATCCCTTCCCCTTTCTGTGCAGCTGTTTCCACCATGCCATTCATAGAAGTTGTTCTCAACATAATTGTTCAAAGCTTGGCGTATTCAGATCATTGCTGCCACAGAACGCCTCAAAGGATGTGCAAGCTGTTTTGAGCATAAGGCTTCTCTGGGACCACAGAGATGTTTCATGTCCTGAGCATGACAGCCACTGTATCTGCTTTGCCTGACATTAGCAAAGTGATAGTGTTCTCTTTCACAAATAGACTAATCCTTCCTCTCCCAAAAAGCACATGAATTGCCCATACATCCTTGCATGGAAGAGAAAGTGAGTAATGTTAGAAATCATTTCTCAATAGGACTGGTATAGACTGTCGAGTCTTCTAGTTTGCTTTTAGAAGAAATGATAAAAAAGGCTATGGCTGGCCTGTCCTATACACTCCAAATTGCCTTGGTCTGAAGTTACAATATAGGAGCAGCAACAGCATCAGCAGTTTATCTCTTAGACAACTCTAGATTTCAAATGCCTAAGGTCTGTTTAGATGTACTAATCACCTCTTGCTAATCACCTCTTGTTGACCATTACATTACTAGCTTAGAGTTCCTACTGAGTCTCCTAATTTATTTTATTTCTGAAAAAATCAAGGATTTGTTGATGGCAATTTCTTTTCTATGATAGGAAAAGATGAAGAGGTAACTGAATTCATGCATGACTTGGGGGAAATGAGGAGGGAGTGTGTCACGCTGTGGTATCCACAGTTTGATTATTTGTCCTCAGGGCACATGAACTTGAAAATCACTATGACCAGGCAAAAAGGAAGTTTTCTTTTTTATAAAACACAGATCAGCGATGGGATAGGGATATGTTGTGAAAGAATTTTGGGAGGCCAGAATCTGTCAATATGCTAAAAATCTGAGTAGACAAATTCATGAATGGTTATTGCATTCTGACTGGTTTTTAACAGCATCTATTAGATGCTCTCTCTAGCTTCCCAAGAAAGGGAGGTTGTTCACTGCCAGTAACTGTGAAAATGTGGTGAAGTAAAGAGGAATATCCTTTTTCTCTAGGTGTTCACTAGCATCTGACAGAAAGATGTACTGGTACCATGTACTTTTATTATTTTCTTATATGAAGAATGCTTCGAGCTTTCAAAATGAAATTTAAGCTTCATTTTTTATTGATTTTCATGTGAAAAATCTCTAAATAGTTAGGACTTGAATATTTGAGGAACTGTGCATATTCATAACAAGGTGGTGTGCACACTGCTAGTAGATCATGCTGCAAGGCTTTTTTTCTGCTCTAGTAAAATTTTACGAAAAGGTAAATGGATTATTTGGATCTGAAGTGTGTCTAGTTTGCTGTGTATAAACACATAGATAAGCCAGATAAGCCAGTCTAGTCCTTTACTATTCTGTGGCAGCGGCAGTAGAGCATAGGGAATTCTGTGTATGCCTTCAAATACCCATCCTGATTCAAATACTGACCCTGGTTACACATTCACAGCCCTCTGCTGCCTTCCTTTCTTGTACATATCAGCTTATACATTTTTCATGAAAATACTGTCCTTCAACAGAATCCCTGTTTGATATCAGCTACTTCTGTTTTTTTAATGAATCCATTTCTAGTTGCAAGCAAAACATCTGAGAGCCTGGTGACTAGATGTCTGGAAAGGAGGGTTTATTTTTACAGGCTAATTGAGAAGTAAGCTACTCACATTAGAGAGACATAATTGTTCTCTTAGACAGACAACAGTGTTTCAGACCCTTGCAGTTCAACATATTGGAAAAAATGGTTTATTAGAGTCATGCCGAAAATGAGTCCTCAGTTTTTGACCAGGATAAAATATGGGAGTAAAAAAATTGCCAATTTTCAGATTTCAAGAGTATTTTCTACATATTACCACAAGTATTATTCATTAATAAAATGGAACTGGGAGGGAGTGCTTCCTTCAGATTGATGATAAATATTATTAATAAATGAGTTATGTTGATCCGAGCAGTGCTGGAACTTATCACCCAAATGTTTCATGATACTGCCAGTAAGAAAGAAAGGTGAAAGGATTATCTGACACAGAGATATGTCAGGAAGGTCTTTTTTGGGAAGTTGTGTCCTTCCTCCCTAGGTGACTGCTCCCCACCAGTTTGAGCTGTCTGGGAAGAGTCAGGATCCAGCCATGGGGCACTTCACCTTGTGGTTGTCTTGGGCATGATAATAAAGCCTATATGCCTTCCAACTTGCTCCTGAGTGTGAGATCCCTGTGCTGCAGTTCATACCTCCTCCATTCCTTGCCCCTCTCCGGGAGCCTTGCATGCCCCAGTTCTGACGCTTGGCAGAAGCTGGCTGAGGTGGAGGAAGCAGAAGCATGACTTGGTTCCAGCTGTTCCCCATGCCATTCCGAGTCTGAGGAATTTGTGCCGATTAAAGCTTCCCAGCCCTAGGGAGGGCAGAGGTGAAGCAGAGTGGGCGTGCCAGAGCTGGAAGGTAGAAGCAGAAGGTGCCACATGTGGTCAGAAGTGAGGCTGTGGGAAGGATCAGTCCCCAGTGTCACTGTGGACATTTCAAACTGGGAGTCTGCTGCAGTGTCGTGTCCTGCCCCTGAAACCTTGTCTTGTGCTATACTAAACCTGTGTTAAGAGTGTGAGATAATGGCATTCCTCATCAGAATGCAGTGCGTGCTTCTCCAAGCAGACTTATGAATATGCAAAACTTGCACAAAATAATTAAAAATCACTAACTCATACTCATAATCATCTCATGCACATTTAAAAATTTAGAATTGTGATTTTAGTTGCCTAAATTTGTTTATTCACAGCTCTTGAACCCTTAATCTCCTCAAGAGCTTTAAATCCTCTACACTACATAACTTTAAGGTGACCTGCAAAAGTAAAACACGGTATCCTGGTAATGTAATGTTCACTGCATGATCTCCTAGTCTGGTTTGCTCCCATTTTCCTGGCTTTTCAGGGCATTAAGCATGTACTTGTAAAGTTGTTGACATTTGAGTTCTTTCCTTCGATCTTTAATGATACAGAAGTAAGAGCCTGATCTGTCTTCTATACAGCTTCTGTGCTGATTTCTTTGGCTGGTAATTTCCTTCATTCCTACAGAAGGCAGCACATCATTCTGATCACCACTTTGTAGCTGTCACTGCCCTGTGCCCAGGGACAGGCTTGCCACCAAATTTAAGATCAAGATTAGTTGCAGGCTGGATATTCAGAGGAGCTCAGGAGATAAAAGCAAAGTTTGGGGAAAAGAAATAAGCCTAAGAAGGACACTCATTTGTCAGCCTTGTATAGACTTGCATTCCTATACAGGCAAAAAACTGAGGTTTTTTGTAAAACCAAGTGTTTTCTCTACAGGATATTATTTACAAGCACTCTTTCATCTTACAAGGCATGCAGAGGTTTACCTGTGGTTTCTTTTTGGTTTGGTTTGATTAGGGGTTTATTTGTTTGTTTGTCTGTTTCATTTACTTTTTTAATATTTCTGTTTCAAGGGGTACAATATTAGCAGAGGCCTGTACTGGAGTCAGTTCTGTTTCTGGTATTTTGGATTTAGGATATATGTCCTCCAATTACAGATGCAGGGATCCTTCACAGCCCCAAACACTACAGATTCCAGAGAATTCTGCAAAATGTAGGCATATTTTTAATAAAAAGCTTCCCTTATGTGTTTGCCAGAACTAAGAAAAATGAAAACACACACTTTTTGTAAGCACTATTCCGTAAACTGTTGCCAGGAAAGACCTCCTTCCTCCACTTTCCTTATTTATCTGTCCATCAATTTATGCTGCTCTTGGGATATTCATTGCTACAATATCTCAGTATTGCACAAGTTTTGCTTGTCAAAAACAATCAGAACTGCTGATATTTTTTCAAAAATACTGCCCTGAATCTTTTAGGAAAGTTTCCACAAAATCCAGTGATGCCAGTATACCTCTGTGACTTTTAGATGTGTGTGCTTCCACTTGCTGTCATGGAGAAAGAGAAGCATCTGTGCAAGCCTGCAATAAGACTCCTACAACAGGAATCCCACACGAGCCCTTAGTGAATAGTCTATTTGTGCCAACATAATGCTGGGCTGAAGAAAAGCCTCGGGATAATGGCAGATTTTTCACCCATCCTTTTTTCAGATACCTTTTTCACCCATGCCTCTGCTCATACTGTCTCAGTGCTGAAGACACCTCTTGCAAAACAAGCATAAATACAAACGGCTGAAGTTGGTCAGGATTTTCATCTCAACTTTTTTCCCCAAAACATGCTGCTCGGTTCACATAAAACAATTTGAATCTATCACAGTTTTCCCAGACTGTGGGAAAAATTAAATTTAAAACTAGAATTAAATCCCATTATTCTTTTTTAAAAAATTATTATTATTATCATCATCATCTTTTTTTTAATCAGTTTGGGTCAAACAGAGCAATTTGCTGAGATGTATTTTTCAACCTTCAGTAAAGATAGTGTTTCCCAGGAGGCTGGATGATGGTGGGCTCAGGGTGGCATTCCTGGAGAACAGGCAGTATGTGAATTCAGCATCTTTGCTGTTCAGGTGATTGATCTAAGGCCCCTTATGGTTTGCTGAAAGCCGGATTTTAGAGGAACACATTTCATAGAAGTAAGATCTGCACCTCCCAGCTGTCATGTATGAAAAGGGGCCATGTTGATTAGTCATTTTAATTTTCTACCTGGTATTGTTTGTAAATGACGTATCTTGATTATATTGTGGGAAATTTGAATTACCTTGTAAATTTGGACTATTACTCCATATGTTACATGGTCATTTGCTTTGTGATAAAATACTGTTTTCATCTAGAGGAGAGTGTTACTAAAATGAATGTTACAGCCCTACGAGGAGCAACTGCTCCTTTTACCTCCTTTTCTTGCAGTGGAGAAATATAACCATATTTAAGCATGAATGATTTTATTCAATGAACATGAACAGACTGGTATATTGAAATTAATTGTGCTTGGAGTTTATAAAAATTATTTAATAGATTACTGCTTTTATTCTCTTTTACACTTTGGTTTTCTAAAGGTTAAACAAGCTTCCTAATGCTTCTCCTCCTTGAAAATAAATTTTTCATGTGATATTGCCATGCTAATAATAATTCCTTAGTGCTTTTTCCTGTTCCAGACCTGAGTGACTTTATCTATAAAAAAGATGTAGTAGTTGCTGGAAAAAAAACCAAAATGCCAAACTAGCAACTTATTTTCTCTCCTTCCTCTCTGCCCCATTAAAAAAACTTGTTTTCAATTAGAATGGCCACTATCTTTATTTCATAACCTTACTTTCTAGCTTATGACCCATGTCCAGTGCATTGCAATTAATGAATAGTTGTTCTCATTGACCATGCTAATCTTAAGCATCTTAGAGATGAACATTTGTTTCAGAATGCAGGGGTGTTTCTGGTTAAGCCTTGATTTGGGGTTTTTTAAAACAGAAAATGTGCAAAGTCCTCTCACTCTGAACACAGCATTCGAACATCAGGCAGTTTCCTTGCTCGTACTTTCAAGTTATTTTCTGCTAAACTAAAATTAGTTTACAGCTTTATTTTTGATTTAGTAGTGCTTTTTAACCCACCTTTTCCTCTGCTCTCCATACTTAACTCACAGAGACAGAAATAGAGACGTTGCAGCGAGACTCCCTTTTTCAAGTAGGTTTTCTTTTTGAGAGATTATGTGACTCTCCTTTTCCTTTGGCATTTCCATTGCTTCATAGTGATTTCCAAAAAGGGGTTTATTGTTTCATAGATTTCTCAGTTGTTGACAATGGCTATCATATCTCAGTTAGTGAAAGACAAATGAAGCCCAATGTGTCAAGAAATACTTGATTTTAAGATACATATATCTGACCTTATTTCTACATTACTTTGAATTGTGTATCAAACCTACTTTAAAGCAAATATATGTCTGAGTGTCACTCATTTGCTGTTTTGTTTCCACTGATAACTGAAGGAGGACAATCACATATCCAAAAAGGATAATATATTGTAATATTCAGGAATGGTACCTTAACTTTTTTCTATCCATTTCTGTTTCAGTTCTGACATCCTGGTTAGCCAACATGATATTGGCACTTCTAAAGCATATTTTTTCCTCTGGATTTTATTGACACTGCATTTACTTCCAAATCCCCTTCAGAATTCCTTAGATATTTTATCTACTGTATTAATAGCATGAACAAAGCACACCAGTGTAGTGACTTAAACCGTGGAAAGGCTTTCTGAGCTGGGATGAGATTGCAGATGTTCTTGTGGCCTGGGTTTGTACTGAGTCTTTGGATTATAGACCTCCCTAAGTCTTAGGAGTCCTTCCCTGGAAAAATGAGAGTGATTATGTGGTCTCCTGTTGCTGTTTTGTATCTAGATACCCATAAATGCATAAAAATGTATAGAATAATTTAGCCTGGAAGGGACCTTAATATTTCTAATTCAAAAGACCTTTTAAACAGTATTTCTCTAAGATGAATATGTAGAACTAGAGAATGAATATGAAAAAAGTTTTTATCTTCAAGTCGCATCCCTAAACTGGAAGTAAACCTAAACCATGTGATGTTAAGTCTGATTCAAGTGCTTTTAAGTGAAATTCACTGGAGATTTTTTGCTAGGATTTTTAAAAAGTACCAATTATTTTTATGCACCTAACCTGAGGCAGTCTAGGAAGATTTGATTTTTCAAAGGCGTTCATTCTCGGTACTTTTATCTGAAAAATCTCTTAAAGAGTCTTAACTGGAGGAATAAATATCACAAGTCTCCAGTTAAAATTTTTGTTTTGTGAAGTTATTTCTGTATCACAACTTTATTATTTTGTCTGGTTATACATCTAGCCCCCCTCTGAACTCAACTGTCTCTTAAATTGACTGGCTTGTTAAATTTTACAAAACAGAGGCAGAGATCATGTTTCCTGAAAGGTAGGGTCCAGTTAATTGTCATGTTTGATGAATTCTTGGTATTTTTCAGTTCTTCTGAGAGACAGGATCTTCTAACAAAGTGAAGAGCACATCACTAAAACAGAGTTATGCTGCATTTGATTTTGTAACTCTTGCTAGTATGTTGTGGTAATAAATAATCATTTTTATGAAAGCAAATGGAAGATTATAGTTATACCCACTTAAAGAAGCCTCCTTTCCTGTTTTCTTATACATCCATGAAATATATTTCTTTATTTCACAGTTTCAATATGCAGAACTAAAAAATCTTTTCATAATGCATTCACTTAATAGGTTTAATATTGAGCATTTATTCAAAGCATTTCTTTGAAAGATTTTGAAACACCCTGCAATGAATTATTTTATGTTCTTGTGGTGTTGGAGCTGGCTAATGACAGTACGACCACCCTGGAGAGAACTAGAAAAAGCAGACCCTGCCATTGTCTCAGATAATGCTGCTAAGCACCATTGTCCAAAATAATTAATCAGATCTCAGCAGGTTATAGAACTAAAACAAATGCATAACATTTTTAAGTACTATTGCTTACCTTCTGATCAAGTTTTGAAATTATTTCATATATTCAAAGACTCGTTTTTATATGTCAGTTGAGATATAGTCACGGAACTCCAGGAGGTCAAGCTTAAAAATGTTACAATACTTGGGACAAGTTGCAGCACACTTCTGGTTTAATGCAGGGACCCCATCACTCAGGTTACATAGACAAGCAGTTCTTGTCACCTTAAGTGCATATTTTTTGTAGTGCCAGTGGATGGGAAGAGTAATAATACATATAGAAATAGCTTGACTGAGATTTCATCGGTGGTAGAACCAGGGCTCATGGCCACTTGTGCCTGACACTCATGATGGCTGCTAAGCATCAATAGATGTTTTCCACAGGTGAAGAGAATTATACCAGAAAAGACTGATTTAATTTCATCTGAAAATTGGTGGAAAAGATTGATTTAATTTCATCTAAAAATTTGTGGAAAAGATTGATTTAATTTCATCTGAAAATTTGTGGAAAAGCACTTATTTTGACAAAAATTTTCCTTGATAAATATTTTAAGCAGGATGGGAAATTCTGGTTGGAATAACAGGGAGAAAGAAAGAGAGGAAGCAACTAGCACTGTAGGAGTCCACGGCCCAGAACAGCTGGCTGAGATGTGGAGAATTTGAATACAAGTTGTACAAATACATTTGAATACAAGTTATTCACTTACTGACTAATTGCAAGCTGACTTTCCCAATCATTTCTGTTGAAGAAGATCCACATTGTATAATTAAAATGGGGGGAGTGAACAAAAGAAAGGCTGATGCCGTAATATGATATTTAAATACTTCTCTTTGATGTGGGAAACTCAGGTTCAAAACCTTGCCTTAATAAATATTTTAAGATATATGCAAAGCAGCTTCAGCAGAGAAGAACAAGAGAGCAGCACAGAGCAGAAGCCTGGAATAGTGGATAAAGCCCATGCCTAGAAAGCAGGGAAAATGATGGAGCAAGAAGTCAAAATGAAAAAGACTTTTACCCATAGGCCAGAAACACTATATTCAATTCCTTCCCTTCATCCCTGAAAGAAATATGAACAGTCTTGGGTTTGTCCTGATACAAAAGGAGGGAGTCTTCTGAAATCCTGAAAAACCTCTAGGGAGAGGAAAACATATTTCCCACGCTCTCGTTAGAGAAGGGTTTCTTACTTACTAGGACAGGTGTAGCAGGCAGGATCTTAGAGTTATGCAGGATATCCAGGCTGCTGTCTAAGGACAGGAATTAGAATTATACTATGAGGAGCCAACAAGTCTTAATAAAAATTAATCCCTTTAAGAGGAGCAACAGGTCCTGCTTGGAGCCCTCTTCATTAACACATCTGGAAAAAGTACTTAACCATCCTGATTGTTACTTTGTTTTAACAGATGAGTGAAACAAGTCCACAGAAGTTAACTCCAGGGCGAAAATTATTCTAGATGTTCCAGACACAGGATGTTGTGCTTAAGTACATACAGATAATTTTCAGAATATGAGGCGTTTTGTACATATATTTCCCAACTAAATGCACCAGTACGATGATGAGAATTTAATGATGTGTAACAAGTTGACATCTTTCTTTAAATGTCACCGAGTGCAAGCTCGCACTTGCACGGTGCAATACTAAAATGAAATTATGACTTCAAAAATGAGCAAATCCACTTTCAAGTCTGAGATCTGTTTTCAGTAATTTGAATCTCCATTAAGGACCATGCCAGCTGTTTATACACTATTGGGATTAAGCCTAACACTACTCTGTGAGCAGTCAGAAAGCAAAGTATATGACAGATATTGAAGAAAATTCTATCCTATATGATGTTAGATTTCCTGGAATACAGATTCCTCTGAGCCTTGAGTACTCTCAGACCTATTCATATTAAAGATTATTTACTTATTTCTCTTTTTATTTCTTGGGAGATTCTACCCTTGATTTCGTCTTTCCACCTGTGAATCCCCACCAACTATTCAGCCTCACCTTAGTATCTTGACTGTTAGCTGACTGCTAAGCAAAAATATTTTTTCTGCATCCAAAGGGGGTTTACCAGGGATAGTTTATGTAGCTTTGGAATAATTGATCAAACTGGTAGGTGGAGGCTAGCTTACAGGGAGATCGACAGCTGTTACTGACTGGAAAACTCTTCCCCATGGTACTGCCGAAAGACAATGAAGCAAATTGCTGACATGCTGGTGCACACCTAGTGGAAATGAATGCTTTTGTGGGCTGTACACCTTGCATGCTGATCTCCTTGCCAGCAAGAGCTATCTTTTTTGAGTGTTCAGCAGAAGTCTCCTGGGAATCAATGTCTTTTTCCACAGCAGAGTCATCACAAATTGGAAGTATTTCTGTGTATACATGTGAAAGGCAGAGCTTCCACAGTTAGAGTGCTATGTTTGGTGATTTCAATTTAGCCACGGGTGTAATGTATTTTTCACATATGCTATAGCACAAAATAAGGTAAGTGGTGTTACGAGTTCCTTCTCTTTCCAAATAGCTCTGTGAAACCAGTCTCCGGCTTCCTGCCAGATCCACCAGAAACTTCTTGTTATCTGTACATAGGATAGAGTCAGCTTTTAGGAGGATGGGAGTTGTGTACCAGATGGGTTTCTGGTACACTGCTTACTCCTTTTGTAAAACACGAATATAGAATTTATACTATTTCATCAGGAGCATGTAAGCCACATTTTCATTTCAGTTATGTTCCTGAAAATACCACAGATTGATTTTGCCATCAATATATCTGCTCTTCGTTTCATTCAATGCATAGCAGAATTAACTGCAGTGTGGCATCTGCTTTACTCCTGACCAGCTGCTTTAAAGATAGAGTTCTCCCACTACTATGCTTGCAGTTTGGGATTTTTTTCCTCAGGTCTTCCTTCTGAGGGCCCCATCCAAAGGCTGTTGAAGGTCAATGGGATGTTCTCTTCTGGTGTAAATTATACGGCTCCATTTACTGCAGCTAATGTTGACAGTTTGCATCAGATGATACTTCCTAATCTTTACCCTAGAGAAAATGGTTTTTCCTATATATATATATATATGTATAGGACTAGTATTAGACTGCATACTTTATATTCAAAAAGTATGTCACCAGTTAGGTTAGACTACTCTGTTCTGCCTACCTGTCCCAGGAATAATGTTGTTTCATTTCACAATGACATAATGGTGCCACCTGCAGTCCACAGCCTTATCCGAGTGGTTTCAGATAATGTGGCTCGCAATAATAAAGCACTGAACACAGAAACGGGAAGGATAACAAAAATCAGTTATTTGTAGAAGGCACTGCATTTTAAGAAGAGATGCTTTATTTCAGCTACCGTGATAGGACCTTAAACTTCTCAATATTTTCCTTGAAAATGTAGTCACTGAAACCAAAATCTTTGCACTGGTCACTTGTCAGAGGCATCCAATAAAGCTCAGTACAGTATTCTCTGTAACTCTTTATGATACCAAGTGCTCTGGAACCTGCTAAGACACCTCATTGCAAATGTCAGTCCCTGTGCACACAACACCAATAAAGAAAGCTCATACCCTGTAAACTCTGCTTGAACCTGAGAGATATTTTTCTTTTTATTAGCAGTGTAAAATCAGAATTATTAACTGATTAATGTAGTTCTGTTGTATCTTCCTGATCTATTTGGTTTTCTCTTCTCCTATTTTATAGGGAAACCTATTTCCTAGTGCTGAAGGATGCCCAACTACCAAGTATTCTTCTATGAATTCTTTATTATTATTACTTTTAATATGTGGATTTTGACATATTTTTCAGAGGTTTTTCTTCCACCTCCTTTTCACTGTTGTTAAAAATAGAGTACATTTATGCTTTACCTAAATAAATGAAAATAAGAGGTGGCAACCTGTAGAGAGACAATGTGCAAACATACCACACTGCTTGGGAAAATGGGAAAAGAAACATGATGAAATAGGGAAGATACTAAAAAACTCCTATTAGCTCCAGTTACAATTGTTTCATAGGATGAATTGAGGTATTTATGACTTGGATCTTTTTTTCAATTACTTTTCCTTGTGGGTAGTCTTCAGAGACTATCTGCAGACCAGATGGAATAACCACTTCTTTCTGCCTGAATATTCTGCTCTGTGTAGGGTCTCTTTTTCACTGATATGTGATCATTGTTTAATAGTGCATTGATACAGGTGCATGTTTTACTCTACTTCCTTTAATAGTAGTGAGATAAATTACCCACATTAGTAGGAAATAGGCTTTAAAATTACATTGAATTAAATGTTTCGTTCTCCTTGTTCTTCCATTGGTAATTATTTTAATGACAGCTTCGTAATTCACCTTGCAGAGTAATGAAAGAATGTCCGCACCTACATGATTTTCCTGAACGCAAAGCAAATTGCACATCAATCTGACATAATGTCAACATTAGGGAACGAATTGCCAGCTCCCTTTTAACCAGACCTCTTTTTATTCACCTTCAGTTACTTCTGGTATAATTTTGTAATTTATGCAATCTAAGTACCTGATTGCATATTCAGAGAAGATACTTAGATATTTGAGCACGGTTACTTCCTACCACCTTTTTGGAGTACAAACACAAAGATCAGCTATTGAAAGTCTGAGTTTAGAATACCAGCTCCACTCTTTATGGCAGTTCTTGTTTTTCCAAAATGCTGCATTTCTTGGCATTCTCAAAACAGAGGAGCCCTCTGCTAAACCCAGTGGAAACAGGCATTGCTGCTTTTTTCCAAAATTGTTTGCCAGGTTTATGTGCTATAAAATAGTCCTGTATGGACCCTACTATTTTTCTTGTGTTTTTCAGTCTGGGGTGTGTTAGTGGGTAGTTGTAACTTGAGAGCAAGCATACTGAAATGTATGGGGTTTATCTTCACAGGAATTTCTCATGGAATCAGACATTTTCTTTCATTTATTCTCATTGCTCCTGTATATCCTCTGAACTGATTTGAAGCACAGAGGAGGAAACTTAATATGGGTGGATATATACAGATGTTTTCATTTTATCCTTCTATGCTGTTATGCCGTGGTAGTATAAGTATTTTAAGTTGCTCTTCACAACTTAGTCATCTTCAATAACAAAAAGGAGCTGGACCTAGATTTTCTTCAGCTGCTGAGAGATGATGGTGGAACTATAAGCAGTGAAGATCTTAGTTGCTTTCAACAGAGAAATTGCAGTGTCTTGCACGTGAGCAAGGCTTCACACGCTGCTGTTGGGCAGCTGATTCCAGAGGTGACTCTGGCACCTCCTCACAAGCTGGCATAAGCACTCTGCGACACTTCAGGGCAGGAAGCAGCAAATAACTCTGTGCCAGTCTGAACTGCAGGGGTTGTTGAGACGGCAGAAATTTAATTGCTTTTGCTGGAATCAGGCCAGGAAACAGGGTCAGCTCTCTTGTCCTTTGAAAAAGTATTCTGGCACATCGCAGATGCAGCAGCAGCACTTGGAGTTGCAGCAGAAAATTTTTGCAGCAAGCTTCGATCTCATGCTATTTGTAGAGGGTTATCCCTGTACTGAAAAGCCCACCCTGTAACCCTGTTAGCTAAGGATTCACCCAAATAAAGTCAGTGTCTGTCTTCACTATTATCTTTTGCCAAAATCTTGTCTCTTTGGGCTAGGATGTAGGTATAGCTTTGCTACCTCATTCAGATGCCACTGATGATAGCCATGTGTCAGTTTCTTTGTTTGCTTATTTGGAAGGAAAGAAAGGTTGTTGCATACAAGATTGTTTTCAAAACTGCCAAATATCTGTTAGAAATCTGATAACTCGGCAGAAAAAGAGAAATCCCAAAGATAAACTTGATATTAAACAACATCACCTCTTACTGTCACTGGAAAACATGCCAAGAAACAGAATTTGAATAGGTATTTCCTTCCTGAAAATCTTAGTGTTGGGCTTCTCATCACTGATTCTGGACACTTTGGTCTCTTAATTTTGCTGTGTTGTGAATATATCAGAATTTTGTTGAAGTTGTTTAGTATTAAACTTCGAACTCTCACTTAAGTCACAAGATATTGTTCTTGAGTGAGAAACAGGATAAGCACAGAAACTCTTCAAAATAAATATATAACTTCACAAAAATTATCTGGTTTTAGATGGTTCAGAAGAGGAAAGGAAACAATTAATCAAATGAATTACTGTTTGCACATGCTTTGCTTTGTATATTTGGCAAAAGAAAATCACAATAGTGACTGAAGGCAACTACTTTCTGGAGCATTCTGTGTGCAGCAGACTATTTGTGTCTTAGTAATATTGTTATGCTCACAGAAAGCTGTCAGATTCCTTCATTTAGTTCCAGTGTATGCAGCTGAGTTTCCTTATGAGTCAATGTTTACACAACATCATGTTTCCTTGATAAAAAGCAGGGAAGGACTCATAAAAAAGCAAGATTAATATACTATTTTAATGGTTGATTTGGAATACATATATATTATATAATATGTGTATACTATAGATACACCATATTTGATAAATTAATTCTATATACTTTCATTAATATAGAATTATAATATGTTACATTATAATATATATGTGTATTTCACAGTGTTTCCTCTTCTTCATAGGGGAAGAATCTGGCCTCCCTAGATGCTATAGCAAAGCACTCAATTACCTCATTAGGCTTAAGCTTTCATCTGATTTCTAGATCATTTCACCCATGTGGAAACCTCAATGGTTCTATT
This sequence comes from Vireo altiloquus, assembly GCA_013396875.1. Taxonomy (NCBI): domain Eukaryota; kingdom Metazoa; phylum Chordata; class Aves; order Passeriformes; family Vireonidae; genus Vireo; species Vireo altiloquus. The sequence goes on along the minus strand of VZRF01014200.1, from coordinate 204,509 downwards.
TTCCACAGCGAATTTTCCACCACTATTTTTCTCCTTTCCTTCCATGCCTCTGTCTTTATAAAATATTCTTACAGAAGAGGCTGTTGTATTCGCATATGGCCACACCTTCAGGTTTGCCAATCATCTAGGGTAACCAAGATGCTGAGCACTTGGGGTGTCCAGCCTGTTTGATCCTGAGATGCTGGAAACCAACCTGACTGGCAAATGTAAGAGCTCCCTGCTCCTGTGCCAGCTTTCCCAGGGAGCTCACCCTCAGGTTCCCACTCCACCATACAACATGCTTGTTTATGCAAAGTGTCACATCCGTTGTTACAGAAAGAGATAAATCCAGAAAATATAGAGCAGCTACTAAGAACTCGTAATTACGGAGAACACTTATTAAACACTTGAATAGTTACAAGGGGAATACAAACAGGAAAGGAAGTCCGCGTAGATTTAAACAGGGATTCTAATGTATTCTGTTACGAGTTATTTTCCACTCAGTACAAGAACAAAAATCAGGAACCAGGTTATTGTATGTGTACAAAATACCCGCAGAGACCTGAACAGTTACATAAAAAATATGGCTTTTGTCAAGTGTTGTCATTTCAGAGTTTTAGCAGGTTCATGCACTCCCAAGAAACAAGAAAATATCCACTGTTTAGCTGATACTCTGATAATCAAAAGCTGATTATCTTTTCTGGAAGATCCAGACACCATGTCATGATCTTTTTTAACTCTTTGCTGGAATTCTTCAATAATATGTTGCCTTGGGGGCTTGTGGCATTGCAGGGATTTGGGTTCTTCATGGAGAGGCTTTCAGTGTCCGTACGGGAGACGAATTCAACACTAAATACTGCATAGGAAATAAAATAAAACTCTGGGCAGAAGACTAACTTTAAAAGAGTGCTGAAAAAGGCTCATGGTTTTGTTTCTAATTATGTGCTCTGTACACTAATTGAGAGAAGATATATTTAGGGCTCACCTTGAAGCATCAATGTATCTGTGTGAAAGCACTAACTGAAGCTCAGAACATAAGAAAAACAAACAAAAAATGAATCAACAAAACCAATGAAACACCCACCTCAGAAATGGGTACCCTTGCACATGGAGATGACTGCTAAGAGAAGTGCAAAGTATTCAGTATAAATTTCACAAGGATTTAAGAAATCAAATATGTGACTATGAGATAAGGAACTGTGACCTTTGTTCTCAGACCTTTACCCTTAAATTAATCTTAGGTTTAACCTTTAACATTGGCCCCTTATGTTACTTTAGCCATTTTAATTATAATGGCCTATGCTCTGTCTCTACCAATATCTCTCAAATTTCTACAAGAAACATGGTTTAGAATATTATTTTAATAAACATTTAGAATTGCTTCATATTTCTTAATTGACTTCTTGTCCATTTGATACTAAAAACTTTCTATGTTTGAAATGTCTGCTGGCCTTTGTTTCAGAAATTACCCATAACTGGGAGGACCCACCTCCCCTGTGTTACCATCCACTGAACAGAGTGGCTAGTTCAGGGCCATTAAACCCAATCCTGTTTGCCAGGTCATTCTTTTGGAATGATATCCAAGAGATGTGTAATTAACTCCCCCACTAATTGACAACAGAACGAACAGTGTAATCAGTTACTTTCTATAAACACTCATCATTATTACAAGTGTTTGGGGACAGATTGACGCTGCTCTGGTAGGGAAGAGCATTTTGTAATCTTTCTGCCAAGTATCATCATCTTCCTTTCCTGCTTGACATACAAGGCAATGGCTGATTTTTATCTGCTGCCTTTCAGAGTGCAAGATAAGGCTAACGAGCTTTTTTTAGGAACTGAAAGTAGATAGTGGGAACTGGATAGTCTTGTTCTGTCTGAGAGCTTTTAGATATGCAGCCATGAATTATGCTAAATTTCACTGCTGTGCTTGCAGCTTCTCCAAAAGGTGCACCAGAGAGGCTTGCCAATGAGAAATGCCCCCTCTTTGCTATGTAGGGAATTGTTAGTTACTTCAATGAGCAGAAATCTGAGATACATCTAATGAGAAGAGGCAGTGCTGGGTCAGTGCACTAGTTTATCATCTCACACAAAAGTTTAGAAAGACAGATTCTTTTGCATAAGGACAGAACAGATTGCAAACTAAAAGAAGGGATATTCATGGAGAAAATTACCCGAGGCATATTGATAATCTCACAACAGGAGCCTCAGGGGAGTATTTGCAGAAGTTTTTACTGGTACTGTATTTTGATATTGGTTTATCGTAATTGAAAAAAAGTTGCACATTGTGTTGTGGACTACAAGGCCAAAGACAGTCTCAAAAACATGAATCTGATTGATTGGGATGGAAAGTCACCATTTTATACTTACTTTAAAAATGCTTCAAACTTCTCTCTCAATTGTTGGACAGCTAAGTCTTCGTGACCACAAGCAGGACAATAAAAAAAATTCCCACTTTCTGTGTTGCATATTAAGTTGCTGGGCTGTCTTGGATGCAAAGTACTCACACACACAAAAAAATCATCATTAACATGGAGCTATTTGGCTTTAATATAAAGAAAGTGTAATACAACTGCGCAGATCTGTATGTTAGGTCTCATCTGCAGAAATGGAATTGTTCATGCATTCGTGCCAATGCTGAACCTGCTCAGTAACTGCATGGTTGCTCGGGTATATACTGAGGATGTTGCTGCATAAACCTAACTGTGACTCTTAAGTAGAAGCTTATTTATGTTTTTACCATGAAAAATCTAGAGAGTCATTGAAAATCCAGTTATAAGTTCTCTCTCACATGATGCAAGTTTTTGTGGTGTACTTCTCTGTTTCAGAGAAATATCTATGGGCTTCATTAGTCAGCACTGAAAGATCTGTGTTTAAGGCTCCTAGGCACCCTTGTAGTACAAATAAGGGTAATCAACAAGCTATGGTTTTAAGTAATTGGTTTGGAAATGATCCTGATGATTCTTACGTGCTGTGAGCTGTCAAGAAGGGGCAACATCCAACTGTGAGGATTCCCGTCATTGCTGTGCCTCTGCTGATGTACTTAAATCTCTAGTGCTGGTGTAGAGAGACTGGTTCAGTGAAAATGGCTCTGCAAACAGTCTCTGTTTTCACTTTTCAAGAGCTGAAATAAACTCATGTTGGTGTCATATCACAGCTGTCAACAAAAATTACTCACTCACTTTGATCTTGAATCAGAGGACCTGCCCCTTTTTGTAGGAAAGAATATTCCTTCCCTTCACACTTCTCTTCAGTCAAATAATTTTAAAATCAAATTTCCTATGTGTTTCTGTCTAGAGGCAGATTATTTTCTTTGTGTTTTGAGTCTGTCTTGGCCACTATAATTACTACAGCGTGTCAAAGGGAATGCAGAATGTCCTGCCATTAACCAGAGGAAGCCATCAATTAGTTTATGTCTCAAGTGTCCTTCAATAGGCAAAGGAGCTGAGTCCAGTAAAACCCTATCAACTTTTAACACATCAATTACCACCATCTATGTACAGGAGGCACAGAGGTGTTAATGAAATCCTGGCACTTGTTGAAGTTCATATTGAAAGTCTGATTGCCTGCAATGGAACCAGTATTTCACCTAATGTTTAAGGAGCAAACTTAGCTATGCTGGTGGACTGGACTGGTGTCAGTCCATTCTGGTTCAGCAGAATAGAAGATGTGGTTTCCAAAAAAATGTGGCTCTGTAGTGAAGAAGAAAACTTTGAAAGTTGCTTCTACTTCAGCTTCACAGAAGCTGCACATATTCTAACAGCATAATGCATGAACTCTTCTTCCTCCATTAGTTCAGAGGGTTTTGAGTACTTTAGTATCACGAATTGAGGTAATCTCTCTGAGAAGAAAAAGTTAAAATATTTGATCTACAGTGCTCTGAAGAAGGCTTTACTTCAACCAGTGAGAGACTTGCAAGAAACATTGGTTCATTTCAGCTGCTTCCCTCTATTCTCACTGGAGGCCAGCTTCTGAGGAAATTGGAAATGAGACTTAAAAAGTTTATTTTCAGTTTCTGGAGAAGCACAACTACTTAAAAGATAAAACTGATGGCCAACTTGGATGGAAAAAAGAGTGGAGTATTTCATATACATCAGAAAATACCAAATTTCTGTGCTGTGATGTTTATAATGTAGAATTTGTCCTTGGAGCATCATGACTAGAGAAACAGGATAACTTGAAGTATTTAGCTTTTATGCTGAAGGTTTTATGTAGTTTTTCTGATCCGTAGTGGGGAGAATGGGTAGATAGTGGATAAAGGTCTTCCAACAAAAAGATGTTCTTGGAAGTATTCTAAGGGGATATGTACAATTTAGGGAGGTACAGTAGGATATTTCAGCTTCATTATCAAGTAGTAATAACCCCAATGAGAGACAGACTGTTAAAGAAAGATAACTTTGACAATTGAGTGAATTTTTTTTCTGAGATTTTTTTTTTTTCACCTTCTCTGTTTTTTCCATGTATGGTGGGGTTTTTTTGTTTTGGTTTTGTTTGGTGTTTTGTTTTGTTTTGTGTTTTGCTTTGTTTTGTTTTAGGGTTGTTTTTTAAAAGTTTTCACTGATCCTGGAGGATGAACCAAAGAAGGATTTGTTTGTAGCCTTTTGCCACCTCATACCACCTGCAGTTCAGAGGGCCACAGGAAGTAGAGCAGGTCACTGATGTTGTCTTAAGACCTCGTTTCTTGGAGACACGGTGTCATATAAACTCTACCTATAAAAATTGTTGTGGTGTTATTTTAGTTTAGAATTAATTTGTAAGACTTTTAGGACTGACTGGTCTGTAATTTATTCCATTCAAATCTAACAACAAGCATTCTCCTTCTTGCCTAGCCACAAGATATCTCGTTTCACAAAAATGCAAGGAAAAGCCATTCAAGACAATTTTCTGTTCAGAATTTTAGCCACTCTTGTTCAGTACTGTTACTCTAACATGTAGCTAGGGACTACAGGCAATTAATGGACAAAGAGAGTTCTCTTCCTTGAAAGGTATCCCTTCCACCCCTTATTGAGTGTCAAAGGGCACATACTGAAATAAAAACACAGACAAAAATCTCCCTTTTGATGCAACATATGAACTAGGATCTCACCTAGAGCCAGATCAGGGTAGGGAGCCTCTTATTCACGGGACTTGACTGCTCTAGGCTGCTACCTTTCTGACTTTCTGGCACTTCGGCTGGCATAGAGCAGCTGGAGAGTAGGCTGAAGGTTTGGTTTTCTCTCCCACCCACGCCAGTATCTTTTGGCCACAAGTTATTCAAGTGTTTTAAGTTAAGTAAGATCTTAGGTTGTCAAGAAGGCTGTTTAACACTCTGCCTCTCCAACTAAGTGGCAAGGTAGTACCAATACAAGCCACGCTAACACTTCATAACTGGACTTTGAACATAGACCCAGCTGGAGAAACTCAGGCTGGCAAGACTGGGAATTTTCAATTTTTTTACTGGCTTTGTGTGTGCTATAATCTGCAGTGTCTGGTGAGATGAGGGAAACTTAAATGGATTATTTTCAAGAAGTGTATTTCCACAGTCTGGCTGTCAGCTGCCTCCTGATAGGATTTAGTCAGGAGACTCACTGCCAGTCTTTTAGAAACTAACCTTCAGAGCGTGTTTTGGGCTTGCTCATAAATGGTTATGAACCATTAAGGTTAAGTTCCACATTTCTCCATTACCCATACCCAAAGGTGCTGTGTATAATAGCTCTCTCATTGTGAAAACCTAATGGGGACAAACCACTTTAAGCATTTCTCAGAAGGCATATAGGGAAAATAATCTCAGTATCTGCAGACACCCATACACAAACACATGCTTACTGTAGCTAGTCTTTTCTGTTAGTTCTTATAGTTAAAGCTAAATAGAAAGCTATAGGACGATGACTATGGGAAGAATAATTTTACGACAATTGTACTGGAATTTTGTTGGCTCTAGTGTTGAGACTTGGAAAAAGTCTCAATAAAATCAGAAATTGTGCGAGTTCTTGCTCATGCAGAGGTAGCAAGATTAATCTAGCTATCATCTTCTGGGAAGCATTAGGAAAATCAGCCAGAGAAGCCTGTGCTGCTGTAGCTCCAGTGCCAATGCAATCTTTCTTAAATGCCCTCTGTAGGAAGAGTATTGGCAAAATTAATCTTGGTGAAAAAACTGAAATTAAAGCAGGGAAAATTTCCACCAGCATCCACCCGAGATATCTTTTCCTTTTTAAAACTGACCTTTCTTCAATTAAAGGAAAGAAATGTTTCATTTCGCACTATTTCCAAGAAAACCTGAAGAAATGAAGATGTGGATACCCAGAAGTGATCCTCTGATGTCATCTTAACTGAGTCTACCGGTTAGCTCCACTAGGGATAGCACAGTGTTCCCTGTCCCTGCACTCAGCAGGTATTTTGGAGAGGAAGATAGGGTGATGGAGGGGTGAAAGATGATCTCCGTTCTATTCCATCACCATGCAGCATTAGCAGAGGGTTATATTCCCTGTATTTGAGCTTGTAAGCAGTAGGTAGGAGACTGAATTTTTTCACCAGTGATCTGAACACTGATTCACCAGCATTCAAAATTAAGTGTATGGAAAACCTCCTTAAATTAATTACACTTTTAAGAGAGTGTAGGTATACTGTTAATCATTTACTTAAGCAATCTCTAAGAGTACAGACCCAAAGAACACATTAAGATGTGGCTTAAGATAAAAGATGATTTACGTTGTGGAGGATTTGATTTGAAAAACACATAGAGCCTTCCAAGAAAAAAAAAAAAAAGAGAGAGAGAGCCGTTTAAAGTATTTAGTAGGGAAATAATACTTTGGTTATCACCTCTGGTCTTTACCTGATTATGTATTATTTGCAAAGATTCTTCCCTGCTTATTTGATCTGTTTGAGTGGGTTTTTATAAAAATGTCTGGACCACAGTAGTTACATGTTTCAGCAATGCTTTTCACATACATTTGAAATGCAGAATCATTACCATGTACAACATGTTTTTCAGACAGTAACAATTAATTTCTATGGCCAGATGTGAAACTCGGGGGAAAAAAAAGAAGTCATAATGGATGTACTTGCAGGAATCCCCTTTCTCCCTTAGCTATAATTGAACAAATGGCACTGAGATAATGCTGTAATTGTTTGCCTTTTCCATGAAGCCAATATGAAGATTAAAGTACCATCTGGCTTTTTGAAAACTAAAGTTAGAAAACCTCTAGCTTGAAAGAAAAAGCAGTTGGATCCCCATTGAGTGGACATTTTATATGTAATTTAACTTTGTTCATCTCCACTCAAAGTTCTAACCACAAATAAGCACTCAGAGCTTTTCCCTCTTCGTAAGTCAGCACCCTAATAGAAATTTTTCAAAGAACCTTTTCCTGGAGGACTCTGATAACCTTGGGTCTATATGTGTATTTATGCTCTAATTGTGTTTAAAGACAGAACCTGAAAAGTAAGTCTGGTTGAATAATTTAATAATAAGAGTTCTTTTTTTCTTCTTCTTTATAAAATAGTAACTTTTACAAAAATATTGTTTTAAAAGTTTCCAGCATTACTAAAACATCCCTTTTTCTGTATTTATAACAATTTTGCTATGGCATTTTGACAAATCTTAGTATTACTTTTAGGATTTTAAATAATTTTTGCAACCATTACAGAAAAAAAAATATTTTAAGTCATGCTTCATCTGTGAAACCCATTTTTTTCATTAAATATTTATGAAGTAATTGCAATAAAAAATGAGCATTTTATATTAGCAAGAAATTTCACAAAAGAAATAAAATGAAGCTGTTTCAAGCTCTATGAAACAAAATTGGTTTCAGGGACTTTTTTGTAAATTAAATTAATTTTTATTGGATTTTTTTCTTGTTACCAGCTCATCTAAAGATTTCTGTTGATAATAAACAGAGAGTAATTTTTAAGGAAGACTTCATCCAAAAGAATACTCCAGGACTGTTAGTGCTGAAAATACTTTGTCTAGTTTTTTTCCAGGCTGCCTTAGCACTATCAGAATCAGAAACTCATTTCATTTGATTACTTTTGTTTAAAATTTAGCCTATAAACAAACACACACAGGAACTGTCCCTTTTTTCCCTCTATCCACCCCTCAATGTCAAAGCTGCTAAAAAAGTATCTCCAAGTCTTAGAGCAAAATATTTTCACATTTTGATCTGGAAGTCTTCCTTTAGTCTGGGATTCCTGCANAAAAAAAAAAAGGCAAGTAAAATAGCAGGTGATAGGATGGCCCAAATCTCAAGCTTTCTAGAGTCTTTCCCCCACCCACAAAAGGGATTGTCCATGTACCAGCTTTGACTGGATTATTTGCGCTGCTTAGAAAGCATAACTTGTTTACAAGGAAGTCTGTTTTAATAAAGTGCTTTTTTGGATATATTTAAAACTCAGAATCCAGTGGATATCCACGGATTTCAGTTTCCTTCTGAGTGAACTCAGTGCCTCTTTGGACCAAGCAAACTTCAAATGGCTTGAGGAGTCTTTGAGGAGCAAACCTTGCTCTTCCTCTTGTGTTATCTGACCACCAGTGCTGGGTCAAAAGTACTGAGCCCCGCTGAGACAAAGAAGCTGGATAAAACCCATTGTTGTTACCCTCAGAACCATCTGATAGCAATACAACAGTGCACTCCTCATGTGACAGTGCAGATAGCTTTGATGCATTTCTGCTTTAAAAGAGTACCTAAAAGATACTTTATAGCAGGACATTTTCAGTACAGCCCTCCTGATTCAGTCAATGGATGTGACCTTTATCTAGAGAGAACAAAAGGCTGCATTTGGGATTTTGTTGTTTAAAGTTTTGAGCCCCTTTGTTGTCTTTGGAGCAGTTTTAAAATTACAATTTAGCAAAGCCTATAGTTACTGCTATGTGTTTCAGTCTTGGCTAGCTGAGTTGTATTTAGCAAAATCTGTCAAATGAAATTCTCAAAGCTCAAACTCTTTGAGATATTTATCTTTATGCTTGAATTTAGGAAAGACTACCAGTGAGGTTTGGTTTGAATAGTCACTGTTGAGCAACACTGGGAAAGAGCCAAGATATGGGCACCAAGCACTGATGTGTATAATTCCAAAGCCATTTCAGAAAATTGTCTGTAACTATTGTCTCACCTTCACTGACTGTAAAAATGACAACAGTAATGTTTGCCCAAGGCAACCAGGATTTTGAATATTAATTTACATTTGTAAAGCACATCAACGAGGTAAGTCAGGACACTATTTGACCATGAATATGCAAATACACATAATCCTGTATTTTCACACCTAACTAAAAGATGTAGACAAGAAATCCTTTCTTTCTGAAATACATGAACTTGTTTTCATTAGGCAAACTCCATAACACAGAGCTGTCAGCAGCAAGCTGTGTTGAGATTCCACTTGCCTTTTTATTTTGATAGAACAAGGATATGGTTTTAATATGCCTTGTGATTTCCTTTTAGATAAAACACTCCAGCCAGTTTATATCATAGTTTCTCCTGTAATGTTTTTCAATAAAACTTCTTTTCTGTCTGAAGAAAAATGCGCTGTTTTGTTCTTTTCTCCTTTGTCTCCCCAGTGCATAGTTTGGGACTGGGATTCCAATGGAAAACATGACTTCATTGGAGAATTTAGCTCGACTTTCAAGGAAATGCGAGGAGCTATGGAGGGAAGACAGGTAAGTGGAAACCACCCAAGCAATCTCAGTATGTAAGCTCTGTAGAGCAGTGTTCCCAGGCACTCCTGTCATAAAGCAGGTGGCATTGCCTCATCATCTCCCCGAATTTAGTTGTTGTGTTGATCTCTCCCATAGGTTTTACTGCTACCTGGACGCAATCATCTGAAAAGGCAAAAAAGCATTTGTTCCTTTACTTTCATGCTTGAAATAATTAAGGTCTTTTTCTAGTTCCCATTCTGCAGGCATTTCTTTCCCCTAAGATTTATTTCCTTTGAGCCCAAGCACATGGTTTCCATGAGGTGCTGTGCTGCAAAGCAGATACCCATTCTGGCTACTCAAAATATTTCCCTGCTGGCCTAAATGCCTCTGTTGGGTGAGGGTCATTCTCTGTCTTTCTCCATTTCTCATGTGCTGTATTCATTGCTGCCAGCTTTAACTAGAACCCATCATGATGAAACAAATTGGTTTTCTAAGTATTTCATGATTTACAGTCCTAAGGGAAAATGAAATTGTTAGCTTATCAATAATTTCACTTCTTTATGTCAGCCTGATCTTTTCAAATTGAAGTTGATAATAATTATTTAATATGATAAGTGATTTGGCATATCTAATTCCAGAAATTGTCATTTTCTATTATTACTTACTTCTAAAGGTGTTATTTTTGATAAATTCTCTGAGGGAGAGTTAAAAATGTTTATCCTGCATATAATTTGTTTTCATTGTTCCACTGTTGTTGCGATCTCAACCCCAAACACAAATCCCTAATAAGCTTTATCTAGGCTTTTTATATTAAGGTTCTTTTTATATTAAGGTTTATAATGTGTTAGTAAAAATCTAACACAGAGTCAGAAGATGTTTGATAAATGGTAAGCAGTCAGTCTATGCCATATGTCAAGAAACACTTGTAGCTCTTCTAGATGTTTTCTATTGAAGTTCTTAGAATACGCTAAAGTTTGGCAAATGCTGCTCATGGGTGTAAAATACTGCTGATACGTATCAGTCACCTATTAGTCCATTATAAATAGCTTCTGAACACAACCTGAGTGTAAATGAAACCCTGTTTTGCTCTCTCAAATCAAGTCCAAGGATCAAAACTTTTATCAAAGAAAATTTGAGTGGAAAGAAAGAGGTAAACAAATCCCAGAATTAATAACATTAACAAGGCTGGTGATGTGACAATACTCCAAATTTGTATACAAATACCTGTGGCTCAGGAAGGGACTGTGTGAGAGTGGAAAAGGATGAATATTTTCAATGTTAATGTCTTAAAACCACATCATGGTCCTTCCCAGGAGACAGCTTGTTGGCCAAGACAAGAACCTTGCAGTCCAGAGTGCCAGGAAGGGTTCTGCAGGATAAACTATGTATTCTTTATTATGATGAAGAAACAGTGTGCTTTTTTTCATCTTCAGCTAGCAAAAAGGATAATTAGTCTTTCGCAGGCATAAGAAGTTAATACAGCCATTTGTCAATTCTTTTTCTAGGTTGTCACTGCAGTATCAGAGTGCTGTCCAGAAATGTTTTGATGTTGCCCTATGCTATAAGTGCCTGAATCTTACTCTTGCAATGGGCCTGCCATTTGCCATTCTGCAAGTTATCTTTTACCTGTAACCTTTTACCTTCAATCTTCCTCCACATATCTAAGGCATTTTGCCTTTTTTTTCTTTCTCGTTCCTCTCTTTCTGTTGTGGCTGTGAAGTTATTCTGTGGACTTGCACCTGCAAAACCCTTCTGTTGGTGTAGGTAATTCTCATGGGACACAGTTACCAATGTGGGATTCAGTTTCATTTCTCTTCTTTCTAATCCTTATTTTATAGCCTATTCTAGAGGAAAACAAGATTGAGTGGGTAAGATAGTAAGTCTTAGTCATTTAAGTGGCTGATAAATAGTGGTACAAAAATATAAATGCCCATCCTAAATGGCTCTTGCTCCTGATGAAATCAGGGTGTGGTGAGTACTAATAGCATGATAAACAAGAACAAGCAGTAGGAGTTTGAGCAGGTCCAGGTGGAGATGACATACTTATGGAAAACAATACTATGATCACATGTTGTACAGGAGACGTCAATTGTGTGGGAAGCCACGTCACTTGGCTGGAGCTGGAATGCAGTTTCCCTTTCCCTTTCTCTCTCCCTCATCCTATCTCATTTTTCTCTATTCTGCAGAAAGAACTATTGCTGCTAAAGGCAATAAATGCCATTGTCTGTTGGCCCCATAAAAACATCTCTGTACATAGTTTATGTCAACATCCTTTGTACAAAATTTAGTAATTTGATTAGCAGTTGTCAGTTCTTTTCTTTAGTTTTAGTCTCCCTAAAGAAAAAGCATGTGCAATGGGATGTTTACTTTAAATAAAGAAGTTATAGTGAACCTTGAGGAAATTACAGAGAAGGAAGTTGTTTTGCCTTCAAGTAGATGTTTTGCTACCTATTTCTGATAAGGAAGGCCCTATCAGAGAAATGTAAGTATATGTGGGTGGGGAGATGCATAGTTTAGACATCGTTCTTTTTTTCTAGCAGAGACCCTTTCATAGCCTCAGACCAGAAAATATTGTTTTCCATGTAACACTCCTTTCAGTCAGAGGAGTAAAACTACATCTTCCAGCCCCTGGTGTTAACATTCTTTCACAAAGCATCACAACAGTGAGTGTTGAGTGTCAAAGATGAGGACCAAAACCTGAAACTTCATCTCCAATGCTGCGGAAGCCAGAGTAAAGAGCAGCACTCAGGTCTGACATCCCTGTTTGGGTTGCTAAGGAGATGTAGTGTAGCTTCATATTCTGGTTATATTTCCTTTTGTGCAGTAGACTTTACAGCCAACTACAGTACACTGCTATAGTTCTGTCAAAAGATAATCAAAGCACCTTAGTGATTGTCAGCCAGGGATTTTCACTTTCCCAGGAAACTGGAGAGAATTGGAAGGAACATTCATCATTGATAGGGAATCCAGGAACTTTGCTTAAGCTTCAACTGCAAATCTGTGTGGTTTTAAAGGAGGCTACACCAGTGGCATAGATCTCCATCTCTGCCCATCGGCAATATCTGATGGAATTGGTTGGAATCAGCAGCACAAGTTTTCATAAATGCATTATGCAGTGTGAGTAGGACTGCCATAGTTTGTGCTGGTGAGCAGGATGGGCTGTGTGGCATCTGTGAACTAGTAGTGCTTCTCACCATTTCATCAGCTCACCTCATCTCTGAAGTAGTTGACAACAATGCTGAAGTTGCCTTTTAATTGTGTGTAGTTTGTCCTTCAGAAAGCGCAGAGCATTCTGGCCCATTCTATAACCTTCCCCTCTAACAGTAGAGATAGTTTTGTCTTGTAACCAATCTATCAGCTGTGACAGAACCACTAGAGATGGACAGAATGGATACTTGGATACTTGGATACCTGCTTACTTACAGGAAGTGGTGGTTCTTCTAAGACTGTTCCATCCCTGGGCTGTGTACTGATTATCCCCAGTTTTGAGTGTCAGCCTTGGATGAGCTTACCTTGGTTTGCCTTGGCTGTGAGATTTCTCAGAAATATGTGTTTGAGGCCAGGCATCATTTAGATAAATACTGTGAATCTAGCACTGGCATCTTCTGAGTGGTGAAACCAGTACTGTGTGAAGAGAAGAGAAAATTCCTTACCTGAATGAGATCCTTTGTTATGATCAGAAATGGCATAAGTTTATGAATTTCTTCTCTGAATGTGGTATGTCTTGGGTGAGATTCACAAATCTTGAATTATGACTCCTTCAGAGTGCTAGGTGCTTCTCTCAGTCCACAGACTGAGAGGACTGAATTCTGGGAAAACTTGCTGGTCTTCTGTTTTAAGACGACTTTCTGATCATGAACAGCCTCAGGATAATAACTTTATGTGTTTCTGTTCCATAAAAAATACCTTATGGTCATAGGCTGTTATGTTCTGACACCTAGCCTGTTTTCATACTGACCACCAATAAAAAAAGGCACAAAGACATCCTCTTGCTCAAGTGCACACCTGAAGCAGCCATTGCATGGACCATGGTTTAGTGGTGAACTTGGTGGTGCTAGGTTAACAGGTGGACTTGATGATCCTAGAGGTCTTTTCCATCCTCTAATTCTGTTGTTTCTAAATCTTCTGTTAACACTTTCCACCATTCCAAACTTCATTATTACTCTTTCACTATAATCTTGACACAAAAATACCCTCACAGTAACAATAAGTCTGTTCCTATTTATGACATCTTTTTAAGTGAAATACTAATAAACACTCTGAGTTTGTCTTAGGATTTCTTCCAAGATTATATATAATATGTGTTTTTAATATGTGTGTGCAGTGGCAGTTTTTAAGGTGTTCTAATATTAATCTATTAAGCATATTTAAACAGGACTAGAAGAAGCTTGAGATTATATAAATGTAAATACTATTAAAGCTTATCATAGCTGAAAGGAGAAATCCTCTACTAATGAGGAAAAAAAAAGTCACTTTTTTGGTTTGTTTTTTTCTTAAATCAAGGCAATAAAGCCAGAGGGAATTGAGAGGAAAAAATCAGGGAAATCACCTGGATCCCCATGCAGCACAGGAGTTACGTAAGGGAAAAATCTGTTCCTGTATTACATAAAAATGGACATGTGTACATTTGCACACACACAAAAGGAAAGAGGAGGAAGAAATCCTGCTGTACTTCCCATCCCCACTGACATTCCCACACGTTCAGGGTGTTATTAGGGAGGGCCTTTGCATCTGGTAGCTCTTCAGATGACTGTGCACAGTGAGACCTTTAAGCTTGGTAATGGGCCAAGGCATTTACTGATACCAGCGGACAATTCCATGAGTAGTTTTATCAGGAGACAGCCCAGTTCACCCAGGACTGTCTGCAACACCAGCAGCTGCTGCTGGCCCCAGACAGGGCAGCAGAGGCCTCAGCAGAGGGTGCAGCCACAGCAGGCACCTCACAAATCCCTGTGAGGAGGCAACCGCTGGTACAGCCTCAGAAGCGCAGGGGAGGCTGAGGACCTTGGCTAGGGAAACTAGAAATGCTTTAATTTCTACTTCATTCCTCAGGGGCAAGTTTCCAGAGGAAATCTCTGATAGTGATTAAAAGCAGCTCTTTTCCCATGGTGGATGTATTTCTGGGACAGAAAGAGGAAAAAAAAAAATACCCAAAACAATCCTGTCCTCTTGCCTAGAGGGATGGCAGGAATAAAGTAGCCTTTCATGCAGGAGGAGACTCAGTTCACTTAAGAGTGACTTGTTTTTCTTGAGGCATCAGGAAGAGACAGTGCAGGATATAATATAATGCTGCCTGCTATTGATTGGGGTTTTTGCCCCATCCTTTATACTGTGGTGCCTCCTTTGTCATTTACAAACTGAAATTTTTTGCAGCAGCTGAACAGGAAGGAAGAAGAAAGAAACCAAAGAAGTGCAGGGGAGGCAAGAGGACATGTTACCTGTTAACACAAACTATGCCACAAGCCTACAACAAGCAACACAAGCTCTCTAGCCCTTTCCTCACAGGCCTACCCAATGTCCTGGTGTGCAAGCACTGTCCCAGAGAAAGCAGCTGCTATCATTTGTCTTCCCTTGGGGTACATGAAGCTCTCCTGACACCTTCCTGACACCTGTGTAGCTTGTGCCACATACTGTCCAAATTTTGGTTCTACAATGCCTTCCTTCATGTAGTCACATCCACTTCCCTTTGCTGGTGTGTGGCATAAGTGGTTGCATTGTTTGCTTTTCTCTCTCTTCTGAATGTTTTGTAAGAGAAGGAGTAAGGATGTTTGGAAAGACAGTATCCTTCACTACAGAGTAACATCTCCCACTGAGGGATCTGTGTCTCCTCGTCACAGGCACAAGAGGATTGGGACCTTCCAAGTGTCAACATTAGTTCACTGACTCTCAGTGAAAAATAGCTGAATGGAGTTTGTTCAGAAATTCTCCACACAGTGGTTTAAATTGAAGTGCATAAAAGAAACACCAACACAGTATAGACTTGAGAGTCCATTACCAACATTTGCAACGCAAATTAACAGCAGATAGTTTAAAACCAGCTTGCTTTCTGTTTCTGATTCTCTGAGTTGTTTGACAGGGAAAGAGCTTGCACAGCCCAGAGCTGTCAGGCATTTGGAGGAAATGCTAAGTGACTTTCAAAATGACGAAGCCGAACTTCACAATGTTTACCATTAGTGTCAGATTGCAGACTATTGCATTAGCTTTCTCTCAACTGAAAAGTTAATTTAAGAGCAAAAATGGATCGATAAAAAACAAAGTCAGGTACCAAATCAATACTGGGAATGTAGGAAGAGACTGGAAATTGAGGCTGGCCTCAACAGTGCAGGCAAAATATTTGAGAATTGTTTCTCGTTATTACTTACCTACTTAGAGCTGTTTTCTGAACTTTGTTCTTATTGTACAAGCTGGATGTATAGTAAGAGACCTGTATAGGAAATTTCCTTCAAATGATACTTGTTACATCTTTAGCTTGAACTGTGGGAATTGCCAAGGTCAGAACTGGACCTTGTGAAGACTGAGTTTTATGTAAAACAGTCTTATTGGCTTTTTTAAGCCTATAAACTGGGAAATGTCTTCTCTTTCCTCTCTTATTCCCTTCTTTTCTTTATACTACCATCAACAGATTTAGTAAGTGGAAAATAGTTCTTTCTTTCTGTTTTCCTACTTCCTGTAAATTTTCTGATCTGTTCTTTCCTTTGCTTTATTATCCACATAAGCCAATAATGTTAGTGACTTGCACATAGAATATTTAAATGAGCTTTAAATATTTTTTGGGTAGTTACTGAGAATTGTTATCCATACACCTCAAAATGCTTTGCAAGGTAGGTAAACATTCATAATTGCGTTTTACAATTAGCAAAGGGAACCTGAGAGATTTTTTTTCTCCCCTGAAGTAGTGTTTTATGCCACTTTGGTTCTTATTCATTGTAAACCTCTTCCATATGTGAATACCATGAAAAACATTTTTTTCAGGCTTAAATAATCCTTTCCTGAGGAGAGAAATTATGTGCATAGTATATGGCTTCACATAGGTCAGGCTTTGTTTGAATATGCACCTTGGAAAAATATTCATGTTGGAGGATGCTAAAATTAAGGAGGTTCACCTTGGATGTTCAAGGGAAAGCTACTAGACCTCTCCAGTGTATTTCAGTGTCAAAGGGAGGAACATAAATCCTGTCTCCTATTTTTTCTTTCTATTTGATATATTATAGTGTATGTATAACATACAGGCAGCATGATTTCTCCGTAGGAATGCTTCCAGTAAGTGTGGAGACAACTGTGTGTTAAACTGTTTTGCCTGACAGCAACCTACCAAGATGGGACTGGGCAGTGCTTTTGCCCTGCTCTCAGACCCAGAGATATAAGCTTATTGCACTCTGGCGCTGTGTCACAGAGCACTCTCATTGCTTGGAGAAAAGGGCTTTTATTTCTTGAGCCTGACTGCTTCTCTTTAGTGGAGAAGAAATGTTTAAGAAGGATTTCCCCTGAACAAGGGTGCCTGTATCTGCCTGTCTTTTCAGTTGGAAAATTCATTTCACAAGACAAATAAGTGAGCAGTAGGCTAGCTGGGAGAGCAAGCAGATGTGCTTCCTACATTTGGAACTTTTTTGTCTTTTCCCATTCTTCCCTCTGTCACCTGTCTCCATCTCACAGTGATGAAAATACCCCTTCTCTCCTGTGTAAAATGGTCTCATATTGCTCCAAAGCCATATGTTTTGCCTTCCCTTTTTTTGATGTTTGACAAAATCTCTAAGTCTGGAATTCTTCAGAGACATCCAGATAATTTCTTTTAGGCAGTGGTTTGAAGTTCAAAGAAGTTTCTGGGGCTGTGCATAAAATAAATTAGGTTTTGGTGCTCAAACACTTTTCTGTGATATATCACACATGTACCTCAGACACAGTATTGTAACACTTAGGAAGGTTTTCACTGTAGGCAAAACACTATAACACTTAAGACATGATTCATTTCAAAATTTCATAATAGAGATTTTTAGATAATAGATCATTCTGGTTCCTTTTGGTATTTTTCTGTTACCTAGCATCACATGTTTTGTCCCCACACTTGGAAACAGCTCTCTGAAGTAAAATAGTCATATTATTAACCTTATTAATAATAATATTACATAATATTACATTACATATTGTTATTAATAATAATATAACATAATATTACACATAAAAATCTGTATATACAAATGCCAATAGACACTTGCTTGTACAAATGTGTATTTTATTCCTGTAGTAAGAGGCATGAATAATACTGTAGACATTAGAGGTGAGGATCTGAAATCTTGGCCTTATCACTCTGCCTGAAACCATAGGAAGGCAAAACATTTCAAGTGGAAATTATTAAGAACTTGGGAGAGGTTATGAAGAGAACAAGGAGATGTATTTCAGTAACAAGGTAGGACTGTTTTGCTGTAAAATTGACTATCTGTAAATAAAACTATGAAAAAAAAATTCAAAAAGGGATTTTGATATATTCTTAGGGATAAATTTCAAATGTATCAGTAGTTAGCTCCATCTTTGTAAACGTTTTACTGATTGTCTTAACTTTTTATTTTGCTATCAGACTTAAAGGAGAAAGTGAGATGACTGCTGACCAGAATTTTTCCAATTATGAGTTTAATAAAAAACTCAGTGTTACTGTGACAACAGTTTTGTGGTTAATACAATGCATCATGTTGCTCTCTCCAGTATTTTCATTTGTATTAAGTTCCTTCTTTTTTTTGTCCTCTTAAATTATCTCAAAAGATCCTCAATCTTGCTTATGTAACACCTGAAACTACAAGACTGGAAGATGACACCAAATGAATCTGGATGCCTCCCTTAGTGCCACGTCCACATGCATGTGGTCAAAGCCAGATATTTGCCCTGGACCTTTTTCTATTAAGTATTTTGTGCATAGTTAACAGTTTTCTTTTTTTTTTTCTCTCTGTGAACCACTATCTATTATGATTTAGTCAACTGTGGAAATCAGGCAGTGCAGTTTTGGTTAATTATTCAATCTGTACATAAAATTTTCCTGCAGAGAGTGACTGCTATTTTTTCCACAGGTGCAATGGGAGTGCATTAACCCCAAGTACAAAGCAAAGAAGAAGAACTACAAGAACTCAGGCATTGTCATCCTTAACCAGTGCAAGGTAAATGTATGTTTTGCTCTTTGTCTGTTTCTTTACTAAGCTCTCAGTGATATATTTTAATGGTGCTGGAACAAAGTGGAACTGCCTGTAAAATAGCAATAAAAACTATCCCTAACTAAAAGTAAAGGAAAGGACTTGAATCTCAAAAGTAAGTTGACTGTCCTCAACTCTCATTACATTTCTTTTGCCCCATCCCTGCAGTTGTACAATGGAAAAGATGATACTGAACACCTAAAGACTTGCCAACTTTGTGTGTCCCTTTTAATCCTTCCATTATTTCTACAAAATTGCTCTTGTTCCTTCTAAAACAACAGCAAAATTTCCACTGACTTCCCACTGAGAAGAAGTTGGTTCTGCTTTTTGTGTGAATTTTCCTTTCTGTAAGTTTAGAATTTTGATTTTTTTTCTGTTTATAGTTTTGTTTCTGTCTCAAACTGTATTTAATGATTCCGTCCTTTGCCTTATTTTCAGCTGGCCCCTCTCCTCCTTCCAATTTATTGTTCTCAGACAGTTCTCAAGTGTTTTATCAGTACACAGCTAAGTTGAATATCTTCCTTTCTTGTCTGCAGATACACAAGATGCATTCTTTCTTAGATTATATCATGGGAGGCTGCCAAATACAGTTTACGGTAAGTGTCTTACTTCTCTAACTTGTTTTGAAGAAAGGGAATCCCCTTAGATATCAATTCATTACTTTCAGAGAAATGATTCTTACATGACATTCCTTGGTAAATTATTAAGTTCTTCTTGCAAACTGTATTATGGGCCAGTCTTCCTTTCCAGAATGAGTCCTCTGTTAAAGCAAGTTTTTCCCCCTGAAAGGGTGCCATACAGAAAGTCACACACAAAGTGATCCAGCCAGGATTTCTCTGTCAGCCTGGGGTAAATGCTGCTGTTTCATATCAGCCATAGCTACCAAGTAAGATGGCACTACAGGGGGACACAATTCTAATTTAGAGTGTACTCAGAAGCTATTCAGTTCAAGGAACAGGGTGTAAAAGGATTTGCAGGGCATTTATGAACAGAAATACAGTTTTTTACATTTTGAGTTAATAAATTTAGAAACATTTAATGATGTGTGAGTTTGATCCTTTTTGTATCATGTATCTAAAAATTAATACACTTAATATAATGTAATATGATATGATATATCAGTTTTTCTCATAGCATAGGAATTCAGATTGTGGCTCAGTTCCAATCTTGACTTCTAGTTTATGCCAGCTAAAGGGCTAAAATCTAATGCACCAAGGTAATATTCTTCTGCTGGAGATAATTTCTTTTCCTGTAGCATCCTGCCCTATTTCTGGTCCCACTTATAAAGTATCAAACACAGGATGCTACTGAAATGTTCCATTTCACATTTTCCAGAAAAGCCTTTTCCAATAAGATTTGACAAAAACATAAAGTTTTTTTTATTGTACCAGAAAGTTCCAGCAGCAGCTATAGACAGCAGTGGATTGTCTTCTTGTACAGATCTGCTTTTTGAGCTGTTAAACATGGACTTTGCCTGTACTCATCACAAACTCATTGGATAACACCCAGAACTGTGGACTCTGTTCTGGTTTTGAAGGAAATACCTTCTGCAGTGAACAAAGATCTTTACAGTCATCTTCTCTCATATAAAGCATACTGTGTAATTACCTCTCTGCCTCACCCAGCTGCTTCTTCTCTTATCCCCACATGTCTGCAATGCACATTTCTCCTTCAAGTCTGAAAGTTGACAATCACTGGAAACTCTTTTAAGTTATCTTTTCTGACATTTCCTCCTTAAAATATGACTGGAAGAACTCATTTATCAACTGTGTTCAAAGTCATTATCAGAAAGACATTAATGTCTTCATGTAATGTTTGAAAGCCTTTTCTAATCAGAGCATTTGCTTAGGCACATGCAAAGATCAGTTAATATGCATTTCCCACAACTCCAGCTCGAGAACAGGAGCACTGCCATCATTAGAAAGTATCTAGGGATTTACCTATTAAGTTACAGCTGTGCTTTTCAAACTCTGACTCCTCCTAGCTGTTTTCCAGTGGAAGAGAGAGTTCTTAGTGCAAGGAAGGGTTAGGGCAATTTTCTTGCCTTTTATTCACTTGTCACAGGTTTCCTGTTAGTAGGCTGTGAAACACAAATTAAAAAGTGGTGGGGAAAATGTAGTGAAGTGGATAGTTTCTCTTCTACTATATTTTACTATATTTCATTTTACTGAAATGAAACAAAACAATTGGTAATAGAAAGCTTAAGTAAGCTCATCTGCAAAGATGGGCAGTGAGGGCATAAAGGAAATGGAAGATTCATTATACTGTGAACCGCAGAGATCCCTGAATTAATGTTGCCCTCAATGGTAAAGCATTGTGTGAAGTCATCACTATCAGTTTTCAACTGCGTGGATGCAGCCTAAGCCATTGTGATGTCTCTGAACCTGTAGTTCTCTGCATGCATAACCTAGTGGTTCTACCTCAACATGGTCACAAACTGGCTCTCCACGTATTTTCCTTCACTTTTCTTCCACCAGTCCTCAGTATGATTGCACAGACTGGTTGTGAAATGCGTTGTTGTTTTCCAAAATGAATTCTCCAGTGGTCACTGCAGCAAAAGGGTACAGCCTGCTGGGGAGATACTCCATTCTCCCATGAGTCTCATATAATCTCCTCTTCACATAGTCCGAATCTGGTTAATTCAGACCACTGAAACAGAGAAGGCCTATTCCTTGGACTTTCCCAGATTTCAATTTTTTTTAATTGTAGTGGATTTGGGATTGTTTGAATCTCTCCTGATGCATGTATTGTGGTTGTCATTGTCCTAATATTGATGACATTTCTGTTGAGCTCATGCTGGGTACAGGCAGTATGATACAACCGTGATTTGAAAGGGCACTTGCTGAGGGAGGGAAACTGGGATACTAAACACACATTTGATAACAAAAAGCTGTAGTATGATGTACCTACTAATTTAAGGCACTAATGAAAGCCTTGGTAACATCACACTGTGTGTTCTTCAGATGCTTTGTACCTTGATTGTAGAAACATGGTTTGTAGTCAGAAAGAATATCTGTGCAAAATGAAAGTAAACTTTTCCTTTGCTTTAAAACCAGTTATTAAGAAGCTTTCATCTATAGAGATCAACAGTGCTGATTCCAGCCCTCTATTTTTATGTCCAGCTTATTGCCAAACACTGTATCTCTTATCAGACAGTGTACCCTGCTGTAGAAGAAATGTTCAGAGGTTAGCACTGCAAATGGGACTGTAGTCAGAGGACGTTTTCATCTCTTTAGGAAATACAGCAGAAAAGATGTGTAACATGCATAAAAGGAGCTGTAATAGAAAGATATATTGGACAGATGCTCTCTCAGGCAGGTCACAGTATTGGGCAGCCTGATTTGCTGCTGACAGATCTAGCAGGAGGTCCCAGCTATGTAGGTTGTTTTGAGTGTAGTGAAAATCACCCTTTTATGAGTCTGAGGAAAAAAAAAGAAGCTGGTACCAAGTGTAGTTATTGCTCAGTTATGCTCTTATTTAGCTGAGGGAAGATGACTGATACATTGGAACTGATACATTTAAAGATACACTGATAAAACTCAAATGTACACACTGTAAGAAAGATTCCTTCTTTGCTGCCTAAAGATAAGCTCAGTTGTGATATTAACATAACTTCTGTCATATATTAACTTATTTTTACAAATCCCTATCTGATGTATTTGCACAAGACCCTGGTATTGTTGAGTAATGCTAAAGGAGCAGAGCTCTGCATTGTTGTTTTGGAATTATGGCAATTTACAGCGGTCATCTTTCTTATAAGTCCTCCCTGTGGGAGTCAAACAGAGATTTGGATCAAATTCAAGCACACTGCATCCAAGTAAAAATATTCATAAATTCTTCATCATAGGAAATGAGAATTTTTTTTTACTTATCAGCAGACTTCTATTGCAAGGACCATTTCCAAAAGGAAGCTTGTTCCAGGAAGTGTTCTTTGCTTTCCCAAACACTAGCCATAGGCTTTTTTCCAAGCTCACGAAACCCACTCCTTATTCCTACTCTGTATTCTTGTTTTCATTTCCTAAGCAGTTAGCCATAAAGGAAGATTTGTCCAGTTCTGTTTGATGTGTCACTAAAGTCTTGTTAATATGCTTTGGTGTTTTGAGATTATCAGTAAGAACACCTACTTTTAACAATTTTACAGGAATCCCCTTTTTTCCGCTATCATACAGTGGCAGTTTTGCACCTTCTATAATCAAACTAAGGTTGAATTAATATCAGAGAAAATGTACTTATTTTTAAGAAAGTACTCATACCTTGAATAAGTTTTTTTACAAGTAATTCCCCAAAACTAAGCTTGTCCATGGAAGCATCTGTAGATTCATCTTGTGTTTTACAAATCACTAGTGTTGCCTTCTTCCTCGGTTAAATATATGTAGTGTTCCTCAGTTATGTGCCCTTACGAGTGAAGTCATGAGAGGTTCTCCATTGACTTATTCAAGTTAAATCCAGATACCATTTTTGTAAAAAGATCTATGTGGAAAACAAACTCAGTGCTTTGGTGCCCGAACAGTGAGTAGGAGGCAGAGGTGAAAGAAACTCTTATTTGCAAGCCAAAATACTCATCTCTCTCCTGACTGGATGTGGTGGGGGACCAGGGGTTCATAGATGATCAAGGCAAAGAAGGGATTTCCAAGCCTACTAGAGGTTAGTTTCTTCAGCTAAAAGATAGAGGTGGAAAATCAGAACCAGTGGAGGAAAGCCATTGTGGGTTGACCTAGTATGATATTTCCTTTTTACTTTTTAGCAACAAGAAGTAAGTTCCAGAAGGGCTGTGTAATTTTTTTAAGGAAGCAGGAAAATGTCATGTTTCATTTTCATTTTAGAGCTGCATAAATTAGTGTTCCCTGTGCCAAGCAGAGGCTGCAGCTGGGGAAGCTGAACATTTGCAAAGGCAAGCTGTGCCTTCAGAGTGCTTTTTTGTAGCCTTTACCAAGACCCTTTCTAAGCTTTCCGCTACACTGCAAAACTGAAATCTGAACTTGCTGCATTTGTCTGTTGAATATTCAGGTTTGAGTTTCATAATGAGTTTTTTAGAGGAATAAGTTATTGGACACAAGGATGTTTTATAAATGGCTTTGTTCCCTCTGTAAGACCCTTGGGATTCTTGTTGGTCCTTTTAGGAATTCCTATAAAGCAGCATCACAAATTCAACAGAGGACTTCCTGATTCACCACAAAGGAAGTTGTATGCCAGACCCTACCTTCCGTGAGAAGTATAAAGAGCATTTTAAAAGGGAGAAATTAATTTTAAGATGATTCATTAATACTTGCTTTTTCATTGACTACTTCCCACAATCTTAGCTCTAAGGTTTTTCCAAAACAACAACCAAAAAATCTTTGCAGGATTCAAGCTTTATTTTTACCCTGCAGCTCATGTTTAAGCTTGCTATCAACTGTGAAATTGGGAGGGTTAATTATTTAATGCTTAGATGTTTTGAAGACAAAAAATACCAGACAAGCAATATCTACTACTACAGCTACAGTAAGGATTAAAATAGCTGAGAAATGTCTCTAATTGGAGTTTTAATTTATAGTTTTAGTAGGACTTGTAACTCTCTATGGACATTTTTGCTGCAAAGCTTTTACGTCCTGAACATCACCTGAGCTGGAATAATTTAATTAAATATGAGAACCTAGAGATAGTTAATTTGATTCATTTGTATTAGAACATAATTTTCCCCATAGAATAGCAATGCAGATAATTTTTTACCTAATTATGCCATTTTCATTTTGTTATCTCTTATTATAAACTGTCATTTGCTTCTACATATACTTGCCAGTACAATCCTAATTCCAATTTGATTAAGTACACCATAAAATGACCTTTGCTTTAAGGCTGCTGGCTCTTTGCTGCAGCAAATTGTTTCTGGTACAGATATATAGTTGATGTAGGTATATTTATGCTCAGAAGAGCTCTGCAACACATTGACTTCTTTTCCAGGTAGCTATAGATTTCACTGCATCGAACGGTGATCCTAGGAACAGCTGCTCGCTGCACTACATCCACCCCTATCAGCCCAATGAGTACCTGAAAGCTTTGGTAGCTGTTGGGGAGATTTGCCAAGACTATGACAGGTAAATAACCACGTTTGATTACAGAGTTGTCTTTCCCAAGTGTTTTCACAGTGTGAAATTAATGACTGCCTGTGGCTGGCTGCAGAAGCTCTGTGTTTAGGCACTTAAGAGGAATGACTGCACGTCAGAAAGATGAGTTAACCTTAACCTGCTGTTGAGAGTGACACTGTGTTTAGATTAGTTTCATGATAAAGAAAGTCACAGTTCTCGGCTGTTTGGCTGATTTGTGTGTAAAGTTTCAGGTTTATATTCACATGTTGAAATTACATGTTAGAGTGGATTTTTCACGTGTTCAAGGTTAACAACTTGGAGCTGGTTTTGCAGATGCTGGCAGCATCCTTTCTGATACACTTGGGAGTCTGTTTGTGTCCCATTCTACTGAGGAGTGGTCTTGAGAAGTTGTGTTTGAAACTGAATTTGTAGTTGCCTAAACTGCTTATTCACGATGTCTATTCTTAGAAGTAAACCCATGGTCTTTTTCAGCATTCTCCTGGCCTGTTGAATATTGTGTTCTCTTCTAAAATAAATGTTAAAAGCTAGTGATAGCATGTGTATGCTACATGTCTTTAAATAAATAAACAAATGCAGGTAATTGAACCAAATATGCTTTGATTACATTATGTACTTCTGTTGCTTTCAAATAGGCTGCTTGATTCTATCAAATTAATTGCCCATTATTAATCTAATTACCAAGTACATTTCCTTGAAATGTTCTTTCTCTGGTGGTGAGACACAGTATGTTACACAACTATTCTTTCTAATATTTGCACGTATGATAGATATCCACCCACCACTTTTCCATATGTAAATATCAGATCTCAAGAAAAATTGGTATTTCCAGTCAAATTTGAATTATACTTTCTGTAGTGACTTCAGATTATGGTTTGCATGTTACATGTTGCATAGTGCTCAGAGGCACTTCCATTTGCATGGTAATGAAATATCTTCTCAAGGAATGACAAAAATACTGCCCTGATACAAGTTCTGTAAGAATTCCGTGATCAGATTTAGTCAAGGAGTTTAAGAAAATTAATATTTTATTGTAAGTGATCTGATAATTCCCCAGTAATTATGCAGTAATTTAATAATTACTAGAAATCATTCAGAGGATTAATAAACTTCAAAAAATAGGGAAAGGAGTTAAAAGAGCTGGTTTACACACACAGAATTTTTTTTTTTTATCACTTAAGGTGTACTTTTTAAGAAAACTAAATAAAGTGGCACAGTCACTTCTATATGGAAATATTATCCGAATCAGAGTTCTTCTCTCAGTAAGTATATTTCAATCAGTACAAAAAATAATAGCCAGTTATTTTTTAAATTAAATCATCAGCATCATTCAGTTCTATTGTGCTGCAGAAAATGCCTGTTGATGCCAATCAGCACAACTGAAGGTCTGTGAGCTACATGAACTAGGGCTGAACGAAAGGCAGTTGTTTTCCCATGGAAATGTCACCTTTTGGGCATGTGTTTGATCTGTACATGTTCTCAAGTTGTGACACTATGAATATATTCCCACGGACAAGTTGATTCAACATGGCCAGTGCTTTCTGATCAAAATGTCACATGAGGATTTTTTCTTTATACTTGCACATTTTGAATCCGGAAGATTGGAAATGAGAATTTAAAATTTTGCAAAAAAGGGAAGAAATTAGGAGGAGCAAATCTTCATACAAAATGATCTACAGGTTCTGTATAGACCTTTATTGTGCTAAATTGCAGACTTTGTATGTATGAGCAAATATAACCTACAAAGCATATCTTCTGTATATACTCTTAAAAAAAATACAAATTCATAGTGGCATAGATCCATAACTGCTCCAGTGAGTCTAGTCATGCTTCAGATAATGGAGCAGGGCATTTGTTTCTAGATTAAGATAAGACAAGGGTGAAAAGAAATGGACTTGCTGAACCTAAGGGCTGCTTAGAGCCAGAGTGTTATCATTTGCTTGGGGGCATCTGTTTACTAAGATTAGAATAGGAGATCACACAATGGCAGTGCTCTTGCGTGAAGTTTTATAGTTTGCACCCATCAATTATCTCCAAAAGGCAGAACTGGCTGATTTCAATCCAAACCAAGGAAAATGGAGTGGTTTTAACTCAGGATTAATGTATTTGCATCAAATTAAAGAATAGATGAGTAAAATAAAATCTGTTTGCAATAATTTTTGCATTCCAAACTTTTTGCATTCCAACAGCAGAGCTGTAGAATTCTAAGTACTTTTGCTACTTATATACTAGCAGACTGCTTTTTTAAATTGCAAAAAAAATCCCCATGTGGTTATTAATGAAAATACTTCTTTCATTAGAAACATTCAAATTTATTTGTATCTTGGGAGGAATTAAATTGGCAAGTAATACATGGAGAGACTACACTCAAAATGCAAAATTTTCTCTTATAAACTCCAGCTAGTTGGGTCAATCAAACCGAATCTACTCATAATCTAGGTTTCTGTACATATCAGCCTAGCATAATCATCTGTAAGTAATTAATGCTCCAAATTAAGTGTTGCCTCACATCCCTTGGCACAGTGGAATAAACCCTGCTCATCCAAAAGTGCATTTATCTGTATGGTTCAGAGATTCCTGAAACAGTTAAATGAGTAGCACTGTTTGCATATTTAAGCGTGAAAGAATAAGATCCATTCTTTTATCAGCAATATTCAGAGAACGAGAGACATTGATTATTATCCTCATTGTAGAATTGCTGCAGCCCTGTAGGAATAGGCCAATCTGATAATGATAAGGGAAATGGAAGAGCTATTCACCTCCACAAAATACTTAATACTTTATCTCTCTGGTGGAATTGTTTCAGGCTATAGCAATGTTTTTCATAAGAGAGAAGATAGAGTGTGTAGGTGATATAACCAGTGGCTCAGCAACAGCAGCAGTGGATCATAAAGGAAGGAGAAGCATTCATTAGTTTTAAGGAATTAGGTTCTAAAATGTCGTTAGAAATACTGGAAATGGGAAATCACATTAAAAACTTAAAAATAAGCAGACACCTTCATAGTGAAGAATTTATCTAAAGATAAATGACTCATGAATGTTTGAAAATGACCTCATGAAGTGAGAAATAGGTATTTCTGTTTAAACATTTTCAGAAGCTGTCTTTTATATTAAAAGTTACACCACTGGTATAATTTTACCTTGAAATTTTGCAAATCTACTCCACTTTTTCTAGTATAGAGAAACAGGTGAAAATTATGAAAAATCATTAGGCACTGAAGTGCTTTATATTGAAAGATCTGCTTCTGTATCATTTCATGTTTATTTTTTACCTCAATATTTTCTGTATTGAGTTCTCTGGATCAGAAGTCAAATAAAATGATTTCTGATGACCAGCAATACCAGCCTAGCCAGGATCCTGAAAAATCAGTTGATCACTACTATATATGTGTATGTTCCCTCTACGTGTTTTGCTCAATGAGTTAGCAAGTTTCCTTAAGGCAGATTGGGTTAAACCCAATTCTCTGTGCTGGCTTAGGGCTCCTAACCTTCAACAGCTCTGAACAAAGGTTTTGGCTACCCCTTTGTTTTGGAGCCTGGTGGAGACTCCTTCAAGAAAATGCTGTTTTCAAAGGGTAGGTGGCAGATGTCTTTGCTGATTGAACACCCAGATATGAGGAAAGGCAAACTCATTCATCAATTGAAATAAAAGATCTCTGACTAAAATCTTATAAAAACCATGAAGCTCTCTTAAATTATATAATAATTTTGAATGTGTCCTGTTCTGCGTCACAGCTCTTCCCCAAATGCTTTTCAATTTGAATCCTAAGACTTGCCCCCCATTTTGGAAGCCAGAGAAGCCTATGGCTAAACTGAGGAATCTGAGAACATTTGCTTTCCCCTTTTGTCCCAGCATAAGATCTGGCCATTTCCTGACTGCAATTCAGGACCTAAACTACCTCTTTGTATATAAAACTAGAGTTCTACTCACATATGTATTAATATATAGGTATGTAACATAGAGGTATTATATATACGATGTACAGTATTTATTGTTAATATTGAACCATTCAGTGAAAAAAAAAAATTGCTTTCTCTTTTGTGCTGTTTTATATCTTCCCTCTCTGCATAGCAAAGCCATAAGTCACAATAACAACAGTGCACACAGTTTATTAAAATGGCTGGTGCTTTGATCTTAATGATTTGTTTTAGCGGTGCTGGAATACAAGCAAGTAGCCATGAGTGTAGCTCATCTTTCATTCTGCAGTGATTGTTGTTTCTATCAAAGGAAAAATGGGCTGGAATGGGACTGTAAATAGCTTGTTTGTAAGGATAAATGTTTTACTTGTACACAATGCCAAAGGCTGAAATACTTCCTAAATGATTTTACATTATTGCAGATTTTAATGATGTTATTGTGAGTGAAGCCCATGGCAGGACTTGCAAATCTGCTCCTCACTTTGACTTCTGCAGTTAGTAGTTTTCCTTTTGCTTGTGCTTATTAAGAATCTCATTATATTACATTAAATATTTATCTTTGCATTAAAACTTCTGATCTGAATCAGGAAGACAATAGAGCTTATTGTCTAATCCCATTGAATTCAGTCTGGCTCAAGCAAATCCTGAGGTATTATGCAAAGTATAGATGGCACTAAAATGGAATAATGAGTTTTACTGAATTTAAACTTTATTATTAATTGTTTGCCCACACCCAAATGTCCAGTGCCTCCCATTTACCTGGATGATTTTAATGATTTTTTTTCTACAAGTAGTTTTATGTTTGTGCATACAGAGTTCCTCATTGGATTAATAAAAAGTGTATTCACAAACATGTAGGAGAATCAGCTTTTGTATGGTCAAGTCAATACTCATTCCTTGAAAAAGACAAAGATTAGATGTACTTTATCAAATGCTTTTAAGCATTTACTGCACTGGATATTTGTGGAACTTCCCATTCTTGATGGGCCATTCCCATTCTTATCTATGCACTCAATACATGACTCCATATATTTGACCACATAGTCTTGTAAAATCCTGTCAAATTAATCTTCATTTTATTCAAAATCTATTCCAAAATAGTCTTAGTTCTTAATTATTTAAAATTTCTCTGTTTATTCACTCTTAAAGATACTGCAGATTTTTCTTGAGTTTCAAGAGTCCTTGAAACAGATGGAAGATAAACTGTTTCCTGATACTAATGTTTTCTTTTCATTTAGGCAAATAGTCTCCTTAAGTCTAAATCTTAAAGTAGCTCCTTGAAAGTGACATTCACACTGAGATCTTATGCTAACTAATAAACTGCTCGTGTAAAACATAATTGACTAGCAACCTTCCCAAAGGCCACTAATGAGCAGAGTACATTATTCCTGCAAAAGGCAGAAATTATTTATGTGTAGACCTCTACAAAATACTTAAAAGTGAAAATTCGGAAACCAGGCCACATTCCACAAAAGACATGAAACTCCTGAAGTCGGTCTGAGTTGCATCATTACCTTATGCAAGCAATGAATTGCAGCAGTTGCTGAGTAAATGCAAAAATTGCTCTTTTTGATTTATTTTTCGTATTTTAGGCCTGAGCTAGTATGTTCGCTATGATTGAAAACTGTATATAAGCCCTTCCTTCCCTGTAAATTCCACTTGAAAATTTAGAAGGGAAAAAAATGAAAGGAGAAAATAAAGGTACCAGGGTTCCAAGCCCAGCATTGGCTGTAGAACTAAAAAGTGAAAAAAATACAAACCTGATGAAAGTTCCAACTGTCCCAGAAATACTTTTCCTGAGACACCAGCAGAGGGCAGTTAGGGAGGAGAAAGAGGACAAGGGATGTGGAACACAGTACCTGTTATGGAAGTCATGTATAAATCAGTGCAATTAGTCCCAAATGCAAATATCAGTCCATGCTTAATACTGTGGTTTCAATTAAGGCTCTAAGTGGAGAGAGATCCCAGAGTTTATATCTTTAGTAACCAGAGCCTTATCCCCAAGAATCACCTAACAGGTCACTTCATCCTGAAGCCATGTCTGGGTTTGTGGATGAAGACTCAGAAAGTTACCTCGACTGGAAGGATCTGTCTTAAATGCCTTGAGGTAATTGTGCCAGACACGAAGAGAAAAACAGAACCTTGCTTTGATTGTGATAGTAATATAATAGTAGCTCATTGAAACTGGGGCAAAAAAAGGATGCCTAGAATAATTGGCACTATATGTGATGTTAAATATTTCATTAACTCCCTACACAGAACTGTAGATGTTAAAATTTTATCTAGTCATGCAGATCAATAAATAAAAACATGCTTATTTATTAAGCATCTCTTTTTATCACTTTAATTACAGAAACAACCTTTCTGGAGGCTATTTAGCAAAAAAGCTGATTAGCATATCTAAACAAGTTTAAAAATCTTGAGGGAAAAGACATGAATCTTTTTATTTAGTGCTTTAACAGGACCAAATTTGCATAGACATACAACAGAAGAAAAATAGAGAAACAGTAACCTATACAGAAAAACTTGTAGCTTATGTTTGTCAGTAAACTCAGGTGTGGGTAAACATGTTCTGAAGTGTTTGGATAACCCAGGTCTAGAACTGCACCGGCAAAAAAAACATCACTAAAAGTTTCTGTTATCAAACTGGAGTGAAAATCCTTGGATTTAATAGCTGAGGACCTAGACCAACACAATTACACAATAAATACAAACATATATTCAGTATTTGCCCTTGCAGAACCTGTCATTTGTAGATTGCTGCCACATAGGGGTTTCCACAATCAACACTTTTTATCCCAAGAATCAGTACAGGAGAATTAGTCTCATACACCAACTGTATTGGGAAGATGACTTCATAATGGCTTCTTTTGCAAATGTACATACATACAGACATGCATGTGTGTGTGTGCATGTATTTATACACACACACACATTTATACACATCTATGCAGGCCATTTATCTGGGCAGATCCTGTCAATTCTTACGGCTCTGCCTTTTCTGTTGCTGAGTTTTCATCTTTGTGTCTTCTTTGTGTCTTTTCTTCCAGGAACTCAGTTCCTATGCCAGTGCACCAGTGCACGAGCAGTCCTTTCCAAGTTTCTTTTGTTAAGAAACTGCTTAGCTGCAGTTTCCTCCAAATACTTTTCAGATGTCTGCTACATTCTGTCAGCTGATAGATACCTCAAAATCTGAACCTTCCACATGGCTTTTCTATGTGGTCTTTGCTATTTCTCAACTCAGCTTGAGACCTCCTCTGAAGAGATTTGGTCAGTGCAGTACTTGACACCTTTCTACAACAATACAGCCTGGTACTGCAGGGGTTTCTCTGTCAAAATTCCTTTCTGAAGAAAATAACATGAGGTATAAAACCCTGCCAAAATTGCATTCCACCTGCTGCTACTGTGGAGACTAAACATCTGTGTAAATTACAGGTAAATAAGCATAAGTAAAGGAGCAGTTTCTGTTGTCATTTTCACTGATGCCATTTGATGCTGATCTAATACATCTTTAGTCAATGCAAGCATTTCCACACTTTCAGAAGTGCGACTTTCCTCCTTGCACTTTAAAGTATATAACTAGTTTAGTCATCTACTCTATTATATTAGCATATAGCTGAGAAGCAAATTTTTCATATTTGGAAACTCGTCTGTGAGGTAAATGAACACCATGCCTCAGTTGACCTTAATGGATTTGTGGGTCCAATTGCTCTCAGTTAAAGCTCGGCAATTCTTGTGAATTAGGTTGCATTTACTATCTTAGTATCGCCTCCAACTTATTGTGAAATTAACCTTGATCAGAGATTCCAAATTATCAGATGAACAGAAGGTAATAGCCTATTTCCCCCTGCTGCCTAGCTGAATGTTTACTCATCAGTATACTTCAATTAGGATATTGCTCTTACTCATTTTGTTAGTGTTCTTCATTTTGACTTAATGTCATTCCAATTTTGGGACAAGTACATCAACAGCCTTAATGTGATACTTGATCACATTAAGTCACTGTATAATCTCTATAAAGGTTTTACCCTGCTCATCCTAGAAAGTTCATTTGTATCTCAAGAGCATTTGATGAGAAATTCTTCTCCCAGCAACTCTCTCTGTATATATATATTGCAATGCACTCCTTTATTTCCCTCTTCCTAGCATATGCCTTATGGATAGCTCTTTTCTGATATAAAACTCATGCAGGGGAAGATCTCTGACCAACCCTTTTCAATGTAATTTGTAAAAAAGGACAGAATTATGTGCATATGTGGTGGCAAAGCTTTTCTTCTTGTGGTTGCTTAGTCCTGTAAGCCACACTCGTGGTTCAGGAGGGCAGGGCCCCATCACTGTTCAGTCTGGGGTTCTTCCAAACCTGTACCTTACATGATGGAGTTCAGCCTCCTGTCTGCAGTGTTGTCTTCAAGACATGTCGAGTTTTAACTGTCTGAGATTACAGTTTGTGTGAGAATTACCTATTCAGTGATGGTATGATTTTCTATATATAATCCCACAGATAAACCAAATCTCTATATATAGAGTTAGAGTTTTGGAGGGTAGAGGGACATATGAGAAACCCCTTAAAATACAAGACTGACTGAAAACTGCCTGGTTTGAGAAGTTAAAGTCAAATCACTGTAGTGTTTTGCAGTATACCCTTTCCTAGTTTATTCCCAGTTGTAGAGTCTCATTTCTTTTTCGAGATGCATTTTACTGAATTGGGTCATTCATGTAGGCATAAATCAGGCCACTGCAATTTATTTGTTATCTTGCAGGGAAGCTTGACATTCTGTCTCACCTTCCTGAGTATGTTATTTTATTAGGCTATCCTTCTAGCAAGTGATAGATCTCATTGCCATTTCTTTTGCTTAACCTACTCCTCCCTCAAGCTCTAATGACTTTTTTTTTTCTGTGTATGTTTACTTTTCCCCAGCCTAGGAATTTCTGAGTTTACTTGATATTTTTACCCTGCAGAGATCCTTGTGCAATTCTTTTAATATTAACAAGGGGAAGTTTAAATCCATTGTACCTGGATTTGGCTTTGTTAGTTATTTGATGAGTTGATGCCTTTTGGGGGTTAGCTTCAGAAAATTTGTATTCCCCTGCTGCATTATCTATTTCCCCCGCAGGTGAAACGAGCATTGCTCCATATTTTTGAAACGCAATTACATGACAGTAACTATTTTTCAGTATTCAGCAGATTCCAGCTCCCCTAAGGTGCCTGAGAGCTGTGATTAAAGATAATGAGTGAATTTTAGTGTCAGGATTTTGCATCAGATTACGTAGCATCTCTGTGACAGCCCAAGTGATGTACTGATGCAGTGATTTACCACTGATTTGCATGCTCCCAGCTCTCTTTTGTGATCAAGATGTATGATAATCAGCTCATCCTTGCTCCTCCATTAGAAATCACTGTGCATTAGGGACTGAATGCCAAGCTGTCTTAGGCACAGAACAAGTTTGAATAAACACGCAGTAACCTGGCCTAAACCAGAGATGTGGTTGTATCGAACCAGACATAACCACACAATGAATATCTGGTGACAGGGTAGCAATCCCTTAGAGAAGAATACAGATTTGTGGGTGAAAACACTGCCACTGCTGAACTCTTGTGGTCTTTCTGACTCTGGCTGGGGCAGGCTGAGAGCTGGACCACAGCCTGGCTCTGCATCCTGGAGGAGCACAGGTGGCTGTGCAAGACTGCAAGTGGTGAAATGGATGGACTCTGGTCCCTTCCACTGCAATGGTTTTATTTAGCCCTAGAATTGAAGAACAGCTTGGGTTGCAAGGGACCTTAAAGATCATCAAGTTCCAACCCCCCTGCCAGATCGTCTCCTTTATTTACCCAGCTCTGCTTGCAAAGTGGGAGCTGAAAATGTTTAAATATTTCAAATAATTTCTGTATTTTCTTTGGAACTGCTGTTAATCCCTGTAAGCTGTTATGATTCAGAATTTACTGGCATCAAGCCCTTCTCAGATAAGTACTAAATAAAATACTTAGAAACATTCTGAAGCATATGATTCATTCATATGCTTTAGAAAAGAAACACTTAATTGAGCTCGTATTCTTCCAGTTCACTCCCTGAACATGAAAGATTACAATTTTAATTGAGTTTAGAGATAACTCTACTTTGTTTGTGGCATTTGCTGTTTTCTATCTTTTCCTTTCCCTTTTCCTCTCTATTCTCCCCCTTCCTCTTTCCATATCCTTTTCCCCTCCTTTCTCTCCTCACATTCACACTTTCTTCAATTACATGTGTAACACACACTTCCCTTTTTAATTTTGTCGATTTAAAATTCCTCTCTAATGGAGGAAAATTATCTGCTTTCATCATGAGAAAAGTATGTGAAGCAGAGCAGATACACAGTTTATTCTTTTAAGACTGTAATTGAAAGGCATAATAATTGATTTTACTGCATCCAGTACTTTCAAAATACCTCCCTGGTAATTCTGATCTGACCCAAGACCAAAATTACAATGACAGCTTAATATCCGGTGCTTCTAGTCAGGTATTCTCCTTGCAAGCTGTAAATTTAAGATTCTCAGGTATTTGCAACTAAAAATGGACTCTTAGTGTTTCTCTCTCCTCACTCCATGTTGTTTCCTTTTCCCCCATTCACTGCATCATTAGTACTGTTTGTGCTACTGTGTTGTTCTAGCATAAAGTGAGCAGGTTTTCATGCTGATGATATCCAAGGTCAGTTAAGTAACATCAATATGAATACTGCATTGACTTCAGGAGGATAAACTTTAGCACAACTATAGCTACATACCAAAGGGCTTTCATAGGAACCAGTAAAATTAGTCCCAAACAAGCTGTGTAAGTGGCTAGCTAGGAGTTAATCTTTCAGAATTAATAAATTCAGAATTGATATAGAATGGCTTAGGCCTTTTTTCTCCATACAATTAAGAACTCAGGTTCCAAATTTCAATTTTTAAAGGAACTGATTTTCAGAGAGCATTGTCCTGACAACCTTTTTGAATACAGGTATTGCTGCACTGGTGAATATCTCAAGCATCGTCTCTCCCCGAGGCTTCTGAGAAGGCTGCAAAATGTCTCTAATATCTGACTAATTAATTTTACCTAGTGAAGAATTTTCTTCTTTTCATTAATAGGAATAGCAAATCCTTTTCAGAATAAATGTAATGTCCTGGTTTCAATGATACTACATGTCAGAGAGCACCAGTGGTTAATGAGACAAGATTTTGGAATATTCTTTATTTTGTCTCTTTATTATAAGCGTATTTCTTTCAGTCCAGTAGCACTAGGCTTCCCAGTGAAATAGAAAACAGGATCATTATCTGTATCACTTTTACCAATTTACAAAACCTTAGTATTAGCACTATTCATCTCTTTTTCTGTGTGTGCAGTACAGCTCACTGAAATCTCTCTTCTCTCTGCCCATGTTAGTGTTTTGATTTGTCACTGCTCTTCCTCTGTTTCAACTAGATAGCTTGAAAGATGGGTGTCTAAAACTGAGCAATGTCTCAAAGGGACAATATGGGATGTTTTCAGATATTATTTTCTTCTATGTGTTGTATTATAGTTGAGGTTACTGAGGGACTTTTTTCTAACTGGTTCTATTTCTCTTCAGAAGGCTGCAGTCTTAGAGCCCTTAAAATTAATTTCTGTGTGCATTAATTTACATTTATCAATATGAACACTGAACCTGAACCCTCTCCCTGGTTTTTCTTTTAGGCTATAACATAGATCTGCTCAGTCTTGGGTGTCTTTCAGTAATTTATGCCTGTTTGACTGAAAAAGTACCAGAAGCCATATTACATCTATGTTTGCATGACTACTCATGGGCCTCAAATAACCAGGTATAAAAGCCAGAGTCTGATGCTTTTGCTTTTTTGATCTTCATGTCAAGTACATCAGCTTTTTGAAAGTTTTGCTGTGTTTAAATTTTCAAGAGAACCTATGTAAAACAAAGAAAATATAAAAGGTGAATTAGACATTACAGAGTAATTTTGTAAAGATTTTTCCATGTCACAGTCCTCTTTTTCTTACTTGATACTGTAAGTTTTAGGTTCTATGGAACCAGCTTGTTTTTCCAGTTCCATGTTTCTCTCCTGTCCTTTCCTTTTAGCAGCCTGCCTCCAGCAGGACAGTGCAGGCAGTTTCCCTGCATGTGCCAAGGACTCTCTGGCCAGCTTTAAACAAGTCACGGATCTTGAGGTTGCCCAAGGCTGAGGACATGACACTGCCCATGTCCTTGTGTATCAGCTTTCTTCCTCCCAGCACAAACTGGTGATGCCCAAACTGCATTTGGGAGCAGTGTCAGGCACAGCTGGACCCAGCACTGTCCCTGGGAAGTCTCTGGGGGTGCTGGTTGGCAGGAGCTAGCACTGTACCAGGGAGGGTGCTCACAGATCATTCCTATGGGCATGTCCCATTGCTTCAGCCAGGGTCACAGGCCTATTTCCTGCTATGAACGACATCCAAATGTCTGAGCAAGCAATACAAAGAAAAAGAAAACTGGTTCTCACTTTCCTTCTTTTGTGTGAGTTTAAATTACAAAGGAAGAAAAGTCTTTAAAGCAGATCCCTTTCCTACTGAAATGCCAGGCTAGGAAACAGGGTTGGAGTCTCGGATGCATGCAATTCACCCCTGAGGCAGGAGAAAACCTTCTTTTCATTTTCTGACTGTAGTTTAAGTCCCTGGATGGCCTAACCCTTGACATAGCTTCCAGAAGCTGGGAAGCTGCTCTGCTTTCTTCTGCATGCTGCCATGATAGCCTTGGGTCTTTTAGAGCAGCTCTTTCACACCCCTATACCATAAGGGATTATCCTGGTGATGCCATGATGATTTTTTGGCTTTTCTTTTATATACTCTTTATATACCTTTTATAACGCTTTAATGTCTCCTTAGTGCTCTTAGCATGCATACTTGTAATTCCTTAAGTCCGATAATTTAGCATAATTCTAGTATTCTAATATTCTGTCAAGCCAAGAAACCAAACATCCTGGAGGCCTCGCAGCTGGAGGCCGGAAAGCCCTGCACTATCCCGAGAAACCAAGGTCCTCTCTGAAACACATCCTGTAAACTAAGATTAGGCCCATCCAGAGGGGAATTCTTCAAGATGGGGAGATATCACGCTATTCATTCAAGCTTCTCATTGGAGAATCTTTGTATGTATGCTAATTTGCAAGGCCTATAAATTGTATATGCAATCTATTGAGTGTGTGCATTTCAGCGCATTCCACCTTAGCAAAGTGGTGCACCTTAAAGATCCTTAATTAAATACCAAAGTAAAAACCCCTTTTCCCATTAACCGTGTCTGGCTCTTAATTTTAAGACCAGAAAAAAGCAACATTGGAAGTGAGAGAGTTCTTGTCTGCCCTTCTGGGTCACTTTTTCCCTGCTGTGTCTCAGTAGTGCAGGACAAGCAGAATGAAGGCAGCAGGCTCAGCTGCTGGATTCTTTTCTCATATGAAAAAGTGAGGAATGGACGGGAAGACTAGAGGGGGTTATATTGTAAAATACCACTAAGCCATTAAACTTCCCACTTACTAACTAGTGACACCTTTATATTAGCTAAACACTTTGTTTTGTGTGATAGCAGGATAAGTATTCCGTACATTTAAATTTTATATTTATTCTGAAAGGTATCAGCTGCAATTTTTGAGGTGTGGTCTGGGGATAACATTATGATCTTTTTTATGCAAGAGATGTCATGAGTGTCAGAATGTTCCCTTCTTACCTTAAAAGTCAAGCTCCAGTAGCACATGAGAGTTAAGTTCTTGGTCCCAGCAGCTTGAATCAGATTACCAGAAGTATGGGCCTAAATTCTGGTGAGCTACCTAATGAGAGTGTGGAGCTATTCTGGGTGAGGCAACAGAAAGTACTAAGCACAGGAGAAGACCCCAGGATACCCCTTCTCTCTAGAGTTCATGTCCTTCCCTCTAAAAAGCAGCCATGTGGAGCCCCATCCTGAGAGTGTACATGATCCTGCTTTACCCTTTCACAATGTGATGGTTGCACTTACTCAAAAAGGAGATGTGGGAGGATCAAACATAAAGACAAGTGTCCTGACTGTGGAGGTAAGGTATTCTGGGTGCAGAATAACAGTGGGGGCTGTACCACTGTGTGACTGGGAATGTGGGAGTCTCACCACCAGAAGGAGAATCCAGGGTGCTGTAGGTATGACTTATTGCTGTCTCTGAATTGCTGCAGAGTAGAAGATGGAGCTGTAGATACAAGAGTGCCTACATTTGTTTACACTCCAGAAACATTGCAATAGAAATGCAGGCACTGGATGGGTTTAGGCATCTCCCAGTTGTACAACTGCTGCCAACATTGAACTTAGATGCTTATGTTCTACCGAAGTAAAAGTCTAAGTAAAATTCATTTTTAGTCTTTGTTTGTTCTTGCCCCAAATCAATTAACTGCAACTCCACAGTTTGATTTTCTAATCCAGCCATGCTTAATCATTGATGTAAAACAAGATTTCCTCCCTCTCGAATTCTTTTCTAATGCTTTCTTATTTCTTGCCCTCAAAGTGTGTGCCTGAATTCTCTGCATGCATTTGTAAGGGCTTTCCCACTTCCAGAAGTGTTTAATCAAAGAGAATGCTATCAGCAGGTGGTTAGCATTGAATGTCAGCAGCTACTTTGTTTCTGACATCTCTTGGGAAAAAAATGTTTCATTACCATGCAAATGATGTTAGTCTTCCTTTCGAAGATCCATTGTCACATGGTGTAACATATGGTACACAGAGCTGTGCGCACAAGATTTATGCAGCAGAGGGAACACAGTTTGGCTTTCTTTTAAGGCCTTCAGTTTTTCCTTAGGTTGGATCAGAAATGTCATGAGGCCTTTAACAACCTATGCCAGACAAAAAAGCCAAGCAGCTTTAATGGGTGCTATTATCTTTTTGGAGTATGTCTGGGATCTGAATTATTCAGTTGATACTTGGAGTGGCCATGTCTTGAACTACACAAAAAAAAATTGAAGCTGCTGGCCTCTCCTGGGAATTTTTAGAAGTTCCAATCATGGTAGCTGGAACTCAGCTTTTCCAAGGGCCACGAAACCCTGTAAGTAGACTAGGATAAACCTAGTCTGATTCATCAGAGGACTGGACTACAGCTCAGTGACATCAGTGAGACTTCAGGATGTGTCTAGAATTAAGCATATGTTTGAGTGAATTGTTAACCTCAAGTGTGTGATCAAGTGCTTTGCTGACTCAGGGACAAGACATTCCTTGCAGCTTGTTGTTTTCCACTTTGCCATCTGGGAAGAGGCAGCTTGACAGCATGTGGGCTGTGTTAGACATTATTGCACTTCTCAAAGGGTATTAACAGCCTTGAAGTTTCCAGGTTCTCTGAATCAGGTATTTTTTTCTCTTGCAGATCTAACTGGGGTAGAATAACCTCACTGTAGTGTCTGAAAGCAAACTGACCATGCCAAGGCATTTTGGCAGGTTATCAGTCAATCTATGCTTGAGCAAAATAATCTCATGTTTTAGTAGAACTACTAAAGACGCAGGTGGAAAACTTTACAGAACCTGCAGGTTTGGGTGCATGAAAGTGCCCCTTTCAGATATTTTAGGAAGTTCCTTTTGAGCAACTGGACAACTGTAAGAGCCCAAATGTGTAAACACTTTTAATCTGAGTCATAGCTTTCCTAGACCCATTTTCTGAGCTGGAGGACCACATCCATATTTATATGAAATAAATGTTATTGCTGTTCAGTCAACAAACTTTCTTGCTTCAGCCAGGTAATGCAAAAGAGAGGGTAATTCAGACTTGTTATTGCATTTGTGGAAGAAGCACAATACATCCTGATCCCTCAGGCTCTTCCAAGTGATTTTAACTTTAAAAATATTTAAAAATATTAGGAGCTCACCTGAAAAATCATCCGTAACACTCCGCCCATTCTGTTCAGCACACAACCCTACTTCTCCAACCCAGTACCCTTCCAGTCTGCCATCACTTGACTTAAAAGCTGTTTCTGTGCTGCTTTGTATTTCTCAGGAATGCATACAGAGGAATAAATGTTTATTGTACCAATATGCATTTCTCTGTGGGTACTCTTACATTTTTTTTCATTCTTTTCCAGTGACAAAATGTTCCCCGCCTTTGGATTTGGAGCAAGAATACCCCCAGAATACAAAGTAGGTGCCTAAGTGTAATTTTCTAATTTCCTTACGTTATGAGGCACAAAATAAGGGAGAAATGGGGCAGGGAAGGGCAGAGGCACACGGGAACAGTTCCTCTGCTTGTTTTCTTCCATCTGGCTTTCTCACCCAATGATACCTCACTGAAACCAGAAATCAGCCAGGGCTAGACTTAAAAAAACTGTTTGACACACAAAATATTTAGTGGTATTGGCAAAGCTTTGTTGTTGGATGCTAAGAGGAGAAATGATGTTTTGAGCATCCCTTGTCAAACATCTTCCTGAATATAAAGACTTGAGAAGAATTTTGCTCTGTGGTGAATTTCAGTGTCATGGTGGACATGGTCAATACCAGAAAGAGAAATACAAGAGCATGTAGCCATGCTGGAGAGAAGTGGTATTTATAAACAAAAAAAAAAAGAGAGTGATCTGCAGTAATGCTGCAATTGTGAGCATAAATATGCCATCTGGTAGGGTTGGAGTGAAGGCAGTGAAGTAAAAGAAGGAGTATCTAACAGAGAAAGGCCTAAGAAGAAATAAGTAGAAATTCAAATGCTTCGTTGCAGAGAGGTAGTGTGGGCAGAAGAGTAATTCTGCACAGATAACTAATCAAAATCTAGGTGGGGACTCTGCAGCTCAGATACTTTCTGGAAAGGAGAAGCATTAGCCATCTGATCATGCAGACTTCATCCAGCATGCTTGCATGCCCTTCTCTGGGCTGTGGCTGGGTAGGGAGGTGAACACAGGCCAGGTACGAATTTCTGAGAGGGGCTGTGTGCATTCAGCATTGTAAGCATGAAGCAGCAGATTAAAAAAATGCACCAGTGTGTTCCTCATGGCTTATAGGTTTAGTACCTGCAGAAGA
Source organism: Vireo altiloquus (assembly GCA_013396875.1). Lineage (NCBI taxonomy): Eukaryota > Metazoa > Chordata > Aves > Passeriformes > Vireonidae > Vireo > Vireo altiloquus. The sequence goes on along the minus strand of VZRF01014200.1, from coordinate 162,780 downwards.
GTAACAGTAGTGATGTACAGCAAATTTGATACATGTCTTGCAAACAGATGTCTAAGGTAAGTTACCATGTTTCAACAACATTGCTTTCTAAGCTTGTCTGTGTCTGACAAGGTGTTTTGCCTTGCTTTGTTCCTGAAGTGTAACACCAGTGTTAATGCTTTCCAAAGTCAGAGACAGTTTCCAGAACTCTGATACACATTTTAATGTGGTATTATGAGCTCAGAACTTCAGTGTCTGTTGTATGTTTGTCCCAAATGCGGTAGCTGACAAGCATCAGTGCTATTTAAGGTGTGCCAGGGCCTGGTTGTTCCCTTATCTGTGAGGTGAACTTCAGTGCATGGGGGAAAACTTGCAACTTTTTCAGTTGTAGAGAGCCATCCTTATCTAAGGACTGCTTGAAGAAAGGTGTTACTTTGCCAGCTGAAGTCTTTTCAGTGGTTTCCTGGTAACTGAAGTATAATAAAGTTCACAGCATAAAACTTGCTCTTCTCAGCCAAAATAATAAGCTGGTAGCACTGATGCTTCCGATCACATGAGCCTGTTGGCAACATACCAGTTTTGTTAGACCCCAGTATCATCCTTCTCACCTGATGTTCAGGTGTTAGCTGGAAAACAGATGTCTCACCAAAAAGTGACTTCAGCGATCTGTGTAATCAGATATTCCTGAAATCACCAACACCAATTGATTTTCTGCTTTGGCAGAATTAGTGTTAGGATAATTTCCTGACAAATACCCTTAAGAAACTCAGAGACTTGCATTGAACTTAGTAGTCCATGCATAAATGAAGAGTCTTACCCATAGCATGAGCTCTCCTGAGCAGTCTGTCTGTTGCTAAATTCTCAAAGCAAGAAAATGGACGACTCAGGACCTTTAGATTTTGAAAAGTTCAGGAAAAATAAGGGTAAACTTAGAAGATGGGGATGCTTGATTGTGGATTACATACATGTGACTAAATAAAACAAGTCCCAAAGTAAATGGAGATGCAGGTGAAGGCTAGAACAACATCTTTAATCTCTGCTATGGAAACTTGTGACAGAAAGTGACAAAGACAAAATGACATTACTTCAGCTTACAAACATAATATAACCTTGAAGAAGACAAGAACCATGTTGCTGGGGGCTGACTCTTCTGAGCAACAGATAGGGACAAATAATCAGCTTGGTGTCTGTCATGGGCACATCCAGCTGGAACAGCATGAGGAGGTAACTCATCTGTGCTATTGTTCAGTCCCTCCCTGTGATACTCTACACAGTCCATAAAAGTATCTGTCTTCTTAAAATAAACTATATTAACACTTTCGAGTCCCTGCTTGGTTTTGACTGCACTGCTGAATTGAAAGATAAATCCTTCAAGAGTGAAGAGTCAGCTTCATCATGATGCATTATTAAGTCAAGACTAATAAACCCAAAAATCCTTCAGGAATTTAGTCTACACTGGTATAAAGTTAATTCAAAGCCAAAAATGCTAAGTGTTTGATATGAAACATAGTAAACATACATAGGAAACAGAGAAGAAAGTGATAAAATTAGAAGTCACAGAGACTGTAGAAAAAAAGTGCTCCCACGTTTCTTCCTTAATTTCCAATTTCCTGCTCCAAAAATATGGTAACACTAAAGACACTGCAGCTACAGTGCAGATCTCATGCTATTCAAATGATCTTTTCATGTTTTCAGTCACAGGTATTACAAGTCTTACATACCATACATTTGTTTTACTAAAGGAGAGCAGCACCACTACTGTAATAATTTACATCTTCAAATTTAGGTTGAATCATTATGAGAACTTCTAAGTTCTGACCCCATCATGTGGATAAATTAGCTTCTCATTAGTTTAGAGTGTCTGTTTTCAAGCCTGCAGTCCTAATGAAGGGATCTAACCTGCTCATAGCATGTTGGTCTCTGCACTCCAGCATCTGGTCTTTTATTTCTTTCAGCAAACAACAAATTGCTAGGGCTATAGAAGAAATTATTCCCACTGCCAAGGCTTCCTAAGTAACCATGGAGCCTCACACAGCCTAAACAACATAGCTTCTTTCCTGAAGTATGTCAGTATCCATCTCTGCAGGCTCTTCATAAATCTCTCCATGTTGTACCCCTTAAAATTTTGTTTTTATGTATGTTTTCTACAGAATTTCCATTTCAAGAGCACACTGCTATGTTGTGTTGACTTTATTTTCCCTCATTTCAGCTCCATATGACACACTTCAGCTGTTAGCAGAAAACCAGCAGTTTCTTAGTGGCATAAGGAATCTGTGGGAGTAAAGGAAGCAAGACATGCCATATATATCATTCCTCATCAGTCTAGAGATCTTTCATCAAATATCCAACAATATGATCTTCTTCCACCCAAGACCTGACAAACACATCACCCTGCTCCTTGATCTCAGTATTTCTCTGAGAGAAATATTCCCCTTGTGAGTTTCTATCATACAAAACTTGCAGAATGTGCCAGTTATTCCACAGCAGTATCTACAACCCATGACTTTTTTTTTTTTTTTCAATGGGAGGAAGCATCTGAGAAGTCTGATGTAAAGTGAAGAGGTGGTAGATAATATGGGCTCAGACACAGCTGTGAAAAGTCACTGTGAAGAGGAGGAAAAAAAACAAAACACACACACTGACTTCTTAGCAGGCAGGACTCAAAGAAGCTGTAAAACCACACAGCAGCACAAAACTTATTGTTAAAATGAAAAGCAAGTTAAAATTGTGTTAACCCCGTGGCAGGTGTATTGCCATTAATGAAGGCCTCTTTCCTAAAGAAGAAGTGCGGGTTGACACTTGAGTAGGTACTAAACAACTTGCAGTTTGTTTTAAGACAGCCCTGGTTATTTCAGTATTTTTAGTGAAAGCTTCATTCCTTGCTTTTGCTGTGAATGTGTGCTGGAGACAAACTCACTGCAGTTACAGACACAGTGTAGCATCTTTACAGCCTTAACCTGCACTGGTTTGTTAGACAGGTAAGGGACTCGAAAAGGGCTGTGGTCTTTATGGTTCCTGCACTTTTCAGGAGATTGAAGGCCAAAATATATCCAAACCTGACAAAAAAAAGAGCCAATAGAAGGATGTGTAACAGAACAAGGAGCAAAACAGAACTTGTGGAGACATATCCATGCAACTTGGATTTAGACAAGGAAACTGGGCAGCATGTACAAAAATCAAGTATAAAGGAAAATAAATGGCCCAGCTTTGCCAAGCAGAAATGTGTGCCATGTATCTTAGTGAGAAACACAAGCTGTCCACCTCCCAAACTATTTGATTAATGAGCATTCTGAAAATAATAGCTTTTGACCAATAGTACTTGAAATTCATTAGTGTTTTAAGCTTTTGCAAAATACGCAGGCATTTCATATTTAGTTTTCTGACTGGCAGCAGCTTGATAGCATTCAATTTATTCACAGATAAATGTCCAACATAGTGCATTTTGGCATTTACACTTGTATGCATCTATTGTTCATGGATTTTTGACAATCTATTTAAATTATTAAGAAAGCATTCCTAAAAATCTCTGAATTTGTCAGATTGTTTGTCAAATAGTCCTAGTACCGTCAGCATAGAGGAAAGCTGGAGCTATCTGAGACATAGAGGTTAATTTAAATGAATTCAACAATCTAGAGAGGGCGAAAAAAAGGATTACTAATTTTCAGAATTCAGGCATCCATATTCAGCATTTGAAAATAAATAAATGCTTCCTATTTAATGAAAATTTTAAAAGCTTTAAAGAATATTTAAAAGCTTCTTATTTTAAAAATGGAAATTCAGTTAAAGGGCTTTAAAAAAAATGTGTAGTCCAAAACAGAATAACAAGTTTCAATGAAACTTAAATAAAACGCCTTTGCAAAGTTCAAAAACTTTCCAGCAATTTGCTTTATCAGTGTTGGAGGATTTATTATTTTTCAGATTCCAAGGTAGTGTTTTTCTTTGTGATTTGAGGTTTCTATCTGAGTTCATAAACTTTTATTTTAAGAAATCTCCAGAATCTCATCATTCATCAAAGGAAATTCTCCTTTCCTTTCAGCCTGAATTAGAAAAACCTTTTTAGCAAGGGCCATGCTATGAGGATGAATTTCATTGCATCCCAATATGAGGAAAATAAGTTACCTGCTATGTTAAATCAGTGTGATTTTTCTACTAAAGTGGTCATAAGCATGTGGAAGTATGGTTAGGATTCTTCCAAGAGCCTCATGGGTGCCATCACATTGATGGAAAACTGCAGGTGTCTTGTCACTGTGTATGTAAAGACAATGGAGGCAACAACAGAAACAGAAACAACATTTCTATAACCTCTCCTAGCAAAAATATTCTGTACTGTTTATTTAATTGTCATATCCTCAGAAATGTTATTGCTGTTATCTATATCATAATGTATGTAAGAGCTACTTATTTTACTTGTTGAAAACTTGGAAAGAATTACCTGAGAAATAGTATGTTCCTGGTGTAGGAAGTTCCTGGACAGCTGTGGTTTAATAATCCCACATCCATGACGGTATCTGCTAAAGAATGTATCTGGAGCCCTGCAGGGGGAAAAGATTAATACAGAGCCAAGTGCAAGCGAATGGCTTGAGCTACAGGCTTTGAGAGCAGTTCTGTGCAGCAGCCCAAGTCACACCAGGCTGATCCCATGTATTCACCTCAGCATGCCAGCATTTCTCTCTCCTTCCCTTTTATGGATTGATTTTATGGATTGATGGTAAGAGAGGAGGGCTGAGCAGAGCGTCAGCATCATACTTGAAACTTAGTCCGGGCTCTGTGACACACTCAGGGTTTTGTGAGGATATTCCTTAATGTGAGGCTGACTTCCACCACAGGCTGGTCTGCATTCTTGGTAAAGTTCTCTATGGCAGGTAGTGATGTAAAGCTGTCATTCTGTATTTGTGTGACTTTATAATATTCCAGGACTTCCTGGCTGTTAGATTGGTCCACAATACAAACCATGCTAGTAAATTATATAAACATGCCTGCTTCTGAACGGCCAAGTGTCTTGTTGTTCCCCCAAGGATTTCTCAGTCTTCAGCATCTTAGGTGTTCACACTTTTGCCTCCTTTTTGCCATTAGTTTATCAGTTCTGGGAGTGTCATTCAAGGGCTGTGTCATTCAATATTAGACAGATGCCATTTAGTATATCAGCTTTAGGTTCTCTGTCATCAGCATGGTCTGCCCTTCAGTCACAAAACCCTTGCAAGTTTAATTAGAAAAAAGAACTTAAAAAAAAAGGGGGGGAGGGAAACTGATCACCTTGCACTGTTTAGAAAGCAACAACATTTAATGTTTGATCCAAACCAACTTTTGACATGGATGAGCTTTACAGGGACTCCTATCAAGTAGGAGCCCAAGTTCAATAAGACCTTCAGTATGTGGTATGAGTCTCAAGTCTCTTCTGGTTTGGACACATGAGTTCTGGCCACCACAGGGAAGACTGCAAAGGGGCAGGTTGAGTCACAGCTGGCTTTACTTAACAGAGTAGGGGATGAGTTCTGAGCATTTGGAGAAGTTCTGCTTTAAAAATATCTGATATCGGCTTGTCTTGGATGATGATTCCCTGTTTGTGACCCAGCATTGAGCTGCTCAAAGAGCTTCTCTCCTTCACATTATACTTAAGTCTTATTTAAATTGTGATATATTGCTCAGAGAGCATAGGAAACAAGCCAATGCTTCTGCACATTCATTGTGTTTCCTGTGCTGCCTTCGGGGTACATTTTAACACTGCTCTTTGTGAATCAGGATGACAATGTATGAGGGCCATTTGCTTTAGGAGGATAGCAGTCAATGCTCAGACAGTATTATTTTTTGATCATTGTGCACACTGACTAGACTTGGGCTTTCCTTACTGGCCTAAACTGTTGTCTACATTTTTCTTAAATAATAACCTATGTGCCATAGCTCTGAACCAGATAAATTGTTTGCATTATGTGATTCTGAAAGAGGTAAGGCAACAAGAGCATCCAAACCATGATTGCATGTGAGATTAAAATACTGTATTCATAGTTTTTGAAAATATTTGTATTTTCCTTTAGGTATAATTTCTAATGCATTTGGAATAAAGAAATAAAATCACTGAAGAGGCACGGTGTTGGAAGAATCAGTCTGCAATACACAAACATGCATTGCCATCCTTCTTGCTTTTATAACACAGTTAATGCAAAATACAGGAACCCTAAAGGAAGAAGAAAGGCTACTGAACAACAAAAAATATCAATGACTGAAAACTCCCATAACAGTTCTTGACAGATGCAATTACCTTTGGCCTGCAGCTGATCATGAGACTGACAGATACCAACTGGGCAAAGTGTACTGAGAAACATCCAGAGCAGCCAGGCAGAAGGGCTCTGGAGCACCTCTGATGTGTATCTGGCAGCCCTGATCTTCTGTGCTGCTCAATGAGGAACATAAATAGTGACTTTCTGCATTACCTTCCATGGCCAAGTAGGGTGGACTGAACAGCCCACGTAAAACCCTGTCTAAGACTGATGCTTGGTGTAGGCATACTGAATTCCTGGCTGGGCTGAGGTTTTGCTACATTCCTTTCACATCATGGTAGAAGTACTGCTTTATTTAACCTCTTAATAATGGCAGGCATCACTGTGGTAAGCAAGGCTAGCATATGATGGGGAAATTCAATTTCTCTAATTTCTCTACGAAAAGCTCTCTTTGGTAGTAATTAGCCAACTTGCACCACTTCACTTTCACAGAAGCTTCTCCGTAGTCACATATTTGATCTACGAGTCCCTTAGTCATAGACCAATTTCCATACTCTGTTGTCAAGTTGTCTAAAGTAGCAAATGAAACAGCAACATCCAACAAATAAATCTCTTCCTGCAAATAATCTTGGTTCCATTGTACAGAAGGTTGCTTTCCACATCACTAGGACTGTGGGCACTTCTGAAGAGCCTCCAGACACCTATAAAGCTTTAAATGTGTGTAATTGCAGTTATATAAATGCCTTCTTAAATCTGGGATGATATACCTAAATTCAATTTAAAATTATGCAAATTATCTGCTGAACTCTCAGCTATATCCACTTTTTGCAAGTCAAATATATATATATATATGCACACATTATGCATTGCGAGATGAAATCTGAGATTTTTCATTCAAAATTAAGACAAAAATTAAGACAAACACAATTAAGAGCCTGGGCTTCAGAGCCAAAGAGATTAAAAGGAATCAAGACTTTTCAGTGATCAAAGAAAGAAATAAAAAGGAATATGAAAAAAAAAAAAATGCAGGCAAGAATAAACCTTAAAGAGGAATTCTGGAACTGGAGACTTACAGTGCCTAGCATTATTTAGGCATACAAATGTCTTGTATTATTTTCCCAGGGCACCAAAAACAAAATACTGTTTTGTTAGAAAATCAGCAACTTTGTTGAATTCACAGTGATGTCTTTTAGAAAACAGCTCAATAGGATTTAATGATAGACAGATGGAGACAGAGAGAAGAGAGACAGAGATTGGAATATTCACTACATGCAAGGAAAACCAAGAGTCTTCAGGTTTTTTTTTATTTATTTATTACCCCCCAGACTAATCTAACTTTTTAGTTATCTTAGGCTCCTTACATTTCTTACATGACTATTCCACACTGGATCCTTGATTTCTCTGGAGAATTACTTTCCCAGTAATTTGCTTTTAAATTTAATTTTTAAATTTAAATTAAATTTCCCAGAAATTACTTTTCTTGAGCCTTAGATGAGGAACTGTCCACACAGTGAGGTCAGGATGCAGAAGTGAGCCGAGTTTCTGCTGTCAGTGCTATATCACAACCTGCTTTCTCTCTCCTGCAGTCTGAGATGCTGAGCTAGGGAGAGCTGGCATTTAAATCACCTCAGCAATAGATTCCTCCTCTGTGCCTGGCATTGATAGCCAATCCTGACACCATATTTATATGATTTTTTTATGTGTTTGGATGGGTTTTCTTTGTGCCATTTTTTCTTGGGTCTTTTGTTGTTATTGACAAGTTTGATTCAAGTTTTGCTACTTTGGTTCTGCAGGGAGTTCCAGCTACGACTGTATTTCACACTTAAGGGCTGAAAGCTTGAAAGGTCTCAGGTTTACCACAGGAAAAAATGTCAAGACTGTTTAACCACAAGTCTTCTTGGAATAATTTTTCTGACTACAGTCTTCTTCTTTTCTTTCCATTTATCTGCAGGTCTCTCATGATTTTGCAATCAATTTCAATGAAGACAACCCAGAATGTGCAGGTAACACATTAGGACAGACTGCCATAGTTTTTCTGTGTGCAAAATGTGATTTTTATTGTATCACCTGAGTATTATTCAAAATGTTTTTTTTTTTTAAAGAAGACAGCTAGGATTTTGGGATCTGACAGGCTCCAAACCATCGAGCTTAGCTTTAGAAATCTTGGAAAGTGCCATACATTAATTGCCTGAAAAGTAGATCCCTTGGTGGACATTCAGCACTTGGACTTCCTGAAATCACTAGCATTTCTGAGCACTAAAGCTGTGTCTCCTAGACTAATTCAAAATCTTCAGCTACCTCAACATCATAGGTTGTGCAGCTAAGAAGGGCAGGATATGAAAGAGCAAGCTGTGAACATCTGTGATCAAAAATTCCCTCAGTTTAGAGCCAGTTCTTTGACCAGACCTATAGCAATAGCAGCCTGCTGCAAGTCAAGGGCAGGGAAGCAGCTGAGGACTACTGTGGTGGAAAGAAACCTACTTTCATGAGAGCAAATGCAGCAGGAGGCTGTTTTAACACAGTGTAAGATACTGGTGTGTTCTACCAACAATCATTAATCCTTGGTAATCAGAGGCCAGATTCATGTTGCAGATGCTTGTCTTGTATTTGTAAGCGAGGTCTGCAGTGATTGGTGCTGTCTTTCTAAAATCTCCTGCCACAATTCACACATTTTGTAAAAGACAGTAACAGGAAAATAATCTCTAACAGTGTAACAGTTAAGAGTCTTGCTCGGGTGATCATTGCTCTCTAAAATCCACAGGTTGTTATTCTCCCTTATCCTTCTGCTTCCATCCAAGTACTGAACCAGATATTTCAAAATGCTCTCCCTGTTCAAATTTTCTAGCTGCTCCTTTTAACCCTTCTCAGGCTTATTAGGGGCTTTCTTTCAGGCATGGGCAGCAAATATGTTCAGGATGAGAACTAAGATGCAAAGAAATGAAGTGAGGAAAAGAAGAGAGGACAAGCAATTCAAGGGAAAGAGACATTAAAAGAATTCAGTGTTTGCGCATCTTAAATGCAAGACCTGTTTTTGGTTCAGTGGGCATTCCTGCTTTGTTGTTGCACTTGAATTGTTGGACTGCCCCAGCCTTTGCAGGTCATATGCTTGAAATGCAATTGGGCATAAATCCTACAGCTGCTTGATATGTTCACACAGCTTTTTATGTTGCTTTTAAGGAGTCCAAAGAAGCAGAAGTTACATGTATGCATCTAGAAGTGCCTGTAAGCTTGTAAGCCAGCTTGATGTTGAGACTTCAGTGTGGGGATGGGGTGGGGAAGCAAAAGAGACCTAAGAATTCTGTCTGGACCATCATATTTTATAATGCGTTATTAATAACAGGTAACAGTGGTCAGCATTAGGTAATAACATATTGTTATTAATTTATTATTATTATAATACAGTGTAATTATNCCCCCACACCTTTGCTGCTTCTGTTGAGTTCAAGGCTAATTCTTTTACCACACTGGCATTGTTATGTAATGTTGATTGAAAAGGCTGCCACATCTAGGTGGTGCCAGCAGCAGAGCTTGGACAGACAAACCCTCTGCAAGCAAGGGATTTACTATCCAAACCACACTATGTATGCAAAATTAAATGTAACAATGGAAATGAAAGAGGGTAAAAAAAAAAGGAAGGAGCTGTTCTATGAGGCTTGGCTTGTGTCACTTAATAATTTAAACTTTATTCATATCTTTTCTTAAGACTCAGTTATCTGATAAGTTAGCCCCTCACCCAAAAGGAGTTCTAGGCCTAAGAAAACATAAAAATATGGTTGCAGCATGAAAGAATGCCAGGGAAGAAATTTTGCAGCATTTGCACCTATATCTGCAAGATATAAAAAGCACTTGTTTGTCTTAAATGATACCTTTTTAAATAATATCCATCTGGGTGAAACCAGAGAACATGTTGCTTAATTATCTTCTGCAGCTTGCTCATCTGCCTGTCATGGGTGCTTGATTCGTTCCTGCCACCAATTGTCCTGTGATGTTTTCTAGATGCTCTCACTGTATTAGGTGGCACAGGGAGCACTGACACCAGCATGTCATGTGAAGAAAGGATGCAAGAGTGAGAAGGAGATAAAGTGCTTAGTGATTACACTATTTTACCTTGCAATATCTAGCATTCTTGCCAGAAAATAAAGTTAAATTGCTTAAGTGTATCTTGTTTTAAACAAAGAAACAGCATTTGGATGCAATATAAGAAGTATATGTCTATTTTGCCTTTGAGGAATGAAATCCTTTTCTCTGTGGAAGTAAAGCTTTTGCTGGCACAAAGTAGTGTGAAGCATCACTCTACATACAGGGCCTGTATATTGAGATGAAGAACACTAGAATTCATAAAGTATGGATACCTTCACCTGTTACCATTTCCATTCTTGAAAATTTTAGTATTTATAGTCTTATATTTAGTATATTTATAGTATATTATTTTTACAGTCTTATAATTAATGCTTAGTTTATTGTCTGAGGAAGAAAGTAGGCAACGACCTCTAGTCTGAATGAATGTTTCTACACATCTGTCTTAAACCCATATATCTATGCATACACTGTATTTCATTGGAGATGCTGGAAGTGGATTCCAAATAAAAATGTAAAGGTTGAATTGCGAAAAAGAATGCACAATGAGTCTGCCTAAAAGAAAGGGGTACAAGAACAGCAAGCTGCAAAGTAATGCACTCACACATCCTGTTCAGTTAGGATTGGATGGACAGTAGATATTTCTAAAATGTATTAATCTGGGAAAGCAAATAAGAAATTATGTTTCTAGAACATGTCTCTTTCTAAAATGAGAGCAACTTTCTGATATGAGCAACACTAAATCTCTGCGGAATGCAGGGAGTAAGATTTATCTTATGCTATTTTACTGCGTAAGAAGAAAAGTACAGTGTATCTTGTCATCATCGTAGGGAAGATTTATGAGGCTTTCCTGCAATGTCATTAAGTATATGTAATGAAATCCTTAGCAAGTTTAAAACTGGGAGTTAACAAAAGGTCAGTTTTGCAATATGCAATTTAGTCACTGGAATTACCACGGGAAATTTTGTAACACTACTTTACATTTCAGCCAATCACAGCTATAATTGGAGCAAGTTCTTTTGTCTGTTGGCACTGCCATGGAAAAATATATATGTAGCTGTCTCTGAAGACTGTGTTCTCCACCACTTTTTAATAGGAGTGTATGTGGGTCATTGTAAAACAATTAATTTGTAATTTGTTAGTAACCACTCTGCACCCATCTATCCTGTAAAGATGGTTGAGTAGAAAATCTCACGAGTGAGCAAGTTTCAGTGCAAACTGAAGGATCTTACCAGTCATTTCATTCTTCAGCATCCTTTGTAAAGCTTTTTAGTCTATCACCTTCTTTCCAGCATTAGACCTCTAATCCTTTAGGTCTGGTAAGCTGGGAGTTCTGAATGGGGAGGCTAACATGCGTCACTTCAAGAAATCCTTCTTCTCAATGACTGAAAATACCAACTTCCATTCTGTGATCTGTCAAGTGTGTCAGCAGAAGTCTCTGCTCCCTGGTCTGACTATATATCTTGAAATGAAAAAGCCAAAAATAGCTAGTTCTCCATCAAAATTTCTCAGCTAAAGCTCATTTTTTCTGTAGGCTGCAAAGCATCCTGCTGTGTCTTCCAAGATTTCACAGCTTTTGGTCACAGTCAAGTTCAACCTGTGAGCGATTATGCAAATTAACCCTGAAAAATTATTTTCTTAGCCTAGGGGAGTCAGGTATTTGAAAAGATGTTTGAATTTCTTAACAGCTTTAGGGCATAAGTACAAAGGACAAATTTGTTAGCAACTGCCATGATAAACAAAAACATTTATCTGAAGAGGAGAAAGAAGTGTTGAAGTGTTTCTTAATGTGAGTCTAGCCTTTTAGCATGAATCTTAGTTGGTGATCGGGAAGTCATCACGTCTTAAACCGAGAAGGATGGAAGCTATGGCATTGAAAGCTCATACCTGAAAAATAGACTTTAAAAGCTGCTGGGAAGGAGAAGCACGGTATAATGAATTATATATTACAAACTAGATTCAAGGCAGCTACAGACAGCTTACTGGAAATTATCTGAAGTTGCTAGTCCTTGCTAATCATGTAATATTTTTATTTTGTTCATTAAGAACCCACCTTTCATTTACATTTTAAACAAACTTGATATTGGCAATGTGCTCCACTTTTATTTGTCTTTATGTGGTTTTTCATGCCAGGAATACAAGGTGTTGTGGAAGCTTATCAGAGCTGCCTTCCCAAGCTGCAGCTGTATGGACCGACAAACATTGCTCCCATCATCCAGAAAGTGGCAAAATCTGCATCAGAGGAGACCAACACCAAGGAGGCCTCAGTAAGGAAAAAAAAGCTGTGTTTACCTTTTTTTCTTGTCTTGTGCTGGATCTCTTGTAGGCCATCAAAACAAGACCTTTTAATGCAGATTGAGCCTTCACAGTTTTTATTAACTGCCTTCACAGAAGGCAGCTTAAGCCTGTGTCAGCTGGAATAGTGTTCCCAAACTTTATGGCTTCTATTGTCACAACTTTAAACTCTTCCCCCACTGATCTATTTCCTGCTTTTAGGGCTGTTTTACTGCAGCACACCCAGTTCTTCACTGTGGAAACTACTAAGGTTAAAAAATTGAGCATGAAAGCCCTAAAAGTCTCCTTGTACCAGGAGATGAGTTCAAATGATTCCCTACTCAGACTACCCAATTTCATGTCTCCTGCAGAGGCTGTACTAAAATTTTTCCGTTCATCTAGGGGATTTTTCCAGCCATTCATTTGAAAACAGTAAGGATACGGTTTTCAGCTTATTACTGATGAAGTAATTTGTGCCTTTTAGAAACTGGAAGACAAGTGTGTTAGCCTGAATCTGATAAAAATCCCAGGACAGATTTCTTGGGCTAAAAGACTTACACATAGATCACATTTTAAATGTACATCTTTGCAATGCATTAGGTTTATTTTGAGCCTGCCTTGAAAGATAGAATGGGAGGAAGGGAGAACAAGGGAATTGGAGGGAATATGTGAGTGAGTAGGTCTGGACCATTTACGAGAGAAGTGCTGTGGGAGTAAAGGATGTAAGAGAGACATTGTGTACTGCAGCAGGAGAAGTGCCTATGTACAAAACAGAATAGAGCTGTGCATTGGCATGTGTCTCATCACCAGGCCTAGAGCTTTCTCTAAGCTTTCTTCAGTTGCTGGGCCTTTTTTAAGTCCTATTAGGGAAGCAGTTCCCAAGTATTTCTGTTCACAAGTTTGGGCTTGTGATTGATATTTACAGGTGCATGTAGTGACAGAATAAAGGGTAATGGCTTCAAACTGAAAGAGGGTAACTTTAGATTAGATATTAGAAAAAAATTCTTTACTGTGAGAGTGGTGAGGCACTGGAACAAGCTGCCTGGAGAAGCTAAGGATACCCCATCCCTAGAAGTGTTCAAGGACAGGTTGGATGGAGCTCTGAGCAACCTGGTCCAGCGGAAGGTGTCCCTGCCTCATCATCTGTTGGGCCTAGATGATCTTTAAGGTCCCTTCCAATCCAAACCGTTCTATAACTCTATGATTGTTATCCCACTGTTGTTTTCAGAATATTGACAGTATTTAGGGTCCCAGTCCTAAAATGGGGAATTGCTATCTCTGAATTTCCATACCCAGCCAATCCTGAGGTGGCTCACTCTATTCCCAGTGCTGTTTCTGACCTAATATTCCATACTGAATAAGTTCCTTCATTCTTCTGTACCTAAACTTCTCCCTCTCTGTCTGAAAAACAATTTAAGTCATCAGTCTTCAAGGCGAAGTTATCTCCCTGCATGTTTTATTTTATTTGTGGCAGGACAAGATGATAGGAACACTTTGAGTTTATGTAGCTGTATATACATAAATATTACTGATGTTTCGTGTGTTGGTATTGCTCATGCAGAGTGACCAAATTCTATGATTTGTTCATTTTTCCTATTAATGCATATTTGTTAAATTATTTCAGCTGCCTAACAATTCATAAAGGATCCAAATAAGGGCCACTCTTCACCTTCTCAAGTGAAGATATGTCATAGCTGATGATTCCAGTTCAATGAGTTTTGGAGATTTAGGAGAGAAATGAACAGCTCACCAAATTGCTTACTGTCCTCTAGAGAATGAGAAAACATCTCTTTGGGGCTCTATATGAAGAGTATGAAGATGGATACACTGCTGCCTTGCTCTCCTCAGGGACCCCAATACTCTGCAGAGCGCAGCAGGCCATGGTGTGGTGCTTCCCCCACAGGCAGCAGTGGGTCAGCCCCCGCTTTGCGGACAGCTGCACCCTCCCCTCTCGACTGTTAGCAAAGCTGCTCTGCACAGCGCTGTCCTAAACCCCTGACAGCTCTGCTACAGGCCTCTAACACCCCAGTATCTCGTTCCTCCCTGCCTCCCACTGCTTCCCAGAGGGAAAAAAAGTAATCAGAAACTGTCAGAAGTGATTGCGCAGCAGATGGAAGATAGGGCTAGTGGAGATCTCAGTACTATTCCAGACTTTCCAGCCCAAGATGTGACTCTCCCAGTCCTAGCAGCTAGACACCCCCTTTTCTACACTGGGCTTCCTTTGGCTCTCTCCAGCTCCTGGAAATTACCTGAACCAAAGCCAAACTCCAGAGGAGGAGAAATTAGTAGCTGAGAAACTTGAGATGAAAAATTCTATATAGTCAATATAAAAGCTCTTTTCTCTTTAAAAAGGTCCATGAGTGAGATACCAGAAACACTTTTATGCAGCAAAAGGTTAAGCAGCTTTGGAATATTAACTAATGATACAATTTTTCACTTCTTGTCCAACAACTTCAGCAATATTTCATCTTGCTGATCCTGACGGATGGCGTCATCACAGACATGGCTGACACCAGAGAGGCCATTGTCCACGCCTCTCACCTCCCCATGTCAGTCATCATCGTCGGGGTGGGCAACGCTGATTTTAGTGACATGCAGATGCTGGATGGTGATGATGGCATCCTGAGGTCTCCCAAGGGCGAGCCTGTGCTTCGAGACATTGTCCAGTTTGTGCCATTTAGGAACTTCAAACATGTAAGCTGATTTTTCCATCCTTATCACAGAAGGGTGAAAGCATATAGTGAATGATTCATGGGGCTGGGCTTAATTTTGCACATGCACGAAGTGTTGAGTAAGTCTATGGCATTATTGTGTCAGAAATAGTGAAAAAAGGAGTCAGAATGTAATGTGCTCCATTAGTGAGTTGGTGAGGGTGGGGAAGGAAGAGATGAGGCAGAATACATGTGCTTTTTGTGCTGCCAGTCCTTGCTTCCACTTTCTCCCTGCTTTAATTTGGTTACCCTCCCTGCCTAATTTTTCATTGTGTCTCCATTCTCTTTTGCATGTCTTCTATTAGGACTACTGTATTCTGCTTTCTGTTCCTTCATTTCCACAGGCAGATGAAATGCTGTGAATTTGTCCTCACACTGTTCCCCAGGAGGCTGTTTCTTTATTGAAGTTAGGTCTCTGAGTTCTCAAATGCAAGACTATCCACCCACAGCATCCTGGTCGCCTCCAAACCCTTTCCCAAATTCTCTACAAGAACACAGCCAAGAAAGTGGCATAACTGAGAGCTTCCCTCTGCCCCCAGCCAGCTGTTCCTGACTGAGGCCACTGTGGTGTAGAAGATAATCTGTAGGAAAGCAGGGAACAGAACCAGCATTAAATTGACAAATCTAACGTAAAGCTTTGGTCATGCACTTTCTCAGTCACCTGCCCTCCACTTCACCATCTGTTTCTTGGACTTTTCAGCAGCAGGGTAGGGACAGTGTTCACCAGCAGAAGAGGCTTTCCCACACACAGAGGGGTTTTTCAGAGCCCTTTTCCTCCACATGGAGGTATGCATTATGTTCCTCTGCATCCCCTTCCTTCCCTTTTTTCCATCTTTCTCTCCCTTCTTTCCTCTCACTTCTGTTACATTTACATGGCTCTCCAGGCTGTTTTTTTACTCTGTCTAGGAAGGATATCCTCAGTATTTGATTTGAGAATTTCTTTACTTCACAGTGCAACTGACTCATTCTCCTCATGAGATTGCTCTTTTCAATCTGCTCCCATACACTAGAGATCCTTAGATTTGGATATGTCACAGCCAAAATCTCAACTCTGGGCTGGTTTTGATCTGCATATGGGTTCGCACTGCTTACATTTCTTTTTTAGTTTAGCTTCTCTTTTAGTTTTTCTGGGCTTTTTGTCACCACAAGAGCTTTTTTTTCTGTTTGCTACTTCCAAAATACCTTCATTTTTCTCTTTGCAGGAGTAGCTCTTTTTTCTCATTTCAAAATACAGTTTTGCAAGATTTGTCTTAGATCTAGACACACTTCTTACTTTCACGAACTCTACTGACAAGCAAGTGAAACAAACTTGTTCCTCGTTTCCTTCTAGCTTTATGTAAACAGTGGATGCAGACAGGAGAGAAAATTCACCTTATGCTGTTAGTTTGGTGACACCGTGCCAAATAGCTAAAGATTGACTACTGTGCTGTAGCTACACACATTTCTGTGCTGACAGTGGCACACAGCCACCGAACTGATGAAACAAAGTATGAGCACAACCACCTTGTAGCTTGTGATTCCTTCAGCAGATAATCACAAATGCATAGTGCTGCACCATAGTCACTGGAAAAGTGTCCAGAGCTGAGTTATTTATGGGCTAGTAGGAGAGCTACTTTTAATTAGGTGAAAACAGGTTTCTGCAAGGAACTGGCAAAGCCAGCTACTTTTGTTATTTTTAGTTTCACTTTGTACTTTAGAATAAAGCTAAAATCATTTAATAGGTTTAATAGATTAATGCTGACAGTTGCAGTTCTGGGCTCTAAATATATTGTACCACTGGTGTTAACTTGTGACTGTATCTGTAGCATTGTTATTGACAGCATTAGTCAAATGACAAGCATATATTCTTTTTAGCTGATTTAGATTAACTTCCCCAGTACAGAGAGAGGAAAGCAATACTAATGTATTTTTCTTGTTAAATAGTGATATTTTTCTCCCTCTTTCAGTAGCAAAGATAATATAGGTATAGAGATAGATTTGTATTTGCTCTATCAGAAAAGTTAATATATCTTATGCAACCTGATATTTAGTCAGTTTATTGTGATCTTTCAGCTTTTCAACAAATGTCAGTATAATGGATGAGTGTTCATAAAAATAGCCACTTCTGGTTGAATTTCTGTATTGTCATATCCCAAATAATCTCTCTCTCCCAATATTCACAGCTTCCTTGCTTACTTAGCACAAACAAAAGACCATACATCAACTAGTGAACTAATTTTTCATGGGAGAAATGAGTGTGATGTTTTGATTCAAAGTTATTTTTCCCCACAGAGGAAATGCAGATTTAACACATTTGGGAGATTTTTGTCAGATCAGTTCTGACCAAGCACAAGAATTAACATACATCAGCATATTACTTTTGATAGCTTTAAGCAAAATATATATTTAGGCAAAAATCCCATTCCTTTTGTCAATGTACCTTGTTGTTAAGTAGAAAAGGAAGTTGAAGGATATTTTTAGAAAGATTAAAAATCAAATTGTGTAAGGTTTATAGGTTTTTCTGATAAATCAAGTATTTATTTATTCCTAAATCCATATTATATCAATTAATGACAGAAGGAGAGATGAATATGTTATGTTGTGAGCATTTATTTTTTACTTTTCTGGAAGAGTAAACCAAAATTCCCTTAGAGTTAACCCCAGCAATATTTTTTTTCCATTACTTCTATCCTCAGGTCACCTTAGAACTCAAAATCTCATATCTATCCAAAGAGATCAAAAGTGATCTGTGCACAACCTTCCCCTTTGAGAAAATGGAAGAGAGGGGGGAGAAGGAAGTTGTAAAAATAACCTATAGAAGAAATCCCTTTTATTTTTTAAGTCTGACTTCAGAGAAGCTTCTGAGCCTGCACAGCACTCATACAGGCATTTAACACATTTCAATTAGTTATTCACATACCTAAAATCTCATACCCACTTCAATGTTTTACTGGCTTAAGGCTGAGTGTAGACAGCAGGCTCTATTATAGGGGTTTAATCTCCTATGTGATACAGTGCAAAAGAAGCACTTCAGTAAAATATCTAAGCTCTTTCTCTTTCTTTAAGGAGTATCTTTGAAGCCACCAAAATAATAATAGCAACTGTAGGGACTCTTGGCAAATCCTGGAGTTAGAAGCTTGATAAAATCAAGGTAACCATTAACACTTAAAAAAATGTCCCATTGTATAGTGGGTGACATATGCCATTCACTAAAGGGGAACATAACAAACAAAGGAAACATATTTTCCCTGAACCTAAATGATTTTTTTTTCTCTCTATATTCATCACCACCCCAGTAATGTGAGTGTCCTTCACCTGGAACTGTAGAACAGTGATGCTTCGTCACTGAAACGCAGTTAAGAAAATCACCTGCCTCAATCCATTCACAGTTATATTCTAAGAGATTCAATTCTCTGCCTTTGGGACGTATGATATATTTACTGGGCACAAATCTGATGCCACGAGTAGATTGTATTCCATTCTGCATTGTATTTAATCATAAAGGTTAACAGCTGTGACTTAATAACACATACATCACAAAGGAGTGTGGAAAGCACAGCTCATAACCCCTGCAAGGAGCAATGTTTTGTTCTATGCATTGTACATAAAGGTTAAGCATTGTGAAGCTACAGAACCGAACCAACAGTCTTTTATAATACACACCAATTATTGAATCACAGGGGATTATTTTCCTGCTGCTGATCTGACTGTGTATTAGTTATCAATTGAGAACTATTCATCTTGAGGTGCTTATGCTAGGATGCTCTTCAAGCAGTTAAATAGTGGAGAAAAAGTTATAGTAAAACATTAATTTTACCTGTGATAAAGACCCAGCAAAGGTAATCCTTACACAACACTGATGAACTGGGTCTGTGTTTTAGCTTAGAAGTTACTGACTGTAATTCTCACTTATACAGATGATGCTTTGCACCATCTGATCTGGAAATGAGAATGTTTTACCACCACAAAAAGCATGTAAGGTACAGGTGGTCCAAATCTTCAGAGAGGAAATCCACCCCAACCCTGTTTTTGGGATGTGCTCTGCTAGAAAGAGCCCCAGGAACAAGAGACATCACGGGAATGATAAAACTCAGTAAAGCAACAGCTGCCCATGTGTCACTGTTGTGCATAGAATGAAGAGAAAAGATCCTAAAATTCTAGAAGATCAGAAGGCTTTTCTTTATTTCAAGATTGATCCCTTTGTAGGGTCTTTCGCTAACAGTTACTTGGTCGGTTAAATGACACAACAACTCTCTACGACCATTGGATGAGATAGAGAGAGCATACTTTGAAAACACACACAAGAAAGTTACAAACTAAAGTGAAAAACAGTACTTGTTATTTTGAGAACAAGAGATGCTTACAAAACCTCTATCAATCTTTTCTTGAGAACATGAAATGCTTACAGAACTGTTCTCTTTAGAGGTAAAATGTTTTTCCTTGGGAAAATTCAGGCCTAGTGCTGGATTTCTCTAAGAATCACTAAATGTCAGTCCCAGACCCATGCTCAGACCGAAGCACAGAGACAAGCCAGCTACCCCAGGACAACCCCATGTGGCACCACGTGTTGCCTGTGAGCCTGCGGGCACAGTAAATATTTTGGCTTAAACCTCAATGAAAGGCTTCTCAGCTGAGGACTCCTCAAGTGGCAGTGATTCAGCTGCACATCTGAGCCCTGACAGAGCCTGTTCTGAAGGGCTGACCCCTCGTTCAGGAGGAATGGATGTGGCATCAGAAGAGAGAAGTGGCAGAGGGAGGATGATGCACAGCAGTGACTGTTGTTGGCCCAATGTTCAGACATGTGAATTACACAGACCCAGAGAAGCTGATGGCCAACTGCATTTAAAAATGATCCTGTCCAGCATTTTTAAAGACAGAGCAGAGTGAAATTTCCTGATTGCGATGGCTTGTGTGTGCAGTGCTGGCCCAGGGCTCTTCCCCCAATCCCTGTTTTTACCTCTGTCTAGGGTTGTATTTTTGGTAAGACAGCACAGAGGCAGGCTGACATGTACAGCTTTGCTACACTGGGAAGAAGATTTAAAAACCCAGTAATTTTCAATACTGGATAGCATTGTAGAAAGCAGCTATTTGTGTGATTCCAAGGCGTATTTTCTGATTATTTTAGTTGGAACTAGATGAACTTTAAGGTCCTTTCCAACCCAAATCATTCTATGGTTCTATAAAAGAAGTTTAGGCAAGAATAGAAAAAAAATGAAAAATGGATGGAAATGCATGGAAAACCATGCATTTCACTTTTCAAGATTAAAAGAAATGGGTTCTGTTACTGTGTAACACCTTAGAACAGTTGCTGCACTGTCACACAAAGTATGCTCTATGCTTTGCCAGTTTGTTCATGCAGGTATGTTCCAGGGTTTTTTTGCCTGCACAAATATTTTGGTATAAATGTCACAGTAGGGAAACAGCAGTTCATTTTATTTGTTACTAATCTCATACGTGAGTCAAAATACGGAAATACCAAAAAAAAACCCAAAAATTCTGTTTCTGGTTTTGCTAGCATTATCTTTGTATTTGCAGTATTAGAACATTTGATACTGGAATTTCTAACAGCCTGGTGTTTTCTTCACCCTTGGATTAGTGTGCCCTACAAATAGTTTACCATTTACATTCTGTGTAAACCAAATTTTTAGACTCCGTAAAGATAAGGACAACCACCCCCATGAAACAGAGGAGGTCAAAAAACAGTCAATACAACTGCTTTGTGATATGGTAGTTTTGAAACCTGGCTGATAACACAACAGACAGTGAGGAGGAAAGTGTTCATTAATTTGGGGAAAAAGTACTTGGTGTGCAACAGAAATGGGATCCTCACTCATGGCTGAGTTCCCATGAATCGCCTGAGCTGCAGTCTGCACTCTCTGGAAATAAACACATCAATTTAAACCTCTCAAAATGACATTTAAGTATTTGCATTTTTACTGCATTATGGGCTCAAAGGGAACATGGCTAAGCAAGCTGGCTCCAAAGGACTTGGAACCAGCTCTACCCAAACATCAGAAACAGTCAAATCTAAAACATGGGGCAAGAGTGTGCAAAGGAGAACAGGAATCCAGTTTTGTCACTGCTGAATTCAGGGGCTGAGGAAATATCCATGCAGCACACACACGTAATGGTTGCCCACAAAACATCCACAGGCCCCTCTGCTTAAAACGAAGCATTTTCAGGGTGTGAGGCAGCAACTCTGTGTTGTTGGTGGAGGACAGGGTTTCTCACTGTGCTGAGGGGGAGCCCTCCTCCCTGCTTGGGGTGAAAGCCACTGGCCATCTCTATATTCATCTCTACCTTTCAGGGTCATCAGTTCTTAAGTCTGATTGACACCTGCCATTTTTACAATGCAGGAAGAGCTTTAAAGCCTAGGATTGAAGCTTTCTTGTAACCGTGGTTTATTTCCAATCAAAAAAAAAAAGTATTTTTTATTGAATTTAAAACTTTCCCAGCCATTAAAACACCATGCCGTATTCTGAAGAGCAGAATGGTGATGAAGACCTCCCTTTTACAGTGTTGTCCATTCATGGTCAGCTTGAAGCTCTGCAGGATTCCTTGCTGAACACTGATGAATGAAGTCTTTGCAGCCTTTTATTGTGATATGGTGCTCTCCCAGAGTGCAGGGAACTTTAGTTACTCTGAACTTAAAACAGTCTAAATGGGCCTGAAATCACACAGAGCACTTTTGGCTTTAGTGTACTTTTAGGCAGCTACAGCTTTATAGCTAAACTGACTCATAAAATGAGTTTCCAGAAATATTCACTTTGAGTCTTTTTTGCCTTCCATTTCTCAACCATACTTCCTCCCTTGATCTCATGGCCCCTATGCCTCTAAAACCCATGGCACTTCTAGCAGAGAGCCAGGTTAACGTTTGTGTTTTCTACCATTTCCTGCAGGCATCCCCAGCTGCTCTAGCAAAAAGCGTTTTGGCTGAAGTTCCAAACCAAGTCGTGGACTATTACAATGGCAAAGGGATAAAACCAAAATGTGTGTCAGAGTATGAGTCTTCCAGGACACTAGCTCCATGAACCTGCCTGCACTCTTTTACAAAATTAAAAAAGAAAAATGCTACTGTCTACAACTACTGTATTTAAAAAAAAAAAATGAAACAAAAAAATAGCACGTTTTGGTGATTTTTAACTAAAATAACCTTTTTTTTTTTTTTTTGCATGTGTAGCCTAAGGGCTTAAATCTGTTAAGCGGTCGTATTGTTGAAAACTTTTTATGAGAAAAAAAATCCAGAAAAAAAAGGTGAACTCTTTACATTACAGCATGTTGCCTTGAAATAAAAAGTTATCTGTATCTGGTTTTTATACAGGTTTGTTGAAATTTTGCTAAATTTCTTATATTTACACTGTAAAGCATTTTGAAATATTTATTGAGAGTCGATTGCCAAAATGTCTTTGGTTTAATCTGCTATGAACTGAGAGATTTTTCAAAATGGCAGATGCATGAACTGTATTTTGCATGTTTAAAATAAAAACAACACAGTTTTGCAGTTGTCTTTATTTCTCTCTCTGCCACAAAGCTGCCTGCTTTCAACTTCCGTATTCCAAGGGAAGGGTAATAAAGTGTTTCAAGAGATACCTGACCTGAAGCATGGGCATTTCTAATGTTAGCACCTTATAATATGGGCACCCAAACAAACCCACTCAGTCTGTGGCCTGAGTAGTAATTTTTCAAAAGCCTGACAGATCCAGCTGTTACAAAGTGTTTGGACCATAGCTGAAAACAGATCTGGCTTGGAGAGCATGATCCATCAGGATTGCATGTCTTAAAACATGCCTACTTAATCCCAACAGTCTGGCTGGCTTTCAAACAGGATGTATTTTGGCTATCCAAATTTATAATCTCTTCTGTTTGGGAATTCTTCTTTTGTTTCATTTATGGTTTTTAATCTCACACGCAGTATCTGTGTAGCACATTTTCCAAAAGAAATTTTGCACTGCCTGATTTTGTGACAAGCAGTCATTTGTGACTTCATCCTCACACAGATCACTTGTGTGTGATTGAAGAACTGAAGAACAGGTTTTTTACNAGAGGACACACAAGAACAGAATGGTGGTGGATTGCACTTTCCATTGAAATATTTATGTATATAAATGAAGAAATTAGATTGATGTTGTTTTTTATGTTTGAATTTTGGCTGCTTCTTTTGTTAAAAAACAATTGTGAAGAATGTGACTTGTTAGAAACTAAGGAGGAAATTCGACAAAAAGTAATCTGTGTGTGATTGTCCAAAAGGCACAGCTTTGGATGACTTGTGCTCCCACTGAATTGAAAACATTCTTGTTGCTAGTTCCTGAACAAGCTGTTTGGGGCCAGTGCTGAATATTTTGCAAACCCTCCCCTGTGAGCAAGGGGTTTTGATTTAGAAATACATGTTTTTAAATGAATTTGCTGGTAATGTAGTAGTATAGCTCCCTAATTCTTCTTTAGAAGTAACTTCCAAAGGATCAGCTTTGATTGATGATTATGTACTGTTAAAGGAAGGCAGTGGGATAGCCAAGATGCATGGGGCTGTCTCCCCGGCACATTCCGTTCTGCCCCATCTCTGTCCTGCAGCACCATCATTCACACTTGCTTGTAAGGTTTCTTCAGCTGATCAGACACTGAGCAGCAGCCAGTGTTACTTGGTCATGGGTATAAATTGTCGGGAGATGTCCGAATTGATAGATCTCAAATCCACATTTCCATGTAATGGCTGACACTTCATTTGAGAGCTCACCTGTCAGGCTGCACATCTCTCCCTGTGTGAGTGTGTTTCATCTGGAAGCTATCACAGTAGCTTATCTCCCCTTACGTGTCATACACCACACTGCCAGTGAATCTTAATTCTTATATACAACACCTCTCGTTTCTTATTCCCACCTCCCCCCTATTTTCTTTCCTTCCCTATTCTCAAAAGGAGCATTTTCTAGCTGTTAAAGCCCAGGAATGAAAAATCAATGACTCTGTGTTCTTTCCTCTTCCGGTATCTCATTTTGTTTTCTTGACCAAGTTTTTTAAATTTTCTACACCTCAGATTCCTCATCTGTAAAATGAAGGTCACTGTCATGTGTCATAAATATTTCCCAATAGTACTGGGGGATTTTAATACTTGAAAAGTGATTTGAGATCCTTCCTCAGAGGCACAATGGTGCTCTCGCCATGTAAAGAGTATTACATTACCCTGGGACCTGCGTTTAGGAATGTAATGTTTAGTTGAGGAGAAGTTCAGCCAGACAATATTTGCCAGACAATAAAAGCAAGCTTTCAGCAAGAAAAATTGGACATCAGATAAATTGTTCTTCTGGTACCTAAGATCTTTGACTAAACTGATTTTTGAGGTGTTTATGGTTACACAGAATTGGGCAGTTACAGCTCTTCATTACCAGAGGTGTTACAGATGCTTCTATAATGTAGCATCACGTAAAATGCAGAGATCAACAGGTGATAGTATGCTGAGCTATGTCAACCACTAGTAATAGTCAGGTGTGTAGGTGGTCTATATAAGTGCCTCTGGAACCCCAGCTGCTGCAAATCTTTCTGTTTACTTCCCACAAGCCTGATTATAAATGCTGTCTACTTAAAACCAAATCATTATCAGTGGTTGATATAAGTCAGCAATACTGCAGCAGCCCTCAAGTGTTTGGAAAGATACCTTCATGGTATTGAAAAATCAATTGGAAATCTCCTTCAATCTGTACAGATCTCAGCATGTAAAACAAACACATAATAGTGTGGTGAGTTGGTGTAGGATGCACAGAAGACAAAACTGGCCATATGGTAAAGGCTTTCTAATGAGGCTTTGGATGTTATTGTCATTGCTCCAAGCTACTCTCTGCAATAAAACACTATGGACTTTGTGCAGGGTAACATCATTAAGTGTATGAATATATCTCTGAAATGGGATATTTTTCTCCTATTTTATCTACTTAGGGTTTTAGCTAGGCCATTCTGCCTTTAGGCTGAACTGCCATCAATTTCTCCTGCAGATTTTTTAATGCAAATTTAAACTTCTACTGCCTTTTGATGGATCATTTTAAATTCTGAAAACTCCTTTAAAATAAATTACATCTTGTCATTTCAAGATAACCAATGATCTAAAATATATTCTCTGCCAGCTACAACCCTGCCTTCCTTTTTATCTCAAATCCAATTCAAAACCCAAAAAAGTCCCAGAAAACTCAAAGAGATTCATAATCCCTATTAGCCCAAAATACAATAACATCTATAATTCTTGAGGCAGATACTGAGATAAGTTGTATTTTTAGTTTGTAGGGGAAACTAAGACCACAAGAGATGGTAAAAAAGCACTAATACACTGCTAAGTGCTTATTACCCTAAGGTAAAACCTATCCATGTGAAGATTTTACCATGATGAACAATGTAGTGTTCTACTTTTCTTTTTTCTCTTTTTATGAAAGAGTTTACACGTATGAAAGGAAAATTATAATAATAGTATTGCTTTAAAATATCTTTTCTCTTAGTCTCCAAATATCAAAGGTACATAACTTAAGACAGCTAAACGGTTTACAGCTTGGTACCTTAGAGACCTGCTGTGGGTTGTGGGGAGCAGTGGTCTAAGCCAAGGCTTGCTGCAGGTTGCCAAGGTGATATTCCAACAAGCACACAGATGGAAGGCCTCAGTTCTGTGCAGATTTGCTTGACAAAAGCCCTGCAGCTCTGCAATACTCAACTACATCCCTAGGGTTTATCCACACACCAAATACTGAGATAGAACAGCACATGGCCTAAGTGAGTCTCATTATTGTATTGCCCTAAGGTCTTTGCTGGGCAGTTAAACAGAGCTCCCCCCTTCAGTCTGGCTCTTGGCTGCTAACACAGGTCATGGCTAATTCCCAGAAGGAACTCAACTCATTATTCAGATTGACATTCTTCACCTGAGATATCGAGTCTTGCAGTCACACCTGCTATGTAAATCTTACCCTATGTGCCGTCCTTCCAGCATGAAGGGAATTACTAAACAAACTCCCTCTACTCCTGAGTAGCATGGACATTTCAGTCACAAAGCATTGCTACATTTATATTCACTTTTTTTTTAATGGGAAGGATGAGCTGGAAGATTCCTAGGATAAGTTTACACTTCTCAGGTTGGTTTTTTTCCTTTATTTGCAGGAAGTGCCATTTTGCCACAAGAAAAACAGAGTTTATAGCACCACCCGTTCTCCTTCACACAGGGGTCTTATTTGTACCTGCAGTCCTGAGCTGAGGAGCTGCACTATACCAGAGACAATTTCATCCATTAGAGAGCTATATGAGTGAGAACAGTCAGCTCAGCTGCATGTTTGCTTGCGGCATTCACTGCAAACCATCAGCTGCTGCACTCCCACCCCCTCTTTTTTGTTTTGTCCAGTTTCATTGCAAATTTGGGGAGATCCTCCAAACTGATCAGGTGAAACCCAGGTGACCTCTCCTGTGAAGGCTGCCAGTTCAAAAGTGGTGTTTCCACTCCTTCTCAGTACTTCCCAAGGCAGCAGACTGGTGGGAAAGGTTATTTTGTAATGGGTGCTCTTCCCTTTTCTTCCTTTCCTCCAAAAAAAAGTGGTAGCTATTTCCACTGCTGTGCATAAAGCCTTTTACTGCTGTTCAGGAGGCACTTGAATTCTTGTCCCACTATTAGAACAGGCAGTTTGCCATCTGATTGCATCCAGAGTTGCAGCCACCTTGCTACACCCACTTTCCCTTACACACACAAACTTGACGAGTTCATGCCTCTTTAACACCCTGACAAGCTGCATGCACCTAAAAAAAACCAATGAAACAAACAAAAAAAGAGGTTGATTTTGTATCATGATGAAAAGGGGAAAACTACAGCACTGAAACTTTTCTCTCAAAAAATGCCCCCGTGTATTCCTGAACTTCCAAGTTACCGGTGCATGAAACCCTGAGTCACCTCAGCTGTGCAGGATGCCACATGAGAAAAGCATCATACTGTGGCAACAAGGCTCGCTAGGATCAAGGGAGCCCTCTTCTCTGGCTGGGAGCATCTGCCATGGCTTGCCAAGTTACTTGATCTTGCTATGTGCCTTGGTTCCACATCTCTGAAATGGGGGCAAATAGAATTTCGCTACTTCCTGGGGGCTTTGGTAGGGTTAGCACCACAGTAGGGTTGCCACAGCGTTCAGAAATTGGGACATAACACCTTTACCATTTTTAGGCCCTTTCTTCCTCCTGGTATAGAGGTCTCTGTCAGAGCAGCAGGATAAGGTACCGATGGACCCCGTTAGAAAACACATCTGCATGAAATTTAGCAACTTGCCTGTTGCTGTTCTTGATGCCAGGGAGAGAGCAAAAAGATGCAGTGATCGCTGTGATAGTGGAGATGACTAACCAGCTTCAGAGAGGGAATGTGAGTTGGACCATAACCTTGGGAGATGCATTTCTGAACACACAGTGTGGCTACTTCCTAAAAGGACAAGAAGTAAACATGGGACTAGGAGCATGTGTAAAAGCTGCTGGTAATTTTCTGGATCACAGTTTTGGGTGTGAACGCCAAAAGTGCCCAGTTAGAAGCTTGAAGCGCGACACCACCACACACATGTACCACAGTGGGGGAGAAGATGGAGTAGTGGGGTAAAGAGAAGCAAGGACAGATTCCAGCTGACCATGCTGAACGCTCACGTGTCTTTATAAAAAGAGATTTCCGCCAAAAACCAAAAGGGAATCTTGAGTTCATAGCCCTTTGCTAGCCTAACTACTGCACTCGCAGCTGCACTGGTTCCCTTCTCAGAAAAGGAAAAAAATGGTGAGTCCATTCGGGATACTGATGAAAGCCAGACCTCACTAAAGCCAGAGTGAGGTACCATCCCTGTGCCAGGCTGCCCAGAACCCTCTGCCTGACCCACGCACTGTAACATTCCCTGGCTACACTATTAAATACGCTTCCCATAAACGCTGCCCTCCTGCCCTCACATGGCACTCGCTCGGAGCACCTAATCATAGGCCCACGGGATCATTCAGGTTGGGAAAGGCCTCTAGGATCATCGAGTGCACCCACTGCCCCGGCATTGCCAGAGCCATCACTAAACCCCGCCCTGAAGTGTCCCATCTTCACGGGTTTTCCAACACTCACAGGGACGGCGATCCCACCACATCCCGCGGGCAGCCATTTCCAACGCTGAACCCACCCTTTCCATGAAGAAATTGTCCCCAATATCCGATCTAAGCTTCCTCTGGCACAACTCGAGGCCGTTTCCTCTCATCCTGTCGCTCATTTCCCTGGGAGAAAAGACCTGAACTGGTTAAACTCCGCACGCCGCCAAGTTTGACACAGCACAGTCGCTTCTTCCCAGACACTGCCACACCCCCGAAGGCATCTGCTCCACACCCGCAGGAAGGTTTCGAGTCCATTGTTCCGCAACCCTGTGTGCCTAAGAGGTGTTTGCCAGCGATAAACCCCATCAGTTTCCCGATTTAGACACGCGTGGATTGGATTTTACTGGCTCGCGGCTGGAATGCGGGCAGAGGAGCGATGGCAGGGATGGGAGGCTGGGGGGGTGAAAAGGGTGTCCATGACTATTTGTGCATGTCCTCGCCCTTGGGTGAGGTATTCTTCCCGGGTCAGAGTAGCTCAATCGGCCACGGGTGCTGCAGCGCACGCCTTTGGGGCGATTCGGGAGTTTTTATGGCGACTCTTGGAGCTGGCCGCCCGCGGGGCCGGAACTGTCTGTGCGGGGCAGTACGGAAGGTTTTGAGCGGCGGACGCGGCGGGGCCGGAAGGCGGCGGCGGCTCCGCCGGAGTGGCGGCATGGCGGGCTGGGGGCGGCTGGCCCGGCTCGGCGGGCGCCTCTGGGCCGCGGCG